>CM053993.1:19619797-20017297 GCA_028641955.1 Protonibea diacanthus | reverse complement strand
CATCCGTCTCTCTCCGTCCCTCGCTCTGCGGTAACCCGGCAGCAGCAAAAATGTAGCTGCCATTTCGCTTTCTCTCTCTCCAAACCCACCCACCCTCCTCCTCCACCCTCCTCCTCCACCCACCCTCGCTCCAACCTCCCTCCAACTCTCTGGGGTAGTTTTATATTAACTAGGAGAGTATTTCACCTGCCTGTGTGTGTGTGTGTGCAAGTGTGTGTGAAAGCATGTATTGTTCTCAACCTTCCTCAGACACAAAGACCTGGACCCAGCGCTCACACACATACGCACACACACACACATACACATGCACACACACCTCTAAGCAAATAAGGCGAGTACTTCCACCTCCATGCTCAATAACTTCCATAAACTCAGCTGTCAATCATCTACACACACCGCTGACGATCCTAACGGTGGTTTCAGACTCTGCAGATTTTGTGGCTGATTTTGGGAGAGTGTGTGTGTGTGTGTGTGTGTGTGTGTGTGTGTATGTGTGTGGGCGGGCGGGCGTGTGCAGGTGGCTTTTCAGTTTAACAATAACTTCACACAAACACACACACAAACACACACTCTTTTAGGCAAATAAAAACTTCACACTTTCCCCTCGCCTGGTGTTCTGGTGTGTGTGTGTGTGTGTGTGTGTGTGTGTGTGTGTGGTGTGTTTTCATTCATCTGGCAGTTAAAGACGGAGTTTAATTTCTATGAGCGATTAACGCTTGGAGGTCGGTTCTTTGCGGTGGTTTTACACCATTTGGGGAGTTTCAGTGTGATAAAAATAGTCTCATTATCCTCCGTTCTTTCTCTCAGTGACCTTCTCTCTCTGTCTCACACACACACACACAACAAACAACACCTGTGAAGTTTCCTGCTGGGAGGTCAACGCTGGAGGTCATCCCACTTTTTCTCTCTCTCTCTCTCTCTCACACACACACACACACACACACACACACACACACACAACCTCCTCTTCTCTTCTTCTTTAGAGCCTCCTCCACCTCCCACACATGCACCACACACCCACCTGGTCCTCCTTCTCACCGGGATCTTACAACTCTACAGCACGACGCAGCGCTTAAAGTCTCAAAGTGCTCTCGTGTGTCGCTCTAAATCAGCTGATTAGATTAATTTCTATCATTTAGAACAGGAACTATATTTTATGGTACACGTTGCCTGTAATCTAAGTTATTCTTAAGATTGGCGGAGTGATATGATGCAACACCTCACCTCCATCACCACCATTTACATTTAGTCATTTAGCTGACTCTTATCCGACTTAGAAAAAAGGGAAACGATCGAGGACATACTCGCATAGAATCACGGTGCAGTGATCAGAGTGAAGGAACTCGGCCTTCAGGAGGTTTTTGAAGGTAGAGAAACTCTGGTAGGAACTGGTAATCGAGTAGTGAGATGATCGCAGCCTGCATCAGGAGCTGGGCAGCATGGTGAGTCAGGTATGGTCTGATTTTTCTTATGAGGTGACCGACCGAGGAAACATGATCAGATTTGCAGGTCTAGTAAGCCTTCGTTGTTGTTTTTTTTAATTTCATACACAACACTCCATTCAACACTAATAAATTATGATTATAGTCAGTTCATTCTACTCCCTGTAATATATGGAAATAATCTGTTATATAAGAACACAGACATAGATTATGTGTCATGAAAGTGAATCTTGGTTTTCCCCGACATACGACCTGCGACATAATTTTCTTTGAGGATAAAACAATCCATTTATTTCTTTTTCTGGACGTATCGCACAAATACTTGTCCCGACTCATCTCAGCAGAGTATATATTGGGTTTCACTGAACTGGGAGTCGGAGAGAGGAAAAAAGGAGGCGAGTGAGAAGGCCGGGCCGAGCCGAGGCATGCCTTTCTAATTCACAACAGCTGAAACAATACAGGACCTGAGAGTGGAAAGGCTAAGACGTTACTCTCACACAGAGACACACACACACACACACACACACACACATACACACAGACACACACACACACACCATCCCAGACATATTTAGATCATAACAATCACTCACTTTCTTGATTGGAAGGTGGGAGATGCATGCATGTGTGTGTGTGTGTGTTTGTGTGTGTGTCAGCAGGTTACAGGAAAATTCAGCCAGGCGAGTATATCAGGTTATATAATTAGAGAAATTATGTTAGCGTGATCCAATCAGCCCCTTAGAGAGTCACACACACACACACACACACAGAAACACAAACACACACTAACAGACATTAAAATGTAAAAGACAGAGCGGTCCAGGAAAAATCCGGAGCGGCAGTAAATATTGTCGTCCAGGTGACGTATGACTTGGATTAGCCGGGGAGTCACTGGAGGGTTACTGGGTCTGACACACTGAACTCTTCTGACTGCACTTTGAGCCAAGATGGCTGCCAGCAGCTAACATGTTAACGCTGGGTCCGGCTGAAGCTCATAAGGGGGTCTAAAACTTTTATTCTCTTCTTCTTAGTTTCACGTTTTTGGTGCGTATGAAGAGCTTATTTTTCACTGGTAAAACCAACTCAGCGATGTAGAACGTGTATCAGAGTTGTTGTTTTTCATTTGGACTCTCGTGTGGTGACCTTTCAAAATCTGGCCGTGCAGATTTTAGACGTCGCTCATGATTTATCACTTCCAGACCTGAGCTGAAACGTCACCGTAATGTGACTCATCCACCTTAAATATGGACACGTCATGTGTTACGCCGCATTGAGTCAGGAGTGAAAAATATATTTTACAAGCAACAGAGTTTTTGACTTTTTGGAGCTGCTAATGACTAAAAATCTAAAATTTAAATGTGTAAGCAGCTTTATAGGTGAAAATTAGGACAGAGCTTCACAGCGTGGGCCAAAAGACAAACCAGTGAGCCGCTGGCCCAGTTTGGCTTGACTTCTACTCCCCATCATTAAATAGTTGCTGACACAGTTGGTGCGGGGAAGGACAGTGAGTCACAGGCTCACAGATTCTCCGAGGAGTAAAGGATGATGACGAGGTGAGAGAGACTAAAAGGGAGAATATGGGAGGAGGAGGAGGAGGAGGAGGAGGAGGTGAAAGGTGTGAGGGAGAAGGAGATGGAGCGGGTGAAGACGGGGGAGGCGTGCAGTCGTGATTTAGGAGAGGGATTTTCACAAATGCGTGTGCACAAAGACACACACATGCGTGCCGTTGTGCTGTCACCCAGACTAACCAGCCCTTCCTAGGAATGTCCATCTGCAGCTTCGGGTTTAGAGCCTCGTAACGCCCCTTTACCGAAACACCAGTGTGTGTGTGTGTGTGTGTGTGTGTGTGTGTGTGTTCTCTTCCCACCCAGCGACTATGTCAGCTGCTTGGGGACGGAGGGAGCCAGGGGCATGCAGAGAGATGTTGATGCCACACCCTAATGTGTGTGTGTGTGTGTGCGTGTGTGTGAGGGTGGGGTGAGGAGACAGCTGAGATTCCAGATTGCACCCCGAAAAAGACTGGAATTAGAAGCATCCTTTAAAGTAGAGTGCACGCACACACACACACACACACACCTCTCGTCGGCCCACGCAGCGACCCTAAATACAAACACAGATTCCACAGTAGCACATATGTGCAGACAGGACGGCCATGTATAAACATGTACACGATAAATAGCACAGCTCAGACTCTTGATGCCGCTTCGAACACAAAACTTCACTCCCTCGTTCCCTCGTCCCCTCGTCCCCTCGTCCACTCCATCCTCATACAACAGATGCTCAGTCTGTCGGTTCACTCTGCTGAGCAGTAAATCGAGATTTTGGACACTTCGATGTGTCGCGGGACTGGAATTTTCTCGTCTACGAAAATGTGACGCACTGTGCCGAGGGATTGTTAGTGGACACTACCTCATTTGTCCCGTTGTGGGGAATTTTTTTGAGGGCAGTATACAGTCCATAAGCTCCATTTGGACACACATAAAACGTTGGCGTACACTTTATAGCAAACAGGAAGTGGTTTTACTGCGCGTCTCTACAGCTACTGCGTTTTACTACAGCGTGTTTTTACGCTTCACATCTATTTCTTTCATTTTTCACAGATTCTTGCATGGTGACCCGAGTACTGCTGAAACACGGATGACCTACACTCAGTACTACGCCTGAACGCATCATGGCTAGACACTGACGGAGGTCTGAGGCTGCTCGGCTGTTTTTATGTTGCTCAGTTGTTTTTAGAGCAGGTATCGTTTCAAATTAGTGCAGAGACGACAGCCTACCAAAGTTTTGGTGCAAATACTAATAAAACGTTTTATTTTGGAGGGATTAAAACATTTTTTTATGTAAGAGGAGACGACAAAGTTCTCTAATGTTACGTGTTGTCTGAAAACACGCAGCTGTACACGAACTTGGAAGAAAAAGAATTACATTGACAGAAGTAAACCCAGAATCTGACCCGACATGTGATGTCTGGTTTTGAATCTTGCTACCAGAGACTAATTTCAGTTGGTAACAAAGAAGTACTGAATATTAAGCTGCAAACAGAACAGTGTTATGAAGCAGTGCTAAGTTTTGACAGGAATGCTAATCAAGAACAAGCACACAGGGGACGACTGTTCTTCCTCCTTTCCTCGGTAATTCTCTGTGAGATCACTGTTGAGAAGTTTCAAAAAATAATCTGACTACATCACCTCCCACTCCCATGACCCCTTATCCCATGGCTGCCCTCCACCCATACACACACACACACTCACACACACACACAGCGTGTCCTGAGCCCCTTCGTCTTTCAAAGCATCGGCATGACATCATCCCTCTGGATTGGAAATGGGGTCTGGTGGGGGAGGGGAAGGAGGATGAGGAGAAGGGGAGAAGGGGAGAAGGGGTGGCCTGGTCTGTTTTGGAGCCAGACAGACATGTTTAGGTTTGAAATGAGCCGAGCTGGATCGGTTACAGAGAGAGAGAGGGAGCGGGGAGAGGGAGAGAGAGAGGGAGAAGGTAGAAACAAAGCAGGACAGGAGGCGTCTTTAAAGAGTGGACAGAGAAGGTTTCACATCTTTTCTCCCTCTTCAGGCTATCGGAGCAGAAAAGAGGCGATACAAACTGCAGCTACAAGAAGATAAAAATGAAATAGAGTCAAAAAAAGGGTCAGAGAGAGGACAAAAGCAATATGTGGAAAAACCCCTCTATTATCCTATTATTCCTTATCTTTCTCTGTGCATCTGTACGCCTGCCTCGTGATCCTCCTCTCCGTGATGATGTGCCATCTTTCTCCCCGTTTTCACTCAGATTTTTCTACCCCTCCCTCCCTCAGTCGCCCTCCTATAAATACCCCTCTGCCCCCCGATAAAGTGACAGACCATTTCTCCATGCTCTACATACCCCGCAGACAGTAGCTATTATACATTCTGCCCCTGCTATTACTTTTTGCACCCACCCCGAGTCTGTCTGTGTCTCGGCTCGCAGCTTTAACGGAGGGAAATCTTAACGTGATTAACACCGACACACCGACTCGGTTTATCTGGGCTTTTATTTTGTAATTTTTAAAACAGATTTTCTTCAAAAAGATTCATGAAAATAAAACAATAAAAGCCAAAATAACACGAAACACTGCAGACGAGAGAAAAATATGAATAAAATAACACAGAACAAACAAATCTGACACAAAAGATCAAATGTAAATCAGCAGTTATTCTCAAATAGTTATTATATTTTTAATGGACACTAGTTATTCTGTATTTTTAATTATTAAGGATATTTTTGCCACCAGTTCTCTTCGTGCATTCAAGTTCCTCGAGCTTGCTCAGTTAAATCAATTTTAAATATTTTTCTTTCTTACTTTCTTAAATTTAAATAAAAGAAAACAAGCTGCTTCTTGATGAGTTTTAATTATTATTTTTATATATATAGAAATATGGATATTCTGCATCCTCTGTTGTCTTTTGGCTGATTACTCGCAGTCATTTGCAGTGTTAGTGCACCTGTAAACCTGCTCACAGCCGTGATTCATCCCACTGTGAACCAGACGTAACAGCTTCAAACTCTTTGTCTGATCCGGCTCTCTTTTTTTTCAAGTGTAACCTATTTAAGCTTTTCACGGCTCTCTCTCTGTCTCTCTCCCTCCCCTCATCCTCCTCTCCTTCTCTCAACACCTCTTTATCTCCTCTGTCTGTTTGTTCCATGCCACACATTCACTCCGCTCGCTCTCATTAAGAGTGCGTCGAGGGGGGAAGAGGAGAGCCATAAACAGGCAGGAGGGATTGAAGAAACAAGCAGACAGAGAGGTTAGTGGGTCGAGAGAGAGACAGAGAGAGATGAAGACGTTTCTCTAAATATTCACGGTGTAAAGATGAGAGCGTAGGAGAACAGGAGGAAAAATGTTCTTTGATCCACCCACACATCCTAACAACGGTGGAGCCGATAACTCTCTCGGGAACGAGGAGAAGTCCTACTAAATTTTTCAAATGCACGAAAATGATTAACGCTCGCATCACATGAATCATCTTCAAATAGAAAAACATCTCAGAACGTTGCAGTGAATACAGATGTGAGGAAAAATGATTAAGCGTGCCGGTTGTGCATTCGTGCATACTTCTCCTGAGCTCTCACACACTTACATAGTTTTCGAAAGCGGACAGGATATTACATCACGGCAAAAAAATGTGCTCTTTAATGATAGTAGTCGGGCTGAAAGAGCAGTCTGTACCCATAAAACGAGCAGCGGACTAACGCAATAAAACACAGCGGAGGTGCCAGCAGAGCGCATTCTTGAGGTCGGCTCCTCTGCAGTTCAAGACGGTAAAGTGGAATTTCTCTTTAAACGCAGCTGAAATATCACAAAAGGAAACAATATACTACAATGGATTCATTCATGTGAAGCCTTTATACAACCCAGTAATAACATAATAATAATAATAATTTGAAAATATTTCATCCATAAATCTGCATTGCATTTCAAAACCTCAGCTTACATAAAAATGAATTCAGTGTCCTGATTCTGTCACCTGAGAAACATTTCAAGGATTTTAAGATTTTATTGACGACTTATAAACGCCGAGAGGCCTCGCCCCGAGTTATGCAGCAGATCGTTCAGAGTGGACTGTGGCTGCAAACTGAGTTAACTTTTATAAAAGGCCTTTAGTCGATTATTATTAATTATTAATAATAACACATTTTTATTGTGATCAAATGACTCAGTTTCTTCATTTGGGGGAATTGATGTGTTTGTGTCCAGTCACTGTCATAAAAAGAAGACGACTGCATATCCAGTATTTATCAATCAATCATCTAACAGTTATCAGTAATGAATTAATTGATTACAGCAAAAACTGAAACTTAAATCATAAATTTGCTGCATTTGAGACTGAAAGAAAAACAGACTGACAGATTCATCGATAACTAAAATATTTATTAGTTGCAGTTTCATTAAAATCATTCTTGCTCCTCTCTGAGCTTTTTGTTTCTCAGATTTCAAAATCTGCAAATGCAGACTGATGAATTATTCGTCGTGTCTCGGTCTAATTCAAAAGGTCAAACCTCGAGCAGCGATGTCGAGCAGCCTCTCTTTCTTTCAGGTTTCATCTTTAATTTTCTGTGAACTGCAAACTGTATTTAAAACAATTACATAAATTTACGTAGACTCCAGACATCCACCGATGACGTTCTTACCGGGGACTGTCGGCAAACAAACATCTCGTCCCACAATAACTATCAAAGACTTCAGATAAAAGCAGCGACAATGACAGACAGACGTTTCCTGTGATTTCATATCACTAAATGATGTTAACCATAAGAGACCGACGTCCATCACCACAATGACAAGGCTATGTTCAAAACACCAGAAGGGTGGAGCCTGAACATCGTGAAGTGTGTGTGTGTGTGTGTGTGTGTGTGTGAGAGAGAGAGTGTGTGTTTGTGGTTAAGAGAAACACTGACTGCCCTTCAAAGAAAAAAACGCTGTGTGATTCAGCAGTGTGTGTCAGGCGTTTCAAAGAGATGTCTGACTCAACTAATCACCGTCTCTGACTCCTGACACACTACAGGAGTCACACACACACAAACACAAACACACACACACACACACACCGCAGAGACACCACAGGAGTCCATCACACACAAACTCACACACCCTTACCTCATGATCTCCAGAGGAATGAGCGAAAGGAAAGGAAAGGATGGATACAGACCTCCTCAGAGGTTCTACAAATATTGAATGTCACTATTCACACACACACACACACACACACACAGCTGTGCCTGAAACCTAAGCTAATGTCACGCTGAAGATTTTCTGTTTAACTGTGAAAATTAGTTTCAAGGCATGATGGGAAAAGAAGAGTCTGAGCACAAACAAGCAAACAACCTTTTCACCCTGAGCTCCGTCAAATTATCTCGTGTTTTCACCAACACAATCAAACAGACGTCACAACTGCCAAAGCCGATGACAAACACACTGCGTGTACACAAACATGTGCTGTAGTACACGTCAAAGAAAACTCTAAACCGAGTGGAATTATGAAGAAAGAGGAGACACACACACACACACACGCGTCACGTCCACAGAGATAACCAGCAGAAGGAAGTCCATCCTACCTTGAACTCCTGCAGTTGCTGTTTGATCATCTCCACCTCTGTGCCGACCATGCCCTGTGCGTTCAGCCCCTCTTCTGCCCTTCCCAGCAGGCCTTGCAGCTCGGACACCAGCCTGTAAAACTCCCGGACCTTCTCAGCAGCGTCCTCGATCTGGTCCAACCGGGCCTGGCCGCGCTCGCTCAGCTGGAGAACAAGGAACAAGAATCAGGAGTTAATAACTGCACTTGATGTCATAACAACCTCCACTGTCATTCCTTTTGCTCCTCACCTTGCCAGCTTGGCGGCTCAGCGCCTCCGTCTCCCTCCTGAGAGCCAGCAGGTCAGGGGAGGAGCCCTCTCGCCGCAGCATGGTGGTGCACTCCGAAGCGTGACCCTCCAGCTCTGACCTGAGGTCGGCCAGACGGGACAAGAAGCCCTTCAGGGCGTCGGCCTGAGAGGCCAGGGAGTCCGCGTCGCGTCCGACGGGGCTGAGCGAGTCAAGCTCATCGTCGAGGTCAGCAAGGCGTGAGAAGACATCACGGACATGAGACTGGACCTCGCCGACGCCCTGCAGGCGGGACTCGAGGGAGGAGCAGCACTGCTCGATCTGATGGAGGACAAAGACGTTTGTCAAACTGAAACATCGTCTCTCTCTGCAGGTTTTTAGATGAATCTGAGCACAGAACAACCTGATCAATCAAATCTGAAATTACGAATGAGTAGGTTCACTTTTAAGGACAAAATTCAGCCCGAATTTGTCACAAAATGGCCAAAAACAGCAGAAATCTGCTCTGAATAAAGAACAGCGATGGTGTTTGTGTGACACAAAAAGATTACCTAATCAAACCACAGATTAATTATTTAAGGAGGAGCCTGTGTTGTAATATTTTCCCCGTCAAAACTGAACAAAACGCTGGAGCAGATTAAAATGATGCAACAACAACAGCAGCAAGTAAAAATAGACTCTGTGAGTGAGGAAGCGTTATCTAAGAGCTCATCTGTATCATCTCCAACGCAGAGCGACGACGACATCAGATCAATATTTCAAAACGAGAAACGTCTCAGCCAATAACGGAGCAGTACGCCGGTTTATATGCAGTTAGGAGTTCCTGTGATGGCTCTGGCCTTAAATGGAATATTTGGAGGCTGGATTGCAGGAAATAGATGCAACAACGTGTGCGCTGAATTCTCGAAGCGCTTGTTTACATTTCAAACCATGATAAGGTGTTGGATGTCCACAATGACCATATACGACGACTGTAAGTCAAAGAGCCAAACGCTTCTGACGGTTCGAGCTGTTCTGCTCTCTCTCAGCTCGCTGACACTTGTCTGCACACACACACACACACACACACACACACACGCACACACACGCTTTAGATGTGACATCTTCTCACACGGTGACCCTTGGTATAAATAGTTGTACGACTTCTTTTCAGTCCAGATGGCATAAATTGTTACGAGTTACGACCCCTCTCATCTCTCTCCTCCCTTCATGTTCTGCTGGTTTTCCACAGCAACCTGCTGGGCAGAGGACTCAGAGCTACTTTAATATGTGGGTCAAGTGTGTTTTGGACGTTCGCTAGCTTTGGTTGGCGGTGTCTGATGGGGGTTTGGGAGGAGGAAGCCCCCCTGTAAAGACTATGAGCGCTGAGAGAGGAAGAACCAGCACATAACCTGAATCTCATCATTACACTGAACTCTGTGCCCTGACAGAGAGAGAGAGGTAATATTACGGTATGATCACGATGCAAACCCGGAGCATCTGCAGCATTTAGAACAAATGATCCTGCTCCTGCTCCTCACCTTCTCAGTGACTTCATCATACTGTTTCTCCGTCTCTCTGGCCTGCTCCTGAAGCCTTTGTGCCCCCTCAGTGCTGCCTCCCGGTGTCTGCGGAGAGTCCTGTACGAGCCCCCGGGCCAGATCTCTGAGGTAGACCACCTGAGGATTCAAGGACCTCAGACTCTCCTGCTGACTCCTCAGCCGCTCCAGGCTCTTAGCACTGCACGCCTGAATGGGAGAGAAGTAAACATGAATTATCATATTTATAATAACCATGTGATGTTGAACACGAGTACAGTGAACAATGTTTTTCCAGTACCTGTGGTCCCAGAGCCTCCTGCACTTCAATCTGGTGTTTGGCGGCCTCGAGCCTCCTCTCTGCAGCCTGTCTGCCCTCTTCAAACTCCTTCAGGCGGCCGGCCAGCTCCTCCAGCTGGGAGGTGCGGTTATGGAGCCTCTCGCCCAGTTTGTCCACCCTGCGGTTCAGCTGGGCCTTCTCATCTCGTATCTTCAGAAAAATGAGTGTGCACAACACTTTAATTCCCTTAATTTATGACTTTTAAATCACTAATAATACCCAAGCATAATACTTAATCTATAGAACATATGAAGCAGATGAGGCAATCTTCACAGATAAGATGCAAACAACACACAGGAGAGAATAAATCGACGCTGTACCTCTTCCTCTCCGATGCAGCATTGTTCCAGCAGTTGATCAGCCGCGCTGTTGAAGGCCTCGAGGAGAGGTTGTCGTCTTTCGAGGTCCAGAGACAGACCTCGAGCCTTCTGCAGAGCCTCTTCCAGAGCCGACGGGTCCAGCGATGGATGGATCTCTCCGTCTTTCTGCTCACACTCTGCTACCCACGGCGTCAGCTCGGCCTTGTGCTGCTGGTAGGTGTCCGCTTTGCTCAAGGTGGTCTTCAGTCTGTTCTCTCGATCTGACACTCTCTGGTTCAGACCATCCCAGTCCTGCCTCAAGGAGGCCAAGCGAGACTGCAGGGCAGACCGCTCGTCTCCGCCCGCCGGCAGAGTGGCGAGCAGCGTCACTCCTTCGGCTTGGATCAGCTCGTAGGAGCCTCGCTGACTGGCGATGCCGCGCTGGAGTTCGGCCGTCTGTGCCAGCAGGGAGCGGATGGCCTCGGGCTGACAGGGCAGGGAGTCGGTGGATGAGTCTCTGGGATCGGCCTGCTTGTCCAGCCAGGAGCGCAACTCCTCAAACATCTGCTGGAACTGCTGAGTGGACGACAGAGCGGTCTGGAGCTGAGACAGACCGTCAGCTAGAGGAAAGAAAAGCAAGGGATTACAGACATAAACACAGAACAACAATTTCAAACAAATACGGACAAACAGGATTTGATGTATTTATTTCAGTGGATTTGTTAGTTAGAATGAAAACAATATTCCCATTGCAGAACAAAAGCACAGTTACTACATCAGCCGCATGAACTCCACGAACCTGCACGCTCCTCTAAACTCTTCAGCGGCCCGCTGACGCTCTCCAGTCGTTTACTCAGCTCTTCCTTCAGGTACGGTTCAGCCACGATGGCGCTCAGCTCCTGGCAGAGCTTCTCGGCCTCGGCCAGCTCGGTCCGCCGTCTTTCCAGCTCGGAGCGGATCTCTCCGGTTTCCTGCAGGCGGCGTTTGAGCGCCTCTGGCTGGGCGCTCAGCGAGGCCTGAGCGTCCAACCTCTCGCTCAGAGCAGAAACACTGGAGGAGAGCTCTCTGAGCAAGGCCTGGACAGGAGAGGAGGAGGACGGTTAGAGTCATACTCTCTGACATTAGAAGATGAAACCATACAACCATCACTAGACGTACCTGGTATCGTTCACTGGTTCCTTGGGCCTGGTCGATGTGGTTTGACCTCTGACTCAGCCGGCTTGTCAGGTCCTCCCACTGCTGGGAGATGGAGCCCAGCTCGGCACGCACCTCGGCCAGATCCTTGGGGTCCTGAGCAGAGTCACCAGTCTGGGAGAGGATTCCCTCGGCAGACTGGCTGAGCTGGTCAAACTGTGGCCGCCTGGTCTCAAACTCACGCAGCATAAACTTGAAGAAAGAGGAGAGCATGTTACTCAGTGACGTGATCGGGAAGGAAAATATCAGCGAATCAACTGAACTGAGTTTTTATTGTTTAATGTTTAATTGTTGCCATTGTTCTGTGTTTCCTTCTATCACACACCTGTACTTGTTGTTTCTGTGTGTTGAGCATGTTCGGGTCGATGCTCAGCGGTCCCAGGACGCTCATCATCAGCTCCTTCTCCCTCAGCCACGGGCCCAGCTGATTGGCCGCCGAGGCAAAGCTGCCCAACCTATCGGCACACGTCTCCAGCTCAGTCTGCCTCTGGGCTGCGGTCTGATTGGCTGTCTGCCAGCGGGAGTCTGGATGGAAATGACCAATGGAGACAGGGGTGTGAGGACGTATAGCACAGCATATGTTTAATGATGAATGGCTCTGTATATTTCCTGCAGTGGAACGGAGCTGCTGTTCGTGCATTGTTCATGTTTTCTGTCTCGTTTCCTTCTTAGGTAACGATTTTTCTTGTGAAGTCCGATTACAGTGCAGCGTAAAAATGTTAATTAGTTCTCGAATTATATCAGCGATGATGATGAAACCGGCCTCCTTAAACCTGACCTAATGTGAACGCCGATGAAACAATGAGACATTTTTCCTCCTCTGTCCGTCCTCCTACCTCGCCTGTCTCCTTCTCCCCCTGTGACTCATGTTCTGGGCGTCCAGCAGAGTGTGTGTGTGTGTGTGTGTGTGCATTCACTCCTTTGAAAAAGACATTATGAAATATGAAATATAAAAGCTCCCCCTCCCCCCCTTGGATTTCACCTTAAATATTTCTGTCTCGGTTACCTCATAGGAGACGCTGGTAAAAATATCAAGCATGAGAGCGAACAAACAGCTCTGACAGGAACACTTCCCACTCTCTCCCTGGATAATATTGATCGCAGCTCCTCGCCATCTTTTTGAAAAATTATTACAAATTCTGAGGCACCGTGCCACTTTCTGTTTAACGGTTTTCAAGAACACACCACAGTAAAAATGCCTCATCTTGTTTCTTTTCACAGTTTGAGCCCGGCGTTCATCATCTATTATTATTATTATTATTACATATTCAGAGTGTTTTGCAGATTGTTTATATTGTACTCTTCAGTTTAAGTTAATTTCTCAATAGTTTATGTAATTATGTGATTGCAGACGAGTCATCTTTCATTTGAAGGTTTGCCTGCAGCTATTAATCCATGATTGCTTTGTTGCTCGAAGCCAAAAGTATTTTAAAGAGAGATTCATCCTGTGCCATCCCGTTATCCGGGATCGGCCTTATATAACGTTACAAAGGAACAGTCAGCTCCTGATCCAAATATTTTTCATGATCTCTTTAGAAAGTCACGCCAACTCTGTGTCCAGCTTTTGTTTAAACAGAGAAATGTTTGGTTCTTATTTCAGACTCACAAAATGTTTATTGTCTTCTTCCAACAGAGCACTTGACTTGTTGCCTTGTCCTGGATTTTTCATCCACAGACTCTCCGGCACGTTTCTCTTTTCTAGTTTTGTTTCCTTTTGAGCCCCTTTAATGTTTCTTTATATTAATTTTACCTGTTCGTGTCCATTATTAATATCTCAAACTTCCTGAGGCAGTGTTCTTTCTCTGTATCGCTAACATCTCCTGAACATATGACTTCCACATGCTTCAGGTTCATCATGGTAAACTCTGTGCAGTATTTCTACAGTGGCTGTTGTCTCATGGTCATGTTGTTCGAGTTTCAGGTTTTGCCTTCGGGCATTCGGGCTTTAAATGAGACAGATCTCTAATCTATAATTTTCCGTCCCATCGTCTTGTCATATGTCCTCATGCATCTGCAGCACATACCTATCTCCTGCAGCTGCTGCCTCCAGCTGTCAGCCTCGGGAGAATCAGGGTTGTCAGCGATCAGCTTCCTCAGCGTGCTCTTCAGCTCCTCAACCTTCCCGGAGTGTTCAGCCAGCTCTGAAAGCAGAGCCTGAAGAAGAAGAGGAGGAAGAAGACCATGAGAGGCTTCAGGCAGCAACAACTCAGATTTAAAAATGGGGGAAAGTTTGAAAATATACAGGCTGATTTCATGGGTCACCTAAGAAAAGCATCACAGAACACAATAGATCGACCCAGTCCTGGTTCTGTACCTTGTTCTCCTGGGCTTGGGCGCGTACCACCTCAGGTCTGGATGGGGAGGCGGTCTGGCCCTGTTTCAGGCTGTGCTCTCTGTCTGTCAGCCAGCTCTTGAGCTCCTCCGTGCCCTGCTTGGCCTTCTGCCTCAGCTCCAGTGAGGCCTGCTGGCGACCGAGACGGTCCTTCAACTCCCCGCCAAGCGCCTCGTATCGACTGTTCACATCAGATACGGCTACCTGGAGCTCTGTCAGGTCTGAGGACACAAGGGGAAGAGAAAGGAGACAGTTACTTAGCAGACAGAGCAGCAAAACAGTTAAATCCTGGTAAAGTTGACTAATATAACTGAGGTAGATGTTGGTTTTTTGCCACTGACAGATGTTTTGCATGGACAGACAGCTGACAGGAGACAGGACAGTTTAAGACGCTGGAAACAGTAAAACAGTGCAGTGATCACTCAAAGAGAGCGTTACGAAGAGCATAATTCAACGAGTGTTAATCTTAGAGAGAAGAAGAAGAGAAAGAGCGAGAGAGGGAGAGAGCTCACCTTTACAGGTGTGAATGCCATTGACACTGCTGGGACCTGATGAGCCATTGACTTGAGGAGCACCTGGGAGAAAGACACACACCTGACTGAGACAGCGGCCACGGTCACACACACAGAAAAAGAACAGGACCAGCGACACGTTGCCAACATGTTAAAAGTTCTTACACAAGCTCTAAACGGCAGCAGGAGGAACTGCAAACTCACAAATACTTCAGAGCGCACGCACACAGAGAGCTCAGCGGGAGGACAGAAGCCGTGGAAACAGACGACAGGAGTGAGAAAGACGTGGAGGAAACCCACCGCCTTTACACGACACAGAGATTTAATGGATGCATCTAAAAGCAGCATAACTACTTCAACGATTTGTGTCATATCTAAACTTTAAACTGATTCTCTGGTTTGTTTTCTGAGCGAATCAAAACAACAAACAAACTTTTAGATTTAACCATGAAATTTTGTACATAAGAAGTACATGTACTAGTACATGCATGGACTTATTGAGGGCAACGCACTTCTATACGAGTCGGTCCTCAGTTAGAAAGTTACCTGTAATAATTTGTGAGGTCTTTTCTTGTAGTTTTGTTGGAAAATTTCAAAACACACAGGTAACAACACTGATTTCTTTTCTCCTCCTGTGTTCGTGATTTGTTTTTCACTTCTTCCTCTCTCAGGTCAAATTATTTTATAAACCCCTGGGTCATTATTTTCCCCTTCCACCTACATCATCTCTAAATCTCTCTTTAATCTTTTACAAAAATGGCATTACGAGGGAAAATAAGTCGTTTCAGCTGATGGAGAGTGGGAGAATATGTGATATGTTTGGCAGCGCCTCCATCCCTGCTGCTCTTACCAGTTTTGGTCTGAGGAGCGGTGATGTCGATGATGAGGGACTCCAGCTCCGAGCCGGTCTTGTTCAGCTCCTGAACCCTCGACTGCTGCGACTCCCAGTCGTTCAACAAGTCCTGAAGAGATAAAACATTTAACTGAGTCACTCAGCTTTAAACAGCTTGTTCTATAAATGTTTATATTCTTTTGTTTGTGGTTTGCGGATGTATATTTTTGTCATTCACACACCGTGAGCTGCTGCACTCTTCTCTGCAGGCCCTCCGTGTTGAGGTTGGCCTCTTTGGACGGCAGCTGGTCCTGTGCTGTCTGAAGCCACCTGACGAGGGAGCCAGAGAGGCCGCGGAACTGGAGCAGCTGCTGCTCGCAGGCCTGGATGGCAGCAAATCTGTGAGGGAGAAAAAACATTTATAAAATTAAAAAAACAGGAGGAGGAAAAGGACGATAAGGAGGGAAGCGGCGATAAGGCAGACGAGGAATGGGAACATTGATAAGGACAGGAGGAAGGGGAGGATGTGAGGAGAGAGGGGAGCAAAGAAAATTCAGCTTTAATCACGTGTTTCAACACAAAGTAAAGCAATCACATGATCTCACTCGAGCTGTTTTACATCATCGTCTCTAAAAAAAGACGCACAAACACACCATTGATAGACATTATTTAGTGTCTACGCTGGTCGGAGTGAACAGCCTTGACCTCCCGTCACTTTTGTGTGTGATCTGTCTCAAACTATGGCTGGAAAAGTGCTGACTGACCCCGTAGACAAAACAGCTCTGAGAAGTCGTCTGGCATGGAGCAGTATCATTATCATGCTGCTATTTTCTCCCCCCACGGGATTCGAGGCTGGTCGGGAGTCATCCGAGCAGGCCGTTTATAGGACGGACAATGAGCCATGTCCACTCTGCTTATATTAGCACCCGGGCCTGCTCGTCAGCTCACACCGGCCACACAGATGCACTACGCACATACAGTAGACACACACACACCAACAACTGCTGTGAAACATCACGCAGCACAGTAAATAATCCCCTACATCATGTATAGTATGTTCGGCATACTTGTATAGTATAACGACCGCTCACACATCTCTCCGTGTCCATACGACGGCCCGCGTTGGTCGTTTTTTATGTGACTGGCTCATCAAACTCAAATATAACGGTATTTTTAAATTCCCAGCCCCCTTTTGACAGGCTTCAACTGTGGCCGCCCGCTGATACGACGTCAGGCAGGGTCGGCATAGCAACTGGTGCTCCGTGAAGACTACAAATTTAGAAAATACATTTTGGAGATGCCAGCGGCGTAGTCTGCTCTGCAGAGGCTGTCATAGTATTTTCTTTTTCTGTAAGGAGGCCGATCGTATCAAATCAAATCTTGAAAGTCTCTTTGTGTCTGAAGGTTGTCAAACTGCAACTGAACACACTCATAACTGACACAGATCAAGGATTATTAGATTCAAACGGCTCTGTATTTACTGCCCCCTTGTGCATTTATGGTAAACTGGATTAAAATGATTTATGCCGTTTCTTACTGTGACCAAAAAAATCTCTTGACGTCCTCAGCAGAGTGAATTTAAGTCTGATGGTTGAAGCTTCACATTGATGGCTTCATAAATGTTCTCATGTTGTCTGTTAACATTTTTACCTTTCGTTGACATTAGCTTCCAGTTGTGTGAACTCGTCAGACACCCCTTTGACATTGTCCAATAAGCTCTGAGTGTTGCTGAAAGCTTTCGATTGGCTGAGCTCGGTGCCGAGGTTGCAGAAGGATTTTAGCTGGCCGGCTTCCTGCTCCAGCTCGGACCTGACCTCCTGACAAAAGACACGCAGACACACAAAGAGGCTTTAAGAACTCTCAGCACCTTGAAATCATACTGCAGATTATCTGTTAATAAACTGGACCCCTGTGCTGACCTCAATGGTCTGCCTGTAGTCATCCACGCCGCGGTCTGGCTGACCCGCGAGGCTCAGAGCCTTAAGTCGGCTCTGGGTGAAGACCTGGAGGTCGGTCCCGAGCCGCTCGTAGCTCTCGAGCTTGGGCAGCAGCCCCTTGAGCTCGGCCTCCTTCTCGGCCTGGCTGGTCTGTGCTGCGGAGTAACGCTGAGTCAGTTCATCTAAAGCTCCCTGGAGGCCAGAAGCTGTGGAGGCGTCAGAACTCTGGAGGAGTTTGGAAACGGAGTCTCGTGTTGCTTCCACGCTGCCTTGCCTGGACAGCAGCTCCTGGCGAAGTTTCTGGTGGAAGAGGAGAGGAAGAATTAAACCAAAACAGAAACCCAAAGCAACATTTGAAGGAGATATTTTGTACTTTGTAAGTTGAAAGTTTCCTCTCCTACCTGGTTCTGGGTCAGGGCGTCTTGTACGGCCTGTGCGGTGGGTTCGACTGGTACCGGGTTCAGAACCAGCTTGTCCAGCCAGCTCAGCAGACCATTCAGGCCCTCCTGGACACTGACCGACTGGGCCACAGCTGTCTGCAGCTGCTCGGCCCGTTCTGACACAGACGCAGAGAGCGAGCCAAACCTCTTTTCTAAACCGTCTGAAAGGAAAGACGAAGGTGCAAAAGAAGTTTTTAAAAAAAGACCTTGTGACCTTGTTTTGCAGTGGAGTGTAGTTACAGATTTAGTGGGTTACCTGCAGCACAGAGGATGTCAACAGCTTTCAGGGAAGGAGACTCGTCTGTGCTGACCAGATCTCTTCCGGCTCTTTTCACCTTCTCCAGCTGCACTGAGCGCTCAGCCAGCTCGTCCTGCAGCAGCTGAGGACAGAGGACACACTTATAGCCACAATGAAATCATTTCTATAGCTCGCAAGAAATGTTAAACCCAAGACGAGCTCTCCTCATACTTTCCATTTTAGTATTCCACCCGTTTTCCAGATGTTAATTTCTTGACTCAATTTAAACTTTTTGGACAGAACTCAACATGAAATAGCGGTGAGGAATGATCACTGATCATGAATTTTTCCATACTCTGAAAATCATATATGATCTGTGCTTCACCTGTACTTGTCGTAGTGTGTTCTGCAGGTTCTGGGGGTCCGTCTCTCCAGTGGGCTTGGCTATACTTTGGTTCTGTTCCTGAGTGCTGAGCCAGGAGTGGAGGGAGACGACCTCATCCTGGTACTGCTGGTACCGCTCCAACAGGCCGGACAATCGGCTGCCCAACTCTGTCGACTGCACACACCAACCAAGAAGAAATGAATTGAGCACCGAGCACAATTTCCACAAATTTATGGAGTGTGTTCTCGTTCTCGCCTCACCTTGGTGTGTAGGGTTGTGTATCTGTGGTTAGCATCCTGCAGCTTGTCAGTTACCAGCTGCTTGGTGCTCTCCATTGCTGGATCTGAACCGCCGACCTGCTCCAGAGCTCCTTGAACAGAGTCCAGGACCTTCTGACCCGAGATGGACACAAAGCGTAGGTCCGCCTTGTGGCAGATTACATCCTCGCCCAGCTGGAAATACAGATTTAACGGTCAGCTGGGGACAAACTCGTATAAAAATACATTTTTATAGGTGTTGATGGAAAGCAGCTCGCTAGTTCAAATTGCCAGAATTGCTTCGGAAAAAATGTGAGAAGGAAATAAAACGTTGCAAATGTGATATCAAGGGACTCTTAACAAGAAAATTATCCCAAACTGCTTAAGTGGAGTTTCTCAGCAGCTTCCAGATGAGAATGTGTGATTGTGTGTGTGTGTGTGTGTGTGTGTGTGTGTGTGTGTGTGTGTGTGTGTGTGTGTAAACCAGGGCACGTCAGGGCGTATAGATGGATGGAAACTGAGCGTGGAAACTCAGTCGTCTGTGAATAATGGGAGGTCAGAACATAGTTGTGTACAATGTGTCTTTACTCAGCTGTACTGGGCTGAGATGCAGTGGCTGATATTTCTCAGCAAATTCTCTTCAAAGCTGCTAAAACCAGATTCAGCCAACAGCTGTTTTTGTGTCATTTGTATGTTTTGGGGTCACTAATTTCATTGCATGTAGCTGGCAACATCAATATATCTCTATCTGCAGATCCTAAGACGTGTAAAACTGGTCTGACGCGGCTGAACGGCTCCCTCTTGTGGTTAAACGGCAACGATAACCCGACACACTTATTTCCTATGTGTTATTAAGTTGTGTGTTTTGTGCACCTTTCTGTGCTCCTCCAGCCTGCCCTTCAGTCCCTGTGCGTCGGTTTCTCCTTCCCCGAGGGAACGGAGCTCCTGCTCGCTTTGTTCCAGCCAGGCACCCAAGCTTCCGTGTTCCTGGAGGAACTTTGTCAGCTCATCCTTCAGAGCCTCAGACTTTCTCAGGCGGTCCTAAAAGAAATATTTAACAGCAGTGGCAGCGAGTTAAATATAAATTAGAAGAATTTATGGACTAATAAATGATTTATTTAGACCACTAAAACAGAAAAGCTCGGAGGCCGTGCTGCAGACTTAAAATAGACATCAGGATCTACTTTCAGCACCTGGCAGCTCTGCAGCTTGTCCTGGTGCTGAGCCTGCAGCTGATCCAGAGCAGCCCGGAGACGCTGCTTCTCCTCAGGAGGAACAGTGGAGTCAGGTTGCTCCAGAAGGGAGCGAGTCGCTTGTGTGATCTGGAGTAGCTGAGCCTGTTGAGCCTGAAGCTGCTGAAGCTCGGCCTGGGAGAGAGGTCAAAGTTTAGAGATCATAATGTGGTCATGTGAAGTCAGTGTGGTAGTTATAGATGAGAGATTTTTACCTGCAGCATCTCGGTGTGCGATGCCACAGCGCCCTCTGGCTGTGAGAACGGTGAATCAGCAACATCTGTGACCACAGGTGCAACTCCTCTCCCGCCTGGTTGGCTGAGGGAGGACAACTCATTCAACAGGGAGTCTATCTGGCCTTTGGTCTCCTGGAGGTCCTCCTCAGCCTTCGCCTGCAGGAGAGGAGAGAGAATGAATGTTAAAAAAACAACAAATAAATAACATTAATATTGGACATTATGTCTCTCATCCTTTACCCTCTGTGTGTTCTGCTGTACGGTGGTGTTGATGGCTGTGTCTAACTCCGACAGCGACGTGTTTGCCGAGTCTGTAAGAGCACTGTACTGCTCCTTCATCCGTGTTAGTGCCGCCTGGAGGTTCTCCCTCTCCTCCGGTCTCAGACTCTCTCTTCTTTCAGCCAGGAGCTCCTCCACAGAGCGGATCGCCTCGGCTATGCCCTCCTGTTTGGTCTGGAGGTCCTTTTGTACTTCCTGTAGTGAGGGGAAAAATCTGATTTAGTCAAAGACGTAAGAAAGATTACAAACAGAATAATTCAGGGTGGAAGATAAAAGTTGAAGACCTTTAGTTTTTTCTGCTTCTCTTGCAAGACGTTCACATCGTCCGACTCTGCTCCGGCTTTCTGGCTGGCGAGCAAGCTGGCAGCTCCAGCCAGCCACATGGAAAGACCTTCTAGTTTCTGAGAGCATTCGGCTTTCTGCTGCTGAACCACCTGAGAAAAACGAATGAGAAGAGAAGGAAGAGAAAAAAAGACCCACAGAGAAAGAAAATGTGAGGAGATACAAAACTGAGTCTGGAGCACGTGACAGAAACGGACCATCTTGAATTTTCTGATCTGACCACCAGACGTTAAACTTAAGAGCACCGTAAACGAACATTTGTCCTTCTTGTGTTGTGCACACTTTGCCAAGCTTTGAGCAGATTGTGTCCAGAGTTCACACTTACACACAGACAGACACACACATATAGTATCTTCACATAACAGAACAACAAACAGTACAGAGAGAAATCAAACAAACGTAAATGTTTATTTGCTGTTTTTCCTCCTTCTCCTCGGCACTCGGGCGAGAGAGGAGGAAAAACAACAAAGCACTGTAGCCAGCGAGGCTGTTCTGCTATCACATAGCCTTTTACCGCCGTGACACAAGCGACTTTCCTTCTGTGGCAATCTGGAACAGCAAGGCAAACAGGTTAATAAAACACATGTTATAATAGAGACATGCAGAGAAGCAAACACGCTTGCACAATTAGCCTGTGTAGTGGGAGTGAAGGTGGTGACACTGTCCATGTTAAGTGGCAAAGCTTTTGCAACAAGAGCAGCGGTGGGTTGAAATGGTGAGAACGGGTTTGAGATGTGTGTGATGGCACTACGAGTTAAACTGTGGTGAAGGTTAGCTAGTTTATATGAGGCTTCTCCAGTTTATAGTCTCCATACAGCACTAAGACAGTTTGCAGCATGACAAATAAAGCTGTAAAATATAGAATATGAAAGCTAAAAGCGTTTCAATGTATTAGTGAGAAAAAGCACAGTGTCTCAAACCAATCCGACTCAATCATCTTTTTCCAAACCTCTCTCTCCCTCGCACTCTGCCTTTCTCTCTCCTTCTCCTCGTCTTTCACTCTCTCCCTGCGCTGCCTCTCTTCCTCCCTCTCTCTCTGGGCGGAGAGGGCGTCGGCCCAGGCCTGGGCTTGACCCGACGTTCGGTGGAAGGCCCTCTGGAGCTGCTGGAGCTGCCCCAGAAGCTGCCTGCTCTGCTCGGGTGCCAGGTCCTGAGCTCGCTCGGAGATGAACACCTGAATGTCAAAGGCCACATTGTTGACCTCATTGGAGCGAGCCATCAGAGAGGACTGGAGCTCCTGAAAGGAAGTGAACAAAGAGGAGGAGAGTGTGACCAAAGGGTACTGTACTGCAAAGAGTTGACCTCTCCTCAGTTTGGACTACTTGCCTTGCAAAGACTCAGCTGCTGTGTGAGCTGATCGCAGCTGTCATCTTTCTCTGCTGTCTCCATTTTTTCCATCCCCGCCATTCCTCCATTCATCTGAGTCTCTGTCTCTCTCAGCCAAGACAGCAGACTATCCACTTGTCCTCCCAGTGATTTCTGCTCAGCTGTTACTGCCTCCTGAGGAAGAATTGTCAAGAGTGATTAGATTAATGTATCGTAGCCTTGTCCTTGTCAGGTGAAATCAAACATCTATACAGATCTATTCAGATCTTTCTGCTTTCCTCTAGACTTCTTCTTATTTTACCTTATACGAGTCTCTATGGTCTCGGAGACTTTGCAGAATGCCCTCAGAAAGTGCTCTGGCAGCCTCGTACCCTCGAGCCAAGCTCCGTCCATCCTTTTCCAGGGCCAACAGGAGCTGTGGAGGAACATCTTTAGGTTGCGGCTTCAGCAGCTGCTCAGCAGCTTCCACTTCCTTGTTGATTGCAGGCTCCAAGTCACGCAATTCAAGGTCCAGAGCCTGAGACAGATTAGAAAAGAAAACACTTCCTTAAAACTAATCCTTAAATAAGTCTTTTTGTCTCCAAAGCTGAGGCTGGAAATTGCTGTGACGTTAATATATCAGGTAAATCATATTCACTCACCTCAGTCTGTCTGATGATGTCGTCCAAGGCGATGAGGCTGCGGCCAACGGACTGCTGTTGCTGCTGTTTGAGTCGGACCTCAATATGTCTGACCATGGAGACCAGGGCTACAATTTGCTGGTCATGCTCCAAGCACTCCTGACGCCTCAGTGATGACTGTGGGAAAAGAAAGAAAAGAATAAAATATAGTGATTATCAAGTATCAAGTATATGCAGATGATAGTTGCTTCTATATGAAATCTAAATTAAACTTCAGGTCACAAATGCTCTACCACTTCTTACCTTGCTGGTCTTGGCAGTCTCTTTGTTTGACACAATTTCGCGACTCTCTCGGACATCATCCTCTCCCTCTTCCCAGCTCTCGGTGGTTGTATCACACTCAGGGACTCCAGGTGATTCAGACTCAGTTGAAGCATCTTCTGCTGATTCTGAAGACTCGAGATGTGGCTGGTCGTTGCTACCATCAGCTTTAGGTGTTTGTTGTCTTTTCTTCTTTTTGCCTTTACCTGCTGGTTTACCTGATGGTGTGACAGGAGCCACAGATTGAGCTGTTTGTTGGATGTCTGGTTTGCTTGTGACAGCCTCTAGAGAAAAGTCAACAGGTTCACCAGCATTGTTGGTTTCTGAATGGGATTCTTCTTTCGCAGTAGCTGTGATCACTGTTGATTGTACGTATTCCTCAATGTGAGCATTGGGTTCTTCTAAATATGGCGGCCTGTGTTGACTGGTCTGAGCTCCTTCAGCAATAATTACAGAGGTCTCCACTTCGTTTACCTCATCACAAACTGGACTGATGACTTCACTGGCTGACTCAACATCTGTAGGTCTGTCCATCGACTGCTCCTTCGCTGAGGTTGAACTATCTAAATCTGGTTTTGCAGTTTCAGATTTTATGATATTTTCTGTTGATGTCACCTCAGAAATGACTTTTTCAGAAGTTGGTAACTTCATAGCATCAGGATCAGTTTTGTCTGTCAGTTTTGGACCCTTGTTCTTCTTGTTTTTCTTACTTCGTTTACTTTGCTGAGTCTCTTTAGGCTGAACTGATGGAGCCATCTCAGTGTCCTTTTGTACGTCTTCCTTTCCAACTCTCTCATTTGCAGAAGCCTCCAACAGTTTGCTCTCTCTGTTCTCCTTGACAGAAAGTTTCTCCACAGTTGTATCTTCTTTGACCCTTGGCAATTTGTCTTCTTTGACACTCTTCCCTTCCTCTCTCTCTTTTGGTGAACCGTCAGCTCTCCTGTCTCTCGTCTCTTTGACTTCACGACCCTTCACTTTATCAAACTTAGCCTGCAGAGTTTGTGCCTTTACATCTTTGACAGTTGCACCTTGACTCTCCTTCTTTCCCACCTCGTTGCGTAATGCTTGCAGCTCTTCGGCAGTCTGCTTCTTGCTCACTCCCTTTTCAAACACCTTTTTAAGGATGCTCTCCTTTGCTTTCAGGATCAAGGCCGCCTTCTCGTCATCTGGTAGAGGAGATTTCTGAGGCAGTTCTTGCTGCTTCCTTTTCTTTACCTGCTCTCTGCTCTCCGGTTGTTCTGGTTGCTGAGAGACAGAAGCCTTCTCTTCAACTTTCTCTTTCTGCTCCTTCCGTTTCATCTCCTCTATCTTGTCACCCTTTCCTGTACCCTTCAACAATGTAATCTTTACTGCATCTTTCTCTGGCTCAATGGTGTGTTCAGTGATTTCCACAGTGGTTTGAACTGCTTCCTGTCCTTGTTTTACCAAATTATTTTCAGCCTCAATTTTCTCAACCTTTGCTTCAAGGTCTCTATTGAGAGGCTCTGTGGAAACTTTCTGACTGTGAATCTGTGATTTCACGTATTTGTCTTGTGATGCAAGCTCATCTATGACAACAACAGCCTCAGTCTGCCCTTCAACAAGTGCATCGGCTTGATCAGCATGAGATGGATGTTTTACCTCTGGTAGTTGTGTTTCACTGTCTGCTTCCTTTCCCTTTCCGTTCTTTTTATTCTTCCTCTTTTTCTTGCTTTTGGTTTGCATCACACTGGATGTCGAGGTTGATAATTGGTCAGGCTGATCAATGTCAGTGCTAGATTTGATCTCAGGTTTCTCTTTCTCCACTCTTTCACCCTCATCATCTACAACATCATCTCTCTGTACTACTACATCACTCTTTCTATAATCCTTTTCACTCATTTTTGACCATTCAACACCGTCTTTTCTTTCTCCGTCATCTGTTATTTTTGCTGCCACAAAACCTGTCAGGTTGTCACCTTCAGTATCACGATGAACCACTGATGCGCTCTTATCACTGGGATGTTCTTTTATCTCGACCTTCACAGCCTCCCTATCGGACTTCAAAATAGCAGCTCCTTTTTCTTCCTGTGAATCTTTGTCAGTATCATCAACGTATGTCTGAATGGATTCTCCAACAGAATCTCTGAAAACATCCCCCTTTTGTTTATCATCAGTCTCCCCCTCACTTGTTTGCAGTCTCTCATCGGGTTCCTGCTGAGGAAGAGGCTCCGTCTGTGGTATTATCTCTTCTATAGCTTGCTGAATTCTTTTCTCAACATTAGTAGCAAACTTAGACAAGAGGTCCATGGACTGGTCTGGCTCAATTAAAGCCTTTTCTTCCACCAACAGTGGCAGTTCTACTTTGTCCTCCTCTGCAGCAGTGCCATAAAGCAGTGACTGATCATCTACAGACGTCATTGTCTTTCCGCTGCCATGTGTAACTGTTAGATCTTTGTTTGAAAGTGGAGATCCTGAAGACACCTCAGTGCTTACATCTGACCAGTTTGCTGGACTGTCTGAGCTGCACACTGACAATATAATAGCAGGGGGGCTGTATGTACCATTTGATGAGGCAACAGGTGTAGCACTACCTTCATCATCCTCCATTGCCACAGAAGCCAATTTCTCCTGAATTTCTGAAGCTATGTCACTGGAGATCAGTCCTTTTGCAATGGCATCATCGAGACTAGACACTAGTTGTCCAGTGGTAGGATCCACTAAGCCTCCTTTCAAAAATTGGTTGGTGGCTATTACCCTGACCATGTTGTCTTCAACTAAACCTCTTTTGCAGGCCTCAGATAGGGGCAGCCTTTCTCCAGTACTGATATCAATGATCCCTCCACTGTCCGCCTGGCTTTGGAGCAGCCTCAATGCTGGGATTGGGTCAACTTTCTTTGATGCAACTGCCTCCGGAAGGGTCAAGTTGTCTCCACTTTGCTCATCCTGAACACCTCTGAAGGGTTTCACCTCCAAGAAGCGTCTGCCTGTTTCTATATCTATCATACCCTGGTTTACGAGCTCTGAATAAGGTATGATACGTGCAGTTTGGGGGTCAAGCACTCCTTGTGTTACAGCAGCAGAATCCATGGCTTCACTGGCAATATTCTCATCCAGAAGACCCTTAGAAACAGCCTCTGTTAATGTCAGTTTACACCCAGAGTCAGGGTCTAGAATGGCTCCTGTTGATGCCTGGAAAGTGATAGCTTCTGGGTGAGATGAAGGGCTGACTTTCCCTTGGTAGACCCACTCTAGTTCCTCCAGCCCAGGAGCAATGGATCGATCCACTAGTCCTCTATCTACAGCATCAGAAACTGACAACCTCATCCCTGAAGCATGATGTATTATACCACCCTCAGCCACCTGCCGCGCCAGCACCTGATAAGCTTCATCAGACCTAATCAATCCTTTCTGTATTGCTTGCTCCAGAGGAACTGGAGACTTGGACTCTGGGTCAACAACACCTTCCATCTGTAGCTGTAAACTGGCTTTCGTGAAGGCTGTTGATGGATCTGTATCCTTTCCTTTGTATGCTTTCTCTAGTGCCACAAATTCTTCTCTTTGATCCTCCTCAATCAGTCCCAGGTTTGCTGCTAGAGTAACAGATACTTTCTTATCTCTACGTAGGTCAACAATCCCCCCAGACACCACCTGGGCTTCCAGAAGTCGAGCAGCAGTGTTAGAGTCAATCAAGCCCGCCTGAGCTGCCTCCTTTACACCACAGATCTGCCTTTTCTCTGCATCCACAACCCCAGCAAGGGTTTTATCTGATTTCAGGACACTCCACATTAGATCTTCATCGAGTAAACCCTCCTGCATAACATCCTCCATGCTAAGTGACTCACCACTGTTGGCATCCAGGAAACCCCCAAACAGACTTGCTTGAGCCATTAATTTAACTGCTGTGTGGCCAGGAAGGACACCCTGGGCTACTGCCTCATCTGGGAGCAGCTTTTCCCCTTCTTCTGTCATCAGACCCCCTTGTTTGAGTTCTAGGACTAAACTTGCTAATTCAGCTGCCTCCCCTTCCTGCTCCACTGCTGAGTCAGGGATATTAACCTGAGGTTTAGCATGCTTTGAGTCAGTCTCTGTCATGGACACCTCTTGTTTGATTCTTTCTGATTCAGCCTGGGAATACTTTTCATCTTTCTTGTCATCAAATTGTGTTGAATTATCATCTTCCTTTGTTTTTGCCTCTAGGGGGGTGGGTTCTTTCAGCAATCCAAAATATCCCTCTGACTTGAGACTAGACTCTAGAAGACCGCTATCCTTGGGTTTGGATTCAGTTGCTACCAGCTCATCTGGTTCTTTTGTAAGAACCAATGTTCGTTCCCCTTCAAGATTTTTAGCTGAAGCCTTTGCACTTTCAAGACTGGATCTTTCTTTCTTTTGAGCTTTTACTTTAAGTTTTTCACTTTCTACAGTTACTGCTGGTTCAGGCAACAATTTGTTGTCATCTTCTCCATCATACCTTTCTTCTAGACTGCCTGTGCCATTCATCTCAAATTCTTTGCTTGGTGCGACTACATTTGAACCTTCTTCTTCAGCCTCATCTGTCAAACTAGACTGCCTCACCATTTCCAACTCTTCCTGCTCAGCTGTAGTCAAACTGCTTTGTGGCTCAACTTGACTTCCCTCTACAGAGTCTCCAGCAACCAGTCCAGTAGCTTTGACCAACTCCACCAACTCGGGGTCGAGCAGCACCAATCGTTTTCCAGAATGAGCATCCACATAGCTATGAGTCATGAGGTGAAACAGGAGCTTGTGCTTTGCTTGTTCTTCGGGATCCATTCCATGTGTTGGCGTAGCATCCCAGACAAGGGCTTCAGGAGATGATGAAGGTGGTGGAGAGGATGGAGGTGGAGAGGAGCTGGTGGAACCCCAGCTCAAGCGGTTTAGAGATGGAGTACCTGACTGGTTCATGCTGGAAAGAACATCTGGAATGTGAATGTCTTTAAGAAAGCTGACTACACTGGGCTCAAGGGCCTCTTCAGCATCCTCATTCAATGGCAGAACCTGGAGGGTTTCTGGGTTGTACAGAGCCCCAATGGCATGTCGCTGTCTTAGGATATTCCTTGATAGCTCTCCTGAGATCACTCCTTGTTGAAGAGCCTCAACAATTGGCAGGAGTTCTCCAGATTCAGGCCAGAGTATTCCCATGAATGCCCAGAGAGACTCCAGGACTAACACAGCCAAACGAGAGGAGAGAAGATCCCTGCGAATACTCTCTTCCAAATCCAGGCGTTCTCCACTAAAAGGGTCTAAAATCCCACCATTTTGCAGCTGCCGCGCTAACATAGCACAGGCTAGATCCTGGTCCATAAGCCCATGACGAACTGCCTCATCAATTGTCAGCCGGTGGCCAGATCGTGGGTCGGCAATACCACCAGCAAAGAGCTGAGCTTCCAGAAGTCGTACAGTAACTTTCCGATCAATCAGGCCTTCCTGGACTGCACGGAAGATGCCAACTTTTCTTCCAGACCGCAGGCAGACAGTTCCTCCGGGTTGTTGTTTGACAGGGAGGAGGAGCAGACCAGAGTCATTGTCGAGGACACAGCGCTGTTGTAGCTCATGTAAGTTTAATTTTTCAGCTGTGTTTGGATCGATCAGCTCTCTATGTTGAAGCCTTGACTGGAGTTTGGTGAGCGTTCTGGGAGTCAAGAGGGAGTCCGCTTGCTCCAAACTCATAATTTTTCCTGTCGAGTCTCTCAGGCCTCCAGTGTTCATCTGGAGTTCTAAAACACGAAGTCCCACCTCCTCTCTGATGAGCCTGAGCTCCATGGCTGTAGCTACTGGCAGCACATTTTGTTGTTGGTCATCTGTAGAATTTTCCACCAAAAGCAAGGCACTCTCTAGCTCAGCGAGGGCCTGTCTGGTATGGGTGTCGATTAGGCCTTGAGCTAGACCTTGTTCCAGTGAAAGACTGAGAGGGGAATCAGGCTGGAGGAGCCCACCCATGATGAGCTGGGCCTCCAGTAGCACACGGCAGGTGTCCTGGTCAATAAGACCACGCTGGGCTGCTTTGAATACTGGGAATGTTTCCACCGTTCCCAAGTCGATGACTCCGGCAATGGCAAGGTGGTTCTACAAAAATAAAAGAAAACAAAACTCCAGTTGACATTCATTCAGTTACACATTAAAAAATAAATCTGGTGTGGCATTTTCAGCCAATAAATGTATGTTATGTTACTATGTTATCATATTAGATTATATTATCTTAGCGTATTACGGGTAGAATCAGAAAAAGAAGAAAACCCACAACCAGCGTCCAAAACATAACAGCTATAAATTAAAAACTACAATTGCTTTTATTTGGCACGTTACTTATTTGTACATTTGATTGTTTCTTTCCAATATTTTATATTAAAAAGCGCTTTAATACTCACCATAGCTATTCTAAAAGAAGCACTAAGCATGCAACAAAGCAACTAGTAACAAAAATGCGGAAAAAGCTCCAAATAGAGGTTAGCAAAGACACATATTCAGAAGAAGAGGAGAGTAAAATCTCAAGGGGGGGAGAAAAAAAAAAAACTTACAAGCAACGGTAAGAGAGAAAGCGAGCGCTACTTACCGTATGGGCTTGTCCCATGGCGCACACACACTAATTGGCCAGGCTATGGCTCGGCAGAGCGAGGCGCGACAGGTGAGAAGCTGGTTGTTAGCACTGTGCATGCCACTCTTCATTCTGACTCCTAACACTGACACTAAACGCACCTGCTCGCCTCAAAAACTGGACTAGGCTCGGAGAATTAAACTATGACTGACTGAAATCACTCACGATCACTGGCAAGACATTTGAGACAGTGCTGTGTTGTCAGACACCTCACGACTCCCTCTTTAACCGCACAATAAACTGATCTAACACAGCGACACACTGCAGATCCACGGCTCAGAGCTCGGATGTCCACATTTCTCCTTTGGCAGCTGTTAGTGGTTTTCAAGCAAAATGCTGGTTTAAAGTTTCACACATTGATAGTATGCATTAGAACAAACACAGAAATTCTCATTCACACACACACACTCTTGTGATCTGGACACAACATGCTCAAATGGTGAAGTGTTTTTCGGTTGTTGTTTTTTTGCATAGCTGGCCTCTGGTGCACTTACACGCTAAAACAAAGTCTATGTTTCAGTGAGTATCTTTTTTTAGTCACCCTGTAAAAAACATTCAAAATGCACATAGGAACCAAGTACGGAGATGCAGCTGTCGAGAAATAAGAAATATCAGCAAGGGACTGCTTGAAACCTGAAATCCTCACACACCGATGTACCACACTGCTTTGCTGGGAGAGGAACAATTTAATGAATGTGTGATTCCCATTGGTCGACCGTACAGGTAAGCATGGAGTAAACTGATGCAGAGTAAAAATAAATACTGAAATGTAATGTGTTGACTTTATGCAGCGGCATTATTTTGCCACTACATAAATAAAAAATAACATGACAGTATTTGGGAGCTACAGAGACGATGGAGGTGCATCTATTTCTACAGGTTCTACCTGACTGCTAGCATGATTTGGGCACCACTAAGGCCATGTTTTAACAATGTTAGCAGTTCAGCGGATGTATTTTCTGATGATAGTGACGATGGTGATGATGGAGATGACAAAAACTAGGGTGGGTGGGGGGTAGTTAATGACATGACTGCAGGCTGTGTGAGGGTGGAACACTCCATGCTGAGGCCCAATTCAGACGGTGTCATCCAGTGAATCTTCTGTAAGTGTTATAAAAATCTCACTTTCACTAAAAAGTGGGCTGAAGAAGTATTTTATGACAAAGACTGTCACAATATTCTACTGCGTGTCACTTTTCCTTGCAGAGGAGGTCAAAGAAAAGCAGCAAAAATAGAAAACATCATTTTTAGATCATCTGAATTCACGTCTGAAAAGGGTCTGTGATGTTTGTTAAACCAAACCAAGTCAATGAGTCGTCAACTGTGGTGATGTTTGTCAAAAATGCACACTCTGTGAACACACAACATGCTGTACAGGACACACACACTTTTGCTGGCCCGCACGTGAACTCACATTTAGCTCGCAAGCGTCTTCACACAACTCAAAGCAACATTTTTATAAAAGAACCTTCACTATTGTTTTGTCAAGCTTGCAACAGGCGAAAAATACATCGATTGCCATAAATCTGCAGCAGCGCCTCTCCATCTCAGCACGTCCCACCAACCAATCTACCTTTCTTTCCTCCTCTTTGGCCAGTTGCTGCTCCAGCTGCTGCAGCTGCTGGGTGGAGCTGTCGCACAGCTGGTTGTAGGTGGCCGTCAGCTCGTCCAGCTGAGCCTCGACGTTGGCGCGCTCCTCTGGGGACAGTCTGGAGAGGACGCAGGGGAGAAGGTTTGAACAGGTTGATGTGTTTAACGTCTGATGATGCTCACATGTGTGAGCCTGTGCATGTCAGTGTCGAGGCATGCATGTGATCTAAACTTACTTGCTGGCTTGTTTGGAAAGCAGGAAGACTTGTGTGCTCCTTATGGCTTCAGCCACCTCGTCCTTCTTGGCCGCGAGCTGTTCACTGATGGCCTTTAGAGAACACGCATGCATGATGTGCTTAGTACAAAGGCAGCTTGTCTTGTTGAATAATGTGTACAAGTAATCAGATTACTGTTCTACCTGTTGCGCAGCAAGTGAAGACTCAGCGTTGGGTCCCCCGGTCCGTCCCTGAAGGCCTTTGACCCAGCCCAGCAGATCTGACACCTGACCCACTCTGGCCTGCTTCTCCTCCTCCACCTCTTTCTGCACGGGTTGAAACAAAAACGTTTAACAAGACGAAAACTTTTGAGATTTTTCTGCTTGACAATGAACACAGATTCTTCCCGCTCTGAATCCTGAGTCCCACCTCTTCTTCTTCTAGTCTTCTCAGTGCATCGCTGATGTATTTTACATGCTGGGTTGTCAAGGTGACCAAAGCCGTGTAGCGAGTGCGCAAGTCCATGAACTGTAGAGATACACGCAGGCACAAGACAAGATTATATTCACACACACGACATATGAACTGGATCTTAATAATCATAAACAGAGCGATCTTTATCAGAAGAGTACAACACGCTCTCTTTTCTGACCTCCTGAGTGATGGCGTCAGAAGAAGAGTGCATCCTCCGTCTCTTGACAGGTGACTTCTGTGTCGATTCTACAAACGCTCTGTAGGTCATCAGCTGCAGTTCATAATCCTAAAAAAGAACAGCCACAGTGAGACTAGTAAGTAAAAAATATATTAATACTAGAGAGAGTATTTTGCATGAATCACTTGATTGTTTCCAGAACAAAGCCGTGATAATTTGGACCATCGTGGTGAACAGAACAAACAGAAACAGTCTCTTACCTTCACTGAGGTGCAGTACTGTTTGGAGTGTGTCTGGCACTCGTCTAGTTTGGTCTGGTTTCGTTCGATCTCAGCTACCAATGCCTGAAGAAAGATAAAATAATACTTATTATTAATTTAAGTCTGTCAGATTTTATTATTTTCCTTCCAGGTAACTGTCCATTTAATCAGTGTCACTGACCGTCTGCTGGGCCAGCTGTTCAGACAGCGCTTTGCTGTCCGTCTGTCCGGGTTGTGTGTTTTCTTGTCTTTCTGTCGTTTCTTCGATCCACTTGATCAGAGCAGAGTGACCGTCTCTGTACTGCTGCAGAGCCGAGCCCAGAGTGTCCAGATCAGACCGTCTGTGACAAAACAGGAAAAGACTTTCAGAACATTTCACACAGATCAGATTTATTAGTACAGCCTTAACTTTAGCATCCAGTGTGTGCTTTTTCAGCGGGCGATTGTTACAGTCAGTCAGTGTCAAGATGTTGTCACTTTTAACTTAATAATTAATCCTCCTCCTCCATCGTCTCTTCTCTAAATCTTTGCTCTCATCTTCGCCCGTCCTGCTCACCGTGTCTCCATCTGTCTCTTGATTCCATTCCACCTCTCCACCATCTGATTGGCTTTCTCCTGGTAGCGTTCCAGCTCGGGGCTGCGGTCTGGGTGGAGCCTGCTGAGCTGAGAGCCCGCCTCTTTGGCTCGCCGTACCTCCGACTGCAGAGACTGAAAGATGTCCTCCTGATCGGCGAGCTCAGCCTGCCACTTCTGGAAACAGAGAGGATGCAGGATAAAGTTAGAGTCAGACAGTTTGACAACGTTTCTCTTTAGCTGGTTCATGTGGCGACGTGTCCTTTACCTCAAGCTGATCTCTGAGGTTTTGAATGGCTGTCGTGTCAGCAGGAACAGTATCTTCTTCACTGAGTCTGCTCTCGTTCTTCCTGACCTGGCTCTCTGCGTCATCCAGGCTACGGATCAGGACGTCTACAGTTTTTAACCTGAGGAGGTGAAACGTAGAGACAGGTAAGTGACTCATTCAGGTAATGAACAGAATGGCTGCACACGCCTGAGGGAGAAAAGGCTCACTAACTTTTCCAGGTAGACGGACGAGAGGTTGTGCAGTTTGTCTATCTTCTCCACGGCCTGATTGAGTTCAGACCGGAGGACGGGAACGCTGGACGATGTCGGCTTCTCCTCGAAGAAGGTGACGCAGCGACGAGACACATCACCCAAAGTGGAGCGCAGGCCGTCGAACTCCGACTGCAGCTTCTAGACAGAGAATGGAGAGATGAGCGATGTCCTACTGACCAATCATGTTTTAACCGGAGACGAGCTTTACAAAATCAGACTGATAACATATTTTTCAAAAACTCAACATTAACTCCATTAAACATGTCATTGCCTGTTACAGCCAGCAGATGGAGCTCAAACTGACCTCTTGCTCTGCAATCTGGACAGCGCTGTCGCCGCTGTCACCTGACAGCCGGCTGGGGGGCGGAGTCTCTATTCCCCTCATCAGTCTCTGCTCGGCGTCGTTTAGGCGGAGGGTGATGTTCTGCAGCTCCGACAGGTATGAACGAGACACTGACTCATCCTTCTCCACTGGAGAGAGACGAGAAGAAAGAAAGACTCATTTCAGACACAAATACTAACTTAACACTAAATCATACACAGCAGCGTGCAGTACTTGAGTAAATGTACTTAGTTACATTCCACCACTGTAATTTTCAGTGTTTAAAGTGTGTTTGAATCCGTCCTGTCTCACCAGTCTCCATGTTAAGCAGCAGGTCCTGGCAGTGCTGCTGGGCCTGCTGAACGTCCTTCTCCAGCTCTCGTCTTTCGCCCGGCGTGAACAGAGCGCTCTCTTTGCTGTCGGACAGGAAGTCGGCCAACTGGGACTCCAGATGATCCAGGAGCTGCTGCCGCTCCGCCGGAGACTGACAACGAACCTGGCAGGTGACGCACGGAGGGAGGCGGTAAGTACGACGGAGCGGGAGAAGAAACAAAACAGCGGGACAAAAAAAGAAAAGTGCCTCACCGTTTCCAGGTTCCATCCGGAGACGGTCCTGATGTCTTTGAGCAGGTAGTGCCAGGACACCACGCTCTTCATGTTTATATGCAGCTGATGCCACAGAGACATGACCTTCTGGTACAACTGCTCTGCCCTGTACACACACACACACACACACACACACACACACACACACACACACACACACACGAAACATGAGTGTTAAAACAAACAATTTGACTCTGACTTTACGGTTACAGATTACACCTTTACAACCTTGAAACACACTTTGCTCTCCTCACAACATCGCACATTATGTTTCCAGTGTGTGTCTCACCTGCTCGCTGTGTCGATGGCTTCCTGGTTTGGAGGCGGGACGGTGAAACACACAGAGGGGACCATGGCTTCGTTCCCCGTCGGACTGATCACCTTCCACTTGGTCCTCTGAGAGTTATCCTCGAGCACACACTCCTCGCCTCGGCTTATCGTGATCTGAGAGGAGGAAGGACGGATGCAGAAACAGAAAAACAGAGAGGGATAGATGGAGCACAAAAAGAGGAGAAAAGAGGGGATGGAGTAAAAAACAAAACAAAACAGGGAATGTTATGTAAAGATGGAGAACAAGATGGAAAGTAAGAGAATTAATAGGAAGTCAGGGATTAATGATATGAGGTTAGAAGACGAGACAGGTGGAGCAGAGAAAGAGAGGTGAAGAAGAGGAAGGAAAAGGGAGGTGAGAGGAGAGAGAACATGTAAACCAAAAGTTGAAAGCAACAAACTCAGTAATGCAACACAAAATGCAAACGTTCATGAACTTCATGAAGTTAGCAGAAGCCCTAAAATCACGTGAGATTAGAGTCCAGGCGGACTGAAAGCTGCTTTGCACCTTTAAACTGAAGCTTTTATTGTGAAAGCAGCAAATACTCTCCAAACTCAAGATGCCGGTTATCGGTACCTGAGCCGGTTTTCACAAATTCACCTCGAGATGTGGCGATTTTAAGAAAACCAGCGCAGGACACAGAGTTTGGGATTAGAAACAAAAATAAAATCTAAAATACTAAAAAACAAAAAAACAAAAGAAGCCATGACTGTCGGGGAGAGTTTTAGGGCTGCGCCGTACTGCCTCGACCCCACCCACCACCCCCTCTCACCCCTTCCCTGCACACACACACATCAATACATCGATAATGCAAAGCTAGGCACATACAGTAAATACATGAAATGTAAATCAAAGCTTAAAGCTGTGACTTTGTTGTTGTTGTTGTTGTCTGACTGACTGAATGAGCCTCTGAGGCGTGGACTGTGTTAAGTTCAGTTCAGTTCAGTTCAAGCTCACCGATTGCCGCCTGCCCTTATCAACGATCAGGTCGGTTTAATCCTCAGCATGTGTTTTCTGCCTAATCATACCGCCTGTCTCTTGTCTTAATGTCAAAGAGAAGACTGCTTCTTTAAGACAGTTTTATTGTCTCTGAGTTGTCCACAGTTTCAAGTAAAAGTCTTGTTTTTGTCACGACTACCCTCAGGGTACATTTGTCCTCTCCTGCTAGGACTCATTCAAGCTATCTAGTGTCATTATGACACCACAGGTTGCCGTGTGGACATCCATTCATCCATTTTCTGTAACCGATCTGTCCCCTGTCTGATCAGGTATTAAAAAATATCAACATTCAACATGCTGTCTTTGACTTTCAAGGTAAAAATATTTACATATTTGTTCTGTTTAGTGGTCAAAACTGAAAGAAAGATTCATTTCTAATTCTATTTTTCAAGGTAGAAATTCCAGCTAATGTTTATCTCATCATAATCTGTGAAACTTAGCGGGGCAGATATCAAATTCACTCTGCCCACCTGTTACAGGACTGACAGTAAAACCTGAAATCAGCTGATAAGAGAGGAGCAACCAGGGCAGTGCAGTGTGTGTGCAGTGTAAGAGTCTGAGGTGAGAGAGGGAGAATATAGGCAGCTATACCTGAACGTTTGTCTTGCCAGCCCAGCCGACAGACGAGAGGAAGGGGAAGAGGATGAGGAAGAGGAGGAGGAGGAGGAGGAGGGAGTGAGAAGGGTACATGGATGGAGAGAGAGAAAGGAGGAGACACAGGAAAGTGAAGGAGAGAAAGATTACTTTTGGTCACGTGCACGTTTGTCAGCACACACTGATTTTTATTTTCCAGCTCTGCGGCAGCTCGCATCTTTAAATCAGCGATGCGGCAGAGGACCGGACCGCCTTCCTTCTTCACCTGGATACAACACCTCACATGCAGCATACGCTTCAATGAACAGAGGAACCTAACGACATGTTACAGCAGACTAAATATAGCCTCAGCACGTCCACCCTGCAGGAGCCAGATGTTTAATTGATTGGCTTTTAGATTCCCTGAAGACATCACAGCTGAGAGAGGGAGAGACTTACTTTACATGAGTTATAAAAAAGTGGCACTGAGAGGAAAAAACACGCACGACCGTCGCCTATTTTTGGGCTTTTACAAAGATCCAGTCACAGAGCTTCCTGAGGAGAACAAAGGCAGAGATCATACGTGTCACTGAAAAATTCTGGAGCACGATCATTGCACTTCTTCAGTTTCCAAATTGAGCGCCGCTATTTATGTTTGCCAGCGCGAATGAAGCGAAAACATTCGGAGCAGTTTCTGCTGCGCTCTATTCATCAACAGGACCACCTAGCCTGAGAAAAGAGTTTATGTCGACGTTCTCGTCAATCTGAAGACAAAATAAAATGTCCGGGAAGCCGCTGAAATAGAACAGCCACAAAAGTGGCTGCCGAGGGAATTTGGTGAGGAAGTGCAGAGTTGGAGAGGAGGCGGCCGGGGGGTGAGGGTTAAAACAATAGAGTGGTGAGGTCAGTGGTGAGCTGGGACTATGTGTACGCACATTTTATCACAACCTCGTCCTGGTAGTCTAAAGGATCCTTGTAAACCTTCGTTAGCACAGAGGTTTTATCTTAACTACATTAAAGCTCTTCAGTTTCAGAGAGAGAGAAAACATGCACACCAGCATGGCAGAGTGATAGACAGTACTTCTCATACCTCTATCTGTCTGTAGTCACAGATGGCTTTGATGGGCGTTGTGGTTCCCAGCGTGCTCTCTGCGCTGCGAGGGCGAAGCTGCACCACCGTCTTGGCCCGGCCCACCAGGCTCGCCACCGTACTCCGGTACTCGATCAGCTGCTCCTTCTCCTCCTGCAGGACAAAGACATTAAACATCAGTCACTTCATGTAGTCACACTAAAAATTGCAAATCTCAGGCTCATGGTGGCGCGAAAGGAAAAGTCAGGAGATCACCAAAGTCATTCGGCTTCATCCTCTGGGGACCATGAATGTCTGAAGACAGACTCCGTCTTTTAGCTTGCAGCTCCTGAGGTGACTGAACTCAGCTGCTCGTGTTAGCTTGGGCGCTAACCAATAAACATTTATAGGTGTGCTCTTCACCCCGACAGGTGGAATTACATTTAATTTCTGTCTCGACCGGCAGGGAGAGTCATTAATGTTTCATTACAGAGAGACACAAACAGCGAGAGAGGTCCAGAAAGGAGGAGATGGATGTGAGGGAGAGGCGAGGAGGAGCAGCTGCGTAAATAACTTCATACATTACACCCCTGAAATGAATTTCACAATGAGGCGGCGCTCGCTGCAGTCAGCACGAACAAAACAAGTCGAGTGACACGCTGATTTAAACAGAGAGAAATTAAATCGAGGGTGCATGAAAATTATAAACTGATCACCACGAGGTAAACAACCATCACGCTGAGATGTTTTGCTAATTAAACGCTGAGTCACTTTAGGTGCGATGACGTTATTTGGGGGGATTTTATCTACCTTTAACGAGAGTGTGTGCTGAAATCAAACCATATCTGTCAGTAAACAAACAGACAATGAAGTCAAAAGAGAGGGCAAGGTCCTAAACCCTCATCTCTGCCTGACAGGATGAAAAGGCAGTTTTAATATCCTCTCCTCAGTCACAAAAGGCAGCAAGAGATGGAGCACAGCCAACTGGAACTTCATTAACAGGAAACTGATTATCACACATGCACAAACACACACACATAGATGTAAGGTAGCATGTGAATATAGCCACACACTGTATGTAACAATGCTGACTGAGAAAAGAGCAGCTGTTTGTGACACACCTCTTTATTGAGAGGATATGCTCACCGCTCCCGTCCTGTGGAGCGTTGCCCACACTAACTCTGCCATCTGTTTGAAGTCAGAGGTGTGTGTGTGTGTGTGTGTGTGTGTGTGTGTGTGTGTGGTAAGCGTGAAGATGGCAGTCTCACAAATGTGCCACAGGGGGGATGATTCAGCGAAGCTACTTTCTAACAGATTATTTCACCCTGTCACGCGCCGTGCTGCAGCTGCCTGAGGCCGAGCGCAGCGATCAGGAGCATGCTGGTATGCCAACGCTCGAGCTACTGCAGGGCTCTGTTGCTCCTGTGCTACAAAACACTTAGAATAAGGTCATATCGCTCCTGTTACAGCCTCTGTTGACGGATTGTTTGTGCTCACAAGGTGGCAGCATGGCTTTTAAAGCTGAAGTAAGCTTGTCTATCGAGAGTTAGGGTAACAGTATCCAAAACACAGAGTAAACACAGAGCAAACGAGATGCATTTATTTTGAAAGGAAAGGCCTTTCCTGTATTGATTTTATTCAAATAAAAGCCTTTGCTTGAGGCGGTGAGCGCCCTCAGTTTATTTGATCATAAAATGCTGAAATACAAAGTTTGTTTCTCGAGGCAGTTGAGAAGTTGAGATAAAAACTGAGTAGATACCATCGAGTCCTGCAGCAGGTCTTCGAGTTTGCTCAGCCTGCTGTTCTTGTCACACGTGTATTGTCTCTTGATGGTTTCCTGAAGCTGTCGCAGGTACGACTCACAGTCCCGAGCGTCACTCATAAACTGAAGAAGAAACAAAAAACATCCGATTAACAGAGGAAGCTGCACAGGACATAAATTATATTTTCAATGTGGAAGATGTTGCAATGATGCAATGGCATCATGTGTTTGCAGCCAAGCAAGATAAACATATTATTTTTAAATATTATAGAAACAAGAACAAGAAATACTGTGACCTGCACGTTCTGCAGATTCATTGATGTCTCTGACTAGAATATTTGCTCCTTGTTAGTTGCCTCACCTGGAAGTACGCCGCGTTATCTTTGAGATGCTGCTCCACACACACACAGAGCTGGTTCACCCACTGCCACTGAGTCTGCAGTGCCGCACTGTAAGCCTGATAAGATGGAGACAGAAGGAGAAGTATTATAACACAGCAAAAACTTAGCTGATTAACAGACACGTTAATCATCGTTTTCTGGTCTGTGTTCTTCGTTTTCATTGACCTTCAGGTCAAAGTTCACCTCCTGCCATTCTGAATCTAACTCAACCTAATAAAGTATCATGAAGTGCACAGTCAGGTGACACAAGCAGCATTTTAACAAAAACATTTGGTGAACCCGAATGTTCCCACAGATGAGTCACAGAGACATCTTTAAAGGTCGCTCAGTCTGACTGAATAAAATCTGAGATTCACCTCGACCGTCTGTTTGGCTGGATGGTTCTCCTGACACAGACGGTTGGCTGTTTCCTGGAGTGAGTGCATCACTTCTTGTTTTTCATCCAGCTCTAACCTCATTTCCTGTCAACACGGGGAAAAGAAGGATGGTAGATGGTGGATTATATTATTATTACAGCAGAGACTTTGTGTGTAAACAATCATTTTATTTTGAGCATGGAGATAATTGTGCTGCAGAAACTGTTGAATGTATGGCTGACACAACATCTTTTATTTCTGTAGGATTCCAGAGGTTTGCGGTCTAGACTTGACAGAGGAAACCATCAGTGTATCTGTTCACTTCCTCCTCTTACACTGTATAATTCTCTCTTGGCGTTCATGTTGGGGTTGTTGTCGCTCCAGTCGAAGGCGATCTCCTCCTCCTCCCTCTCGTTGAGCCAGATCAGCTCCTCGGTGCAGTGCAACACAAAGGCGTGCAGGCTCTCCAAGCTCCGCAGGCGCCATGACGAATGTTCCTATGGCAACCACACAAACAAACAACATCATCATGCTGATCAGCAGTGCAGAGAGAAATAAAAAAAGAAACAGCCTCTATGCTTTGTTGGTTTAAGGTGCATTTACAGGGATTTTTGAGGACAGTCTTAATCAGAACAAGGCAGCGTGAGTACAAAAACTTTCTGCTGAGACCATCAGAGCAAAAAACTGCAAAGACGGCAAAAAAAGTCCTCTGAATGAGAATTACGGACATTTATTGAATCATTTTTATAGGAGATTCGATGACAGTGCATATCAATCTTTCAAGAGGCATTGCTCTCTAACATGGCTTTCCTTTAAACTGTCAAAGACGGCATGCAAGTGATTATTTTTTTCTTTTTTTGTAACTTCAAATTTCAGAATTTGTTCAATAGAAATGTTTCACATTGCTTGTAGTTGCAGAAGTTATACACTATATTACAGCGGTGCCCAACCGGATTGACTGGATGCATGAGTCATGAAACCGGTTCATGGCACAAAAAAGGTATTATATTTCTAATGTTCCTCTTCATCATTTAAGTTGCTCTGTTAGATGTCATGTATTCACACCAGACTGTCAGAGAACTGAGAGGAAAAGTCTTGAAGGCTTCAAGTAAAATTCACATGAGAGTGAAAATATAAAGAAATTAATAACACATGAAAAACATTTTTTAAGAGTCGAGAGGACAAAGAAATAAAGAGAGAGAACGCAGGAGGAGCAGATGCAGATTTATGTGTTGTTAGCGTGAGAGTCCCGTCATGGTGTAACAGGATTAACTGAGGAACGGGGTGAACGGAGGAACAAAGAAGTGTCGCCACAATCGCACACACACACACACACACACACACACACACACACACACACACACACACACACACACACACACACACAAAAACACACTTCTTTATCTGACACTGACCAGAAGTTTGCAGTATTGGTGCTCCAGCTTGGCCAGTGTTTCAGAGTAATTGCTCTTGAAGTTGGGAGAAACTTTAGCCTGAGGAGGAAGACAATAAAGCTTCATCACAAACAACGAATCTCAGCAGAAAGATGCGCCTGTATAAGTGTGTGTGTGTGTGTGTACCTCATAGCTGCGTGCTTCCTGTAGGCTGCTCATTAGCTCTTCGACCGCAGTGTGTATGGTGTTGTGCTCTTGAAGGTTGTTTTCTACGGAGGGAAGGTCTGCTCCCCATTCAGCACGCTCAAGAAGATCCTGAGACAGAATTCAACACGACTCTCAATAAATAAAACATTTTAAAAAGTATCAGAATAAACATAATTTATGTTTCTGACAACAACTCACACAGTTCTCTCAGTTATATCTGAATGTGCTGAACGCCTTTTAAATGTAGATTTGATTGTGTTATGGTAATTTTAATGCTATTTAATCTCCTGCTATTTAATTATTTATGAAATTGTGGATGAATTAATCAGCTTTCACTGAAGGTTTTACCATAATTTACAGTATTTTGTGCAGAGGATAAGATCCACCTCATGAAATACTAATATAAATGCTTAAGGTGTGGAATTAGGTGGATCTGAGTGATGAACAGAAGAGACATTTGAGAATTTCTCTGTTTCTTTCAAAAATGAATCAAATATTCAAACAAATAATCAGAATCATCAATGATGAAAATAAACATTAGAAATTTCAGCTCTACGGACACTGACCTGCGTCTCCTCCACCCATCCCAGCAGCTCGTAGATGAACCTCAGGCTTCCTTCGTCCTCTGATGAGGACATGGCCACCAGCTGGGAGCGAGCCATCGGTCGCCTCAGGAGCGCGGCGCCGACTGCTCCGACGGCGCCCACAGCTCCCAGCAGTGTCTGCCCCAGTGTCAGGCCACTGTCTGTGCCTCTCTGGCTGGTGTGCTCTGGCCCCGTGCTGCCCAAGGCCTGGGAGAAGTGGCCTTTCCTGTAAACGCTGGAGCACTGCAGTCTGAGGGAGACCAGCTCCTCTTGAAGGCAGGACACTCTGGGGAGGTGACAGAAATATTTAGTTAGTGGAGGAGAGATGGTTACTGAGGTAGGTAGTACTCAAGATATCTAAAAGACAGACGTCTGAAGGCAGGTCTTCTACAAATGTTCACTGTGGGGTGCCTCAGGGCTCAGTGCTAGGTCCAATTCTGTTCTCCATTTATATCATTTATATGCTCCCTCTAGGTCACAATATTCGCAAACAAATCTGAATTTTCATTTTTACGCAGACGATACCCAACTCTATCGAAGCTGTGAGTTATTTAGCTGATCTTTCAGTGCCCTGTGTCCCTCCTCGCTCCTTGAGATCCTCGGATGTGTGATTTGTTCATCAGTCCAGATGTTTACACAAAGGTGACAGAGCTTTAGCAGTTTGGGCTCCAAGACAGTGGACTGACCTGCCTCAGAAGATCGGGGCTGCTGTTTAAAAACACACTTCTATTCTCTTTCAAGCAGTGAGTCTCCTTCTTTAAAGCCAGCGAGGCATCAAATCGACTGCCTTAAACGGTTAAATTATGGGAGAATTAACAGAAGAGTGGAGCTAAAAAGGTCAATAAATGCAAATTTACTTTGAAAGGTTTGTTTCCTGTTGGAGTTTTAAGGGCATCACAAAATACAGCATGTTCAAAATGTTTCATTAAGTTTCATAACGGCAGTCTAAAAGTCGCGGAGCTGCATGCTGATGAGCCACAAAATGGAGTTTCTATTCATCATTTTTTCACATTTGATTTACACCAGAGCACCTTCACGCTCTTGATAAACAGCTGAAGATAGAGCACATTAACCGCTGCAGATAATTACACTATTTAATGGCAAACAATGCAACTTGTTGACCCACGATGAAGTATAATGAGCCGTTTGTGTTCCTGGTAATCGTCTGTTTTATACTAATTAATTACACGAGCGCCACTTTGACAGAGTTGAACCTTTCACTCATTCCAGTCGGTCACCTCGACTCCGCACTCACCTGAACGCCAGCTGCTCCACCTGGTAGTACTTCTCATCTCGGAGGACTTTGAGCTCTTGGTTGAGTTGTCTGATGAGAGACTCGCAGTCCTGCAGGTAGCAGGCCAGCTCTCTCTCGCACTGCACCGCCTCGCCGCTCTCCACCCGAGACATGTCCTGGAAACGAGACGAGGAGGAGGAGGAGGAGGAGGCACAGTTTGATGAGGTCTGATAGAAGACAAATTGGCTTATGTGCAGCTCTGCAGTTTAGTGTTCCCCAGCCACAGATTCAGTAAACAACACAGTGAAACTAAAGTAGGTCTTATGAGAAAAGACAGAAAATCCTGCAGCAACCAGCAGGACTACTTTGGGAAATATAAAATAAAACAAATGAGGGTTACAGTAACTATAAAAACCTGTTGAACATCAAGGATTCTGACAAGATTCTCATTTATAGGACAGATTTTTGGGCAACAGAGCCCAGAAAAATGACAGAATTGGACCATTTACAGTCTTTAAAGTCAGTTTGTGTCCAACCTGAGAGAGACTGTGTTTGCAGACAGAAAGGAAAGTGAGGAAATATTTATTGTCCCAGAAGGACGCTCGCCTTTACAGCCTGTACACATTAACACATTGTAAATTACCGCACCAAATTATCCAACGTTTGCCCAACATAAACCCCAGGACCCTGCAAGAGTGTGTATGTGTGTGTGTGTGTGTGTGAGAGGAAATTAAAAGGAAGTTAGATAGTACTCACCGCCTGGAGTGTGTTCTTAGCAAGGGTGAGTTTCTCTTCACAGTCCAGAGCCATGTTCTGGATCTTATTGGCTCTCTGAAGCAGCAGTTCCAGCCTGAAAACACACACACACACACACACAGGTCAAAGGTGACGTCCCTGAAAATCTCACCTGATGAGGAATTGAACAGTTGCATCAGCACTTTTGATTTAATTATGCACATCCTGCTGAGAGCAGACATGTGAATGGATTTGTGAGTGTGTGTCAGTGTGTGTGTGTGTGTGTGTGTACCTCTCCACAGCTGGCCGTAGAGCCTTCTCCCTCTCCAGCATCTCCAGGATGAGTTTGCCCCACTCCTCCTCGAGGTCATTGGGATGGAGGCCATGAGGAAGCTTAATACGACCGAACTCTATCCACACCTGAACACACACACACATACACACACAGTGAGTTTAACATCCCATCATGCTTCAGTGCTTCTGCACACACACTGTAAAACACACTCCATTACATCAGAGTTATAAATATGAGCGATCATAAGTCACACCGCAGACAAACGCTCTGCTAACATCAGCTGAGGCCGAACAAAAGGCTGAACTTTTATCAGCCGTCGTGTTTGTGTTCGATCCAACAATCTGCTGCATTGATTGCGGTGAAACAGAGACACGAATGTGTGACTAACCTCGCACAAAACTATCTCTCACTGACGTGCCGCTAATCGCCCCCTAGCTGCACCCCATGATGCCCAACGAGCTCCGGCACATGGTGCCAAATGTTGGCCACTTCCTCTTGTTTCACTCTCACCTCCAGCAGTTTGTAGAGATGTTCAATGTGACCTTTCTCGTTCTCCTTCGCGGGGATCTCCGTCTCTTTGAAATGGACGTACTCGTTGTAAAGTGCCTGGAGGAGGAAGAAGAAGACGGTAGTTACTAACGAGAGCTGCGAGGTTGTGTTTATGGTCGTGCTATCAGAGGTAAAAGCTTCGTGGTCATGGCGTCTCTCGCTGGGTGATCATTAGCCAGTTTGTCAACCATCATCTCAACCTCATATCGACTGCTTCATTTGTCCCTCCCTCTAATGTCAGCCATTCTTTCTCTCACGTCATTGTTCTCTCGTCTGCAGATTAATTCCATTTAATCTGAATTTTTCAGTCCTTCCTCGCTCACCAAACACCTCTGTCTGCTGCCGCTGTCCGTTTTTATTACACCCCCTGTCACTCCCTCCTTTCACTCTGTCCCTTTATTTGTTCTGTCAAGGTTTTACAGAAATTGCTTGTCAGCTTTCTTTCTTTCAGGGTGCATGTTGGTGTCTGAAGAGAAAAGCTGTGAAAATATGCAGGGATTTCATTCCCAGCACATCCAAACACATCTACAAATATGTATTCATGTTGCTGTGAGGTGATTTGAATTACAACACCCAGTGGAATAAACCTGCATCTGTACATAACTAGCTCCCCTCCAGCTTTCTCTTATTCATCATCTCTTTGTGCTTCTCTGAGCACAAACTCTAAAACCAGTTTAACAGAGAAGCATCAAGAAACGGCGTGCATGTGATGAAAAAAGGGCCTTTTTGGAGCTCACCTTGAGTTCCACAGGGTTTTGTGGGAAGTTCTTGTTGGCCATGAGGGCCGTATGCTGGCGGCTCCACTGGAGCAGAGAGGAGAACCTGGACTGGTACTCTGACCAGCGCTGGTCCACCTCCTGAAGATGGAGACAGAGATGAGAGCAGTGAAATGTACAGCTAGGCTAGGAAACAAAGAAATGTAAAAGTGATGTGAATGGATGGAGCAGAATTTGACGTACGTTTGCAGAGATGCCCTCTCCACCCTCGGGGATTTTGGGGAAGGCATCATAGATGGAGGAGACGTAGGTGATGACAGACTTTTCATCTGGAGATGGAACATCGACGTCTGAACGGAAAGAGAGACGGAAAATTAGAGAAAGACCAATGGACAAATCATGACGTGAATTTTAAGGTTTCCAAATCACCGTCTGCTCTGAATGAAACAGAATTATAACTGGAAAATAAGTGTAACCACAGAAGACGCTCTGTGTGCTACGAATAAAATAAAAGGAGCAACAGTTCCACAGAATCACACCGTAAAATACGAGAATCACCGGCTGTGAAAATGTTAAATGTACACAAGAGACAACAACTCAACACTCAAACCACCAGAGACCAAATCATCCTGTTATTTGTGTTTGGCCAGTCTGAGCCAGCTGTTCACTTCATGCTCGAGTGGAAATATCAGTCAACAGTATCCCACACTTCGAGAGCTCAGACATACTGTCACTTTCACTGAATTTCTGGCCTGTGGTTGGTGGATTTTTAAAGGCGATTGTGTGGAAGAAATATCAAATATCGGGCCATAAAGAGAGTATTTACAGACATGCAGAATATAGAGAGGCTCGAGCTTAAACAACAAGTCATTACAGATGTAAACATAACAGTATTTACAGTCAGTCATTAGAGCTGGCTCCCATCCAGGATACATAAACAAAGAAAACAGAAAAACCTACACGAGCAGCGTAAACAAAATGTAGTTTTGTAGTTTTATTAAGACTTTCTGGACACGAGCCGATCAGGTCAAGTCCGGTTCCTAAAACGTGAAGCGTTATATAACAGCCTGAAAATCAGCCTCTGTTCCAGCCGGAGTCAGCGGGTCGGTTCATTCAGTCTCACCCTCAGCGTCCAGCAGTCTGGTCACCCCTAGCGACTCGGCGATCTCGAAGGCCTGCTCGAGGTTCTCCCGGTTACTCTGCCGCGACACCACCTCCATGTCGATCAGGTCTGGCCTGGAAGTCACACACAGAGGGGATGCGTTAGTGTCTGAGAGTTTAAATGCTTATTGACTAGAAAGGATTTAATCTTTAATGTGTGCACTGGTGGCTGGTCGTCGTTCATGCTCTGTACCTGTATCTGTGCAGCAGAGCGTTGAACATGCGTCCGTCGCTCCAGGAGGAGGTGAAGTTGACACAGCGGAGGCCGGGGTAGCCTTCTGTCGCCTGCTGGCTCCATAATAACAACTTCTCTTTGGCAGTGAGGTCGCCCGACTCGCCGCTCACATAGATCTCTGAAATCTGGAGGGAACAAGAGAGCGAGACGGGGTTAATGCTTGGACTCGCCATTTCCTGTCTGCGGGGACGTGATCGGAAACACAAAGCGGTGTGAGAGAATCAGTGTTTCAGAGATCTTTCTGCGTTTATTACGATCCATCTTCACACCAGTCTCAATATACAGCAGATTAAATGAGCTTTACTCTCACATCATGAGGCACGACTGCAGTGAGTCGGCAAAAAACACAGACTGCTTCAGCTGTATGACACGCAGACACACCGGAGAGGTTTTAGTCACTTTGATTCAAGCTGTCGTCTCCCTCCGAACCTCTCATTCATCTTCCTGATAATCAATAACCCTCAGAGAGTGTGTGTGTGTGTGTGAGAGAGTGAACGAGCACCTTAATGAGTTTCATGTATTTCTATATTAATGTGACTGTTTTTTCCAATTTCCTCACTCCATCATCTCTGCTCCAGCCTGCTCGTTAGCTCGTGCCCCCTCCTCCACCCATCCTAACATTGCGCCTCCTCTCCTTCGTCTCCTTCTGTCTGGTGTCCCCCCTCCTCTCCCCCTCTCTCCCCCTCGATCTGTCTCTTCAGTTTTTCGTGTTCTTTCATCTCCTCTGCCTCAGATGTTGATCAATCTGCTCCTCAGTCAGTCCTCCACAAATCATTCCCCGCTTTGTTTTTCACTGATGCTGCATCGAACACTGAGTTAAGGTCAGATATGCAGGATCTATATGTAAGGATCTGCATGTTGCATACAGAGAGGAACATGAAGTACATGTTTAGGCTTCTAGTGACGCTTCCATGGAGACCGACAGCTACTTTATCTATGTTTTCTGCCCACTGAGCAGAGACCACTTTAGCCATTTTCCCTCCCTTCCTCTCAGTTTGCTCACTTTAGGTCCAACTGTCCACAGTGACAAAAGCAGAATGATGTACACGCACTAACTGTCAGTGTTCGACTGCTGTTACTGTCATCTGTATTCTTCTGCCACCCCATTCACTGTCCAACACTCCTCCCCTCTCTCTCACTGTCTTTCTGTCTCCGTCTCTCTCTCTCGGCTGCAAACACAGAGCAATAAGAAAGTCCGGTGTGCGCCAAGAGACTGCAGCAACAGCCAAAAAAGACACAGAGGGGTGGAGGGAGGAGATGGTGGAGGGAGGAGAGATGTAAAAGAGGAGCAAGGCGAGGAGAGGGGGTGACGTGCAACAGCAAACATACATGCATGCATGTAATCAACAGATTCACATTAAGTACGGCTTCTTAAATAATCTACATATACATGCAGCAATGTGGCAAAAAGAGCTAGAAACCCCAGACACACACTCCTGAACATCAAACACCATCATCCATACATCCATCCAACAAAAAGTGAGTGATATAACTAGCAACTTAGCATTCAGAGCTGTGTATTGTTGAGTAAACTGCACATATCATAACTAATAAAGACACATAATGGAATCTGAGTGTTTTCCTGCAGAGCTCTGTCTCTCTGTATGCATCCACTACCTCCTTTGCAGAGGAATACAGAGCATCTGATCCTCCATCTGAATATTGATACAGCACTCTGTGTGAGGGCTGCATCTGCACACAGAGCCTACACACCCACTGCAACAGTATCTCATCCTCCTCATTGTTGTTCTTCATAATATGAATTCATATACGGAGGAGATGTCTTGGAGTTGCTGTGCTATTTGACAGCAAAACAACTGATAAAATATTCTGAAGTTAAGGCTCCGGCTGAATCACTGCCACCTTCAAAGAATGGAGCTTTGGCCGGCGTTGCTGATCTGTGGCCTAAAGCCAGCGAATGTTGATTCCCGTGATCAGGAATGATGCTGTGTTTCTAAATGTAGACGCATTTTTAACGCTGCTCTGACACTGATAAACTGTTAACTAGCCCCACACTGTCTCGTTGTTAACACATCTGACAACCTGTGCAGTCATTACAGCATGTCAACACGACATCAGCTGCTTCGCTACATTATCCTACAGGGCGTTCAGCTAGCAAACAGACAAAGTTACGCAACTCTACATGGCGAGCTTGTTTACGTTTCAATAAAAGTAAATGTCTTTACAGGCAGAGTTAGATACTTCAAAACCGTTTTGGTACCACGGTCTATCAAGAGTCTTGTTTACTTCTTTGTTCAGATATTTTTCTGATTGAAATGAATGTTTTTGATATTTTATCAAGAGATATTAGCAGGTCAATGCGACCTGTAGCTGCTGTCAGCTAATGTTAGCTCAGTTTGTTAGCCAGGCCGCCCAGACTGTGAGGTCAGAGCAGGGATCAGTGTTCCAGGTGTCTGTCTTCTGTGACTCTGTTTGACCTGAATGCGACCTTAATTAGTATCATTTGTAACACCTGTGTTCATGTCAAAATGGCTGCTGTGATAAAGGTCGATAACATGACACATACTAATTTACACCAGGTTTCGTTTGCAGTATGTATCGACTACACACACAGAAACAGGTCGCAGCGCTGGTCAACAACACAACACAACAACAGGCTTCAGTAGCTGTGGATGCTCTGTAACCACCATCCATACTGTATTCATATCACAGTGTGTGCAGGCTGTGCATGCTTGCAGCCCTGGTGTTAAGACTCTCTGCTGCTGTGTTACTCGACATGTACTGTATTCATGTGTCATGTGAGCGCTCAGTGCAGCCATGATGCACTCGTGGCCTCCTGGGACTGAGGACCAGCCCTGTTTTAGAAACATGGCCTCTTTGAAGTTGGAGTCGAGAGGAGGGAGAGCGAGGGGTGGACGCAGGAGATAACAATGACGGGAGAATGGAGGAAACATAAAAGATAGTTTGATTGTTGTTTAACAAAAAGTACCTCTGGCTTCAAGCCCTTAAACAAACAGGACAGATGGGTGGATGAAGGACAGACATACAGACGATGGATGGAGGTAGGATGGCTCTGTGGGTACATGTGGTAGGAATCCCCTCGAGGCTCGACGAAGCAGCCGCCTCACTGATGAATGCGCATTTCAAATCTCTTTTTATGCAGAGAAGGGCGTTACACAGACCCACATACAAAGGACAGCTGCACGTTAGACATCCACACTGCCCTCTCATGACACAGGGACACACACAAGACACGAGTATTGATCATCGCTGCCCCTTTTAAAAGCCCTCTTAAGCAGGAAACTCTGAGCATCTACAGTATCAGTGTGTGTGTGTGTTTCTCATGACTCAGCAACTGTTCATCAAGTGAGACATGCAGCACTAAACACGAGCTGACGTGACGTCAGCTGCTGTGCTGCACAGCCTTAACACTGTGGACTGAGAGCTGGACTAACTGTGGCAGCCGTCGTGGAGAGCGTCGGTCTGTGCTGTATTACTGCAGTGGCTGCAGCAGCCTTTTCATTTTCAAGGTGAAGCAGCGCTGAACAGCTGTAAGCTAGCACAGAAAGTCTCTCTCTCTCTCTCTCTCTCTCTCGCAGATTCCAGCAAGTGAGCCCCCGAACATTTTCTGCAACCCAAATATGAACACAAGCTGCACAAAGAAACACTGAGGTGCACACAGACATGAGTATGCGAGCTTTACAGCACAGTGAGGTCAACGTCTTCCAGTCTGAGTCGTGCCATTTAGTCAAAACAAACATATCTTGTGGGTGAACTGCATCATCAGCTTTTGAAGCCTCTGTCGTCTCTGATGTAAAGCTGGTGATTTCCTCTCTGATTTATTGTTGTCAAAGAGAAAGAACAAAGAAACACTTTGATATACTGTCATTCATATTCATCAGATATTAATAAGAGACAGTCATCGACAAACAATTAACTCGGTGGAATCATGTAGCACTGCACCAAAGATAGATTCTTCTTTGAGATGTAATAAAAATAATGTCCTTGCAGTCAGGGTTAGAAACTTCTATACTGTCTGTAGCACTGTGTATTAAACACCAGCCGATGGCTGAAATGTAAAGTAAGATTCAGAGTCTTCTTTACTTATTCTTTGTTCAGATATTTCCTGATTGAAATTAAAGTTTTTCATATTTTATCTATTATTTTTGGTTTTGCTGTTGCTATTGCTTCTAACTGTAGCTGCTGTTAGCTCAGTTTGTTAGCTGGGCTGCCCAGACTGTGAGCTCAAAGCACCGGAGGAGTGTTACCACAACCATCGTAGCTGGGCTCAACAAAGGCAGAGCATGGCAGAGGAGAAAAGACTGAAGAGCGTGATACACATCTGAAAAATGTGTTTCTACTTCTTAAGTACCAAAACCTTGGTATTCTGCACTTGCAAATTAAATCTTTCAAACTATATCCAGCCCCTCTGGCAGACAGCTTGTGGCTGGGCCCCAAACTGTGTAGAATATGCTGATGAATATACAGTCAAATGTTTTGTAGAAAGACTACAATGTGAATCAATAACAGATCTCACCGCTCTACTTTCCCTCAAGTAACCTTTTTCAACCAAAACCAGCAGAGCTCGACAGACACAGGCAGATGCACGTAATTATATTGTGTGCTACTGAATTGGCACGAAATGACAAGTTGTAGTTTGGAACAAAAGGACACCCTGTCATTTGAAGCAATGACCCTTCTCTCACAGGCAAACACCCGGCCTGTCTGTCTCTCACACTCTAACAGACATCAGGAGTGAGTGTGTGTGGTGTTGTGGAGGGCAATAACAAGCAAGGGAAGGAGAGGAAGGAGAAGAAAAGGGAGGGAGGGAGGGAAGAAGGATACAGCGAAAGACGGATGGAGTGACGGCCTGTGCTGCGTTGATTAGGCTCTGGGGACAGAGGCGGAAAGAATGGAAAGAGGCATGGTGCCTTTTGAGAGCTGATAACACACACATGACCACAAACATGGTGCACAAATGACAACAAAGTCACCCTTCAAAGACCTGTCTGAGGCCACAGACTACAACAACATACATCAGTTTAATGTCACTAATTTACTGCAAATAACCCAGACGGTTAAAGGAGCCGTGTGTAGGATAGCAACCCCCTCCACTCGCCCTCCTGTTCCAAACAAAAGGGAGAAACTATGCTGGCCACGAAATGCACAGAGGATCTAGTTTAGTTATGCATAATATATTCCATTTTTGTAATATCATGTAAATAGAACAGCATAAATCTGACACACTGGACCATGAGGTAGACTGCCAGGAGCAAAAACATTCCTTTAGTGGCTACATCTGGAGTCCTAAAAGTGACCGACTGTATATTTGTCCACCTTTCTCGAGGAACAGGTGTCAAGAGTAGGGCTGAAACTAACCATTATTTTCATCATCGATTAATCTGTTTACTACTTTTAGTCTTGAAAAAGTCAGAAAATTGTGAAAAATGCTGATCACAGTTGACCATCAGTCCAAAACACAAAGATATTCAGTAAAGCAGCAAATCTTCACATTTTAGAAACTGGAACCAGAAAATGAAACTGGAACCATTTTTCATGACTCAAACAATTAGAGGTAGAGAGGCAAACCTGTGGCAGGTATTTTACAGTCGCCTGTTGCTGCAGTGACATTGGACTCTCTATCATGGAGTCCAGCCTCTCTGATGAACTGCTGGTCAGTCCTCCCCAGTCTGTCTGACTGGGCGTGGTGCCCGCCGTTTCTGGAGAGGTCAGCGGCAGGTCACTCGCATAGCCCGACTCCAGCAGTGAAGACTGCTTTGGTGCACGATCTGGAGTGTCCAAACTGAATCCCTTGACGATCATCGCCTCCTGAATGCGCATTTGGTTAGAGGACATGGGGAATCCCCCTGCAGACATTTTGGCTCCTCTTTCATCGTCCTCAGAGAGTTGGACTTTTAGAATATTTCCTGTGACTGGAGACAAGGCAGGGAGCTCTTTGTAGACATCTACCTCACTGTCGCTTTCGCCCCTCCACACTGGAGAGCCAAAATCACTGGGGTACACTGTCCTGACCACGCAGAGTTTACCATCCACCTCACGGATGTGGACAACACCTTTACGCTCCCTCCCTGAAGGTGTCCGCACCACTCCTATTGTCCCTTCTGGTCCTCCTTTAACCTCCACTTCCCCCTTTTCCTCCCTTTCCACCCTCCCCTTGTCCTTTTTCTCCTTCTTTTGTTTGTCCTTCTTGAGTATCCAGGGTTTCTCTAGGACCCCTTGGACTTTCTCCCTGACACGACAGACCCTCCCTCCACCTGGAGTGGTACTGCCCAGGGCTGGCACTGTGTTGACTGGGGTGGTGGTTGTGGTTTGGCTCGGGATGCTGGAGACATCTATGATGGCGCTAACGGTGTCTTCCTCCCCTGGTAGGCAGAAAACCCCTCTCCAGGCTGGGCTGGGCTTGGGGGACACTTCAAGTATTCTGCTGCCCAAAAGACCCCCAACATTGGTACTCACAGAGCCGGGGGAAAGAGTATTGCTGTGCAGATTAGTTTTGGAATGAATCAACTGGGTATCAGGCACTGGTATAAGAGTCCTAGCTCTGCTGCTGAAGTCTGAATCCGCTGTTTCAGTAACTGCAGCCTTTTCCTCGTCATCTTCATCCTCTTCCTCCCTTTCATCGGGCTCGTTGCTTTTTTGTCGCTCAAAGTCCTCGTGTTCCGACTCTCCTTTCCTGTTCTTCTTGCCCTTGTGCTTACGTCTGAAACGTAGACGCTTCTTTGGTGAAAGTGGTGGGGCTCCACTGAGCTCCCCCTCCTGGGTAGGCCTGACACAACCCATGGAGTTCCCCATGTTTCTGATGCTGACGGAGAACGGCGTATAAAAAAAAGAAATCACAGGCAGTTAATCCATCGGAGAGGCCGAGTTAATGTCCAGGTTATTCCAGTTGTTTGAGAGAGAAAAAAAGGACACACGAGAGAGGAAACATTCAGATAGGCTAGCGAGTGACTGACAGCTCCCTCGTTAATCTGACACCTGTGAGTAATGTGAAGTTAGGAAGAGCAGGTTTAGCCCCATTTTCCATGGCGCCATCTTAAATAGAACCCAGTGAATAAGAAGATGGATGGTACGAGCTGTCACTAAACCAGAGAGAGAGGGAAAGTTTCTCCAGGCAGTTATTGGCTCAGTCACAGGGCAGGCAGCTGCAAGTTGATGTATCTCAGCTCCCCCCCTCTTTCCTTTACCTCACCTGACTTAAATTCAAATCGTGTACGCTGGCCAGCGCTGCTCTCTCTAAGGGCCTGCTGTTTAACAGCGTATGTATACGTGCAAGCAGTCGCCTGCTTCGCTTGGTCTGTTTTCTTGATCCCAGAAGACTTGTGGTCGCAGTCAAGGACACGAGGACACAGTTATGTCAAGCCGAGCCACACGAGGGAGGAAAATAAATCCAGTTAGGGTCAGGTGGCTGATTTATCACCGGGCTTTTTTGGCAGGTGAGCTGTTATCTGGTGTAAGGCGACGTGTCAGGAAGGTTTGATGAGTGTGGGAGAGAGAAAAAATGTAGTGCAGTCCGGATCTATTCAGCCCATTAGTGAAGCTCCAGCTGCTTCACACACACCGCATGTGTCTGTGTGTGACATGAGAATGAAGTGTGACAGTGTTTGAATCAGTAGCAGTCTTATCTCACTTCTTTATTCAATGTCATAATTCCTAAAAAATATGAGCGGTGACCGCTACACGGGTTGTGAAAAACAACGCCGCCGTCCGCTGCTGCAAATTCATTCAGATTCCTGCCTCCACCCTCGATAAGCCACAAACAAACTGGTGCCGGTTCCAGGTGCCGGTGTCATCCAAGAGCTCTATCCACACTCGGATCCTAACAGCTATCAGAGGTCATGAATTAATGATGCCTCCCTCCAACTGTGGTAATGTTATTGCAGTGCGAGAGGAGAGCAAGTAACATCCGTAACGCAAGTCAGCCACACAACAGCGATCAGTAGGAATCCTATCTGTCACGGTGCTTGTGGTGGAAGTAGTATTAACAGTGATGCTGTCGATATCCCCTGTAGTAACGGCGAGCTCGGTGTCTCATTCTGCCGAGGCAGCACGGCGGTCCAGATTGGTTGTGGGTGAGAGATAGTGTGCAGTCAGCCAATGCTGCCACAGATTGTTGGGAGATTCAGCCAATACTCTGACAGCTTGTTAAATACTCAATCAGAGCATCGGCTTCCCGCCCCCGATGCTTCTCCTTGTCATCTTCCCACGATTTATCCTGCTCATTGAGCTGGTGTCTCATGTGATGCAGCTCGTGTGTGTTCCTCCTCCTCCTCCTCCTCCTCTTAAGGGACTGTTGTTGTCGATATGTTGGAGTCTAAAATCGCTGGTGTTAATTTCTCCCATTGACGTGATTGGCGGGAAAGTTCACAGTCTTTGCAATGATCGTGCAGGACGGTCGGATACCTGTAGAATCAACTCGTTACAGTCCAGAAAATCCACAAAATAGGGTGCTGATCTAATTCTGGAGGCAGCTCATTGCAGACAGACTCCACCTTAAGCTCCCCAGACAGCTTAGCATCACATGCTTCTCCCCTGGATACCAGTCTAAAGATCCCCCTCGCTCCCCTACCTCGACGTCAGATTCCCTGAGGACCCCGAGGAGTTGGCTGGGAATTGTGTCCCAGTACTGTCCAATCATAAACCTCCTGCTGTCAATCTGCCACTTACTCAGGCAAGCTTCCCCTTCATCAGGTGGTGCAGTGCGACGATGCAACAGCCTGACAAAATCCACAGTTTGCAGGAGTGGGGGGTATTTAGACCACGTCTTAGTCCGAGACAAAAAAAACAGGCTCTCGCTCTTTATAACTCCCTCACTGTCCACTAGATCTAATTAGGAAGAGGCATCTGGGGTATGTGCCAGAAGTGGACTGGAAGAGGAGGAAGGGTCTTGTCAAAATCCAGTTCTAGTAACAGACCTACTTCAGGTACAGATGTGTATCTGGAACAGAGCCAAGGGGATTCAGCGTCCAGTGAAGGGCAATCCTGAACTCCACGCAGCACAGCGGCGGAGGTTAGGACGACAGGGTCCGCACTCCACGTCCCGCTTAACAAAAAAAGCCACGCACGGAGCAGAAACAGGAACACAGGGCGTCTCCAGCTAAAAGGAAACCGTGGCTCCGTCAGACAAGCGTGGCTGGATTGATCCGACTGATGCTGCGGTGGAGGGCTGGAGAAAACAGCAAGTGTGTGTAGCCGTCCAGGAGAAGAGTATGAGTGCGTGTGCTTGTGCCTGCGAGGTTGGGCGGTCCCCCGCTGGTCAGCTGTGTGAGCCCTTTCTGCATACGTGTCCACGAGTGTCTTGTCCTGCTGTGCGTTTGTGATCCGAGGCCTGCTGATCGGGAGAAGCCGGGAGCTCCAGTGACAGCAGGCAGCCTGGACTCGTCTCTCCCTCAGCTGGCTTCACTCCTCTGCTTTATCCCTCGCTCGCAGACGCCGGCAGAGGGAGAGAAAAGCTTTTATCTCCCGGCTGCTGCAGCTTCACACTCTCTTCTGCTCGATCTCTCACTCTCACAATCCACCCCTCCCTCCTTGGCTCGCCTCCTCCTATCCGCTTCCTCGTTACTCCTGCCTCTCTCTCTCTCTCTCTTTAGCTCTCTCCTTCTCTTTAGCTCTAGCTCTCTCTCTTGGCTGTTAGTGAGCAGCTTTCTATGCCACAAACACACACATGCATGCACACACACTTGACCCAAAAGCTCGCCTGAATGACAGACTGCAACAGGAAGCAGGAGAGAAATCAAATCGAAATCAGACTGTTGCATTTCTGCAACATTAACGAGAAGCAGGTGAGAGCTTCAATCCATTTCGCGCTCGCTCTCTTTTCATCTATCGCCTTCAATCTTCAATCTGTCCATCGTGCCACAGGTTACAGGCGTTTTTTTGGGAGAAAAGGAGACGAGCGAGGAGGGAGATTTGAAGGAATTAAGGGAAAGTTGAAAAGGACAAAAGAAATAACAGGAGGGGACGATGGAGGCTATGAAAGGATCAAGAGCTGAGATGAGGAAGAGGGAGACATGCACACACATCATAGCAGCTACAGAGATAGCTCAGCTTTCAATATCAATGGCTGTATTAGGTCTTTGATCATGTTTAATGGCAACATGAAATCTGCAGGTTTTCTGCATCAGTGTGATGAGGTACCTGGATTTTACAGGCACTGCATGAGCCAAAAATAATCCTGTTCAAACTGATCTTTAAGCATTGTGCTAAGACGATTATTACTGGATGGATTCATCGTTTAAAACTTTCACAGCAGAAATGTAAAACATTTTATGGCTCCAGCTACTCTATAGGCCTCCACCCACCATCGCTTCACATACATCGAATAACACAGCTCATGTTTGATCCTGCACGGCAATAACCCTGCAGGAGAAGAGCATTCATTACCCTCTTCTGCAGATGTATGAACTCATGGTATTTCGCCGTAAGTGCCTAATATGTATGGTGAATGTTTTCACAGAGACAGATATGGATGGAGACCACTAACAGGGGCAGCACTCTCGAGATGGAGAAAGCAGAAAGAGTGATCCATCTTCACTCATTAGGCGAAAAGCATAAGAGAGCAACACACACAAACACACATGCAAAAGGCATGAACCAATGGGAGAGAGGCACTAATCAACTCCCCGAGGCTTTCATCCCCTCGCTGTGGCTACACGGCATCATGAGCTGTCGTAATCAGGCCGCAACCTCTGCCTGAACCCGGTGTCAGCCTTTTTCACAAGACCAGCCCGCTGCACGCTGGACTTTCAGACGCTCTTTTGATCATTTATTTAGCAGCTCTTTTGTCGATACGTGCACTGAACCACAGTGATTGATCTTCGGGTTTTAATCGTCAGAATCGAGGCTCCGTCTGCACACCACGCCTTTCTGATCTTACATCCCAGTTTGAAAAATCTAAGTTAAGACACACAACTCTGACCACTGCAGGAAAAAATAATCACCGTGACGAAAAAGCCCGCTTCATGGTGGCGCTGAATGTAGATATTTCTGGCTTTGAAAGCACTTGAGAGCAACACTGCCGGGTCCAAGTAATTAATAACCAACGAGATAGTGAGCAATGTTCCTCAAAGTATTGCTGCCCCCAACTAACGTGACAGAATATGCAGAAGACCTCCAACTTATTTATATTACTAAACACGAGTAGACAAGCGATGATAAACAACTGCAAATAAAGGCAGTCAGTCCAGTTTATGTTGCTTAGAGACCTCATGACTAACTGTAACTGAATTATGTTGAAAGGACTAACAAATGTTAAGCAGACAAATAAAGTTTGTGTTGAAGAACTACAGACTGTTTTTACTCCTCACAGCATCATCATCATCTTTTGTGGGCCTTGACACACAGACAGTAGCTCAGTGGTTTGAGCATGACATCAGTACATGAGGTCAGCTGTAACTGACACAGACGGTGATCAACCGATGCAATAAGGGCCTAAATTACTACCCAGGAACAACACTAATAAAAGAGACGCCCCCGCCTGCTCATCCTGCCTGCGAGCAGGTTCGAGAAGCAGTGATGAATTTCTCCACCACCAGCTCAGGAATGAACTCACCACCAGGACTTAGCCAGTGACGTACAGCTGGTTTATCCAATCACAGGCGGACACAGTGCAGGAGGAGGCGGGACCACAGGCAGGTCAAATAATACTGAGCTAACTGCTGACACCTACAGGTCTGACTGAGGAACTACAGCCACATTTACACAGAGCAGATGAACAAATATTGAGTTAGACGTTAAAAGATTGATTAATTAGAGCCAGTTGTTGACTGATTACAGCTGTGGTAACCACTTATGATTAAAATGTAATAGTGTTAATGATTTTTATCAAGTAGTCTTAACATTGTGAGCTGTGGATCTTGTATAAAATGCATTAAAGCTTCCTTCTGCTTCGACGAGCAACTTTAAAATGAAATCTTTTGTCACCGTCTTGCAGAAAATATCGACTATGCTGTGCTTTAAATGCCGAGCTCGGCGTTCAATACGGAGGAAGTGGACTGACGGATAATCGTCAGGAAATACATGCAGAAGATGTTATTAAAAAAGTCTGAGCTAAGCTGTTTGGCTTCAGCAGGACTGTTGAGGAGGCAGCTTGTCTGAGCCGGCTGACAGAGTGAAGTGAAGACAGAGATACCGCCTCATCTGTAGCCTGACGTGTCCATGAAATAATGACTAATAACGACAGTTATAACCCGAGTGAAAAATGATAGCTCTCTGAGTGAGTTCCTATAATTAGCCGGTGTGCTGATTCACTCATTTGCACATGCACGTCCTGTTCACAAAGACCTGCAGGCTCGATTCCAGAAATTACTTCTTCACCATCGTCGTGATTATCAGACCAAAGCGGCCGCTGAGACTAATGAGGAAATTATAGACGTCTCTGCTGATTTGGGTCACATATCTTAGTGACAGTGAATATTTGAGTCAAAGACAGCAAACAACAGCAAAAAGAATGGCAGCAGCTTCAGGATTAGTTTCTGCAGCTTCCTGCTGCTGCACACTGTACAACTGTGAGATGTGACTGCTTTATATACAGTACAAACATGAACCTCAGAGGGAAACAGCACTTTGTGACAATATTTCCTGTGTATTGCACTAAAATCAAGAGTTTTCAAAGACTTTCAGCAATAAAATTGAATAAAAAGTCATTTAAAATGTCTTTTTTGTTACTGTAAATAAAATGCAGTTATATATCGTGCAGGATGCCCACTGCTCATCAGATTTTGGGAGCTAACCACTGATACACATTCACACACTTATGGCGTAGCCTTCGTCAGTAATTTGGGGTTCAGTATCTTTGACCACGCAGACTGGAAGAGCCGGGTATCGAACCCCCGATCATCCAATTAGTGCACGGCCTGCTCTACCTCCTGTTGTTCTACCTCCCTAACTTTGCTGTCAGGTAGAAGACTTATCACTGATTTAGTGCGACCTTGAGGTGGATGTTTGTCTCTGATTATTGGATTCGAATTGGCACTTTCATACAGACAAAATATAAAACAAACTGCACCCAAAAACTGATTTTAGAAACAAAAACATAAACTGAGGAAACACTGGAGGAAATATAAAAACATCATCTGCTGCTCTCAGTATCAGATTATCCGACATATTGTATTTTTGCAGTGTAATTATCAGACGCGAGGACACTGGGACGTGGAAGCGATGACGTTGAACATATAGACCGTACGTGCCACGTGTTGCTGATCCTCCATCATGTATTTACAGTAATAACCATCCGAACACAACACATTTTTCATTTCCTCCCTCCAGAGCTGTTTCAGCCCCGTCCTGTCCGTCATCTCTGGGTTAGTCCTCCTGCATCACTCCATCCCTCCACCTCTCTCTGTCTGTCTGTCTAACACTATGTTCTGCTGAGTCATGCCCATTCAAAACGGTTGCCAGGATGTCATGCACTACTGTTTCCATAGCAACCAGCTGGCAGTGTCACCTTGCCGAGGGTCACGTCACAGCACAGCCTAGTGGTCGACCGCGGCAACTACAGCTGGTCTATGACCTCATACGTAATCAGTGAGATCCAGCAACAAGTAACGAGGAAGCAAACGAGACGCGGAGGATGTTTGAGCTACATGAGTCGGACCCAGTGGTGACTTTAACAGAGTACAAGCCTGTCTGCAGGCTGCAGTGATGCAGGAACATTTGGTGGAAATTATTCATCATCAGCTCCAATGATTGACAGTCTAGACTAAACACACTGCCCTTAAGACAACTCTCATTTTCTAGTTTCAATAATGCAGTCCTGAGACAACTCTAAAATTAGAGGCCAAGTCGAGGACAAGGACTCATCATGAACGTAGCCTGCATGTAGCTGAAGTTAACTACTTGCACAGTAACTCTGAACCTGAAGTTTAAAGAGCCCACAGACGATATACTTTAAATGGGATGATTTAAGTCCAAACACGTGATGAGAGATATACAGGAACAAACTGTGAATGCAGGATCAGGTTTATATGAAAGAGACTGAACATGTGCCCGAGCTGTCTAACTACCAAACCACCAAACTGAGGCCAAACAGTGTCCTCATGTGTTTTAGAGGATGACATCGCTCAGACAACATGTGTACATGCAACTACCATACACACAATAACGTGTACACACTCTGCACTGACTGTGAAGTAAACCACACAGACACACACCTTCTGATTTCCTGTCAGCAGTTCAGTCGTGCAAAAAGCAACCTTCTGTTGCATAAGTTAACACTGACACAGACACACACTGACACACACACACACTCACACTCACAGAGCTAGGCTTCATCCTGCATGTGATAATGAGTGAAATCCCAACAGCTGGACAGACACACAACAGGACAACACAATAATCCACGTTTCAATCCATTAACATCCAGACTGTATCACAGCAGTAGTGACGTATTAATAAGACGTATTATTTCATTAAGAGCCTGATAAAAGAACCTTTAGCCGCCCGTTAAGCTTTCCAGTGAAGAATAGAAGAAGTTATGTTTGTTCTGGTTTGACTGAAATAACCGTTAAGTGTGTCGAACACAGGAAACACGGCGTGAGGAGGGCGGGCACAGACCTGGAAGTGAAGGATGATGGTCCAGATGAGACCTAACGTCAGTTTGGGGTTCCCGTCAGTGATGTCATCGTTCCTGATGTTCACAAGTTTGACCTGAAAAAGGAGAAAACAGATTTTTTTATTAGTTTTCTGACAAAGATGCAGAATGTGACATAACCTACGTGAGCCTGGGCCGACGAGAAGAAAACAATTAATCTTCATTTCCGCATGCTAAGGATGAAAAATGATCTCTGCCCATTAGGTGTAAGAGACTCCCTGAAACCTTGTTAAATCTCGTGGCTCTGGTAAGCCGAGCACCGAGGCTGTATAATTAGGCCTGCAGTGAAATACTGCTGTCTCCAGAGAGAGACAGCGAGACAGGAGAGACGAGAGGTGCAATTTAAGAAAGAGACGTGGAGTTCAAGAATTAACCGAGAGATGCAGAGCGAGAGATTTATTCACGACAGGAAGAGCAGGCGAGAGGGAACGATGGAAGGTTCAGCATGAGGGGAGGACAGATACAGAGCAGATGAACAATAAGACAATGCAAGGGGACAAGTCTGGACTGCAGGAAAGTCAGTTTAACATCGTCTTTATGAAATAATCAAGGCCGTCCCTGAAAGAGACGTCGCCAATTTGGCAGAATGTGTTGCTCCAAATGCTGTATAATATTCAGCATTAATGTGCAGGTTATCCATCATGCCATGTGCACAGATGCTGGCTTTTGAACTGTCAGGCGTGTACTTTTCATGAGTTCATGGGCATACAAAGAAATATTCTGACTCTGACTATAACAGAGAGCAGTGAACTGCAGCAGAGACACTCCAGACTGGACTAATACTTATATTACAGAGTTATTAGTTCATAATCCTCGTGAACGCCACACGAGATAAATGAGGACAAAAAGCAACAAAACTTCCGTCATGTTTGGATTAATTGGCTTAACAGATTACAGCAGCAGACGCAGAACAAGATTTGTTTTGACACTTTTGATTCATCGCGTGGGATTAAAGCTTGTTTTGTCAATTGTCTGTGAGAACAGGTGATCCTTGTTTGCAGAAATGTGATCCTATTCAAGCTGCAAAGACTTAAACCTGCGTGTGAATGACGCTGATACAGCTGAGAATTAGATGCAGGCGCTCCATCCATCGTTGTGTTTGTCTGTTTTCATGCGTACCTGTCTCTGTTTGAGGAAGTCCAGCGCTATCTGGACATTCTGTAGTCGATGAAATCTCATTCGGCCCTTTTCTCTGGGCTGCGGAGAGAAGAGAGGAGAGGAAACACGGTGAGGAGCGTCAACACATTCATTTAAACTCTGTAAGCTTTAGTGACACAAATGCAAGAGGCAGCAGTGAGTGCAAATCAAGCTGAATTCAATCCACAGTGCAGTCAAGTAAAAACTCAGCATGGTTGTATTGACATGAAATGATCCTCCGGGGGGCGCTGTCTTCAACAGGAGCTGTTAAAGACAGGCCAAAACTCAAGACCCAAACCATGCTGATACAAACGTAAAGATGCAAACCTCAGAACCTCAAAAACAGAAATCCAGTTTAAAGTTTAGAGGAAGGAAAGATTCAAACACACACACACACACACACACACACACACAGAAACACACTCTGCTGCAAAGAAAACACGAGTGCAGGGTGCAGGTTCACACTGTGCTGGTAAAGAGAAGGCACACTCAGGATTAGTCATCACATCAGCAAATACGAGAGGAGAGGAGAGGAGAGGAGAGGAGAGGAGAGGAGAGGAGAGGAGAGAGGAAAGGAGTGATGTATGTTGTGTATGTGATGCTTTTAATTCGTTTGAATATGTTAATGAGTCTAATCAGAGAAAAACCAAGTCATATGTTCAAACATCTTTCAGGGAAACTCTTTAATTGCAGTTTACTTTTTTGTTTGCACTATTTCACAAATATGTTTGAATTTTCAGTGCTGAATTTTTTTTAACCACTTAACATCTTTTAACATCTCAAAAATAGAAAGTTCAGACTCCAAACAGCTACAGATATTCACTCCCTGGCCACTTTGTTAGGTACAGCAATACAATTTACTGCAATCCAACAGAAGACAACAGATCTGCCATGATTCCTGTAATGTTCAGTTTATGTTTGCATTGTTCATTCAACCATATTTTTATTATTCAAGGCACTTTCTAGTCTTCTGATGCTACATGTCTCATTCACACACTGATGGCATCGGCTGTCATGCAAGGTGCCAACTGCTGCATCAGTTTTTGGGAGCTAACCATTCACACACGGGTGGAGGTGGTGGTGGTTCGGTATCTTGCTCAAGGACACTTCGACATGCGGGCTGGGGGAGCCGGGGATCAAACCACCGAAACCTCCTGAGCCACGATGAAACATCTCTCTATGCAAACCAGTTCTCCAACAATCAAAACTGAACCTTGTTATCTTTGCAGAGGCTGAATTCACGGCGGAGCTGTCGTGTTGGATTGTATTCAGGTGTATCTAAAAGTAGCCATGAGTGTATGAAATATATAAAGCTACTTTTATTGTGCTGATTCATGCAAAAATAGTCGTAGAGCATTGTTGGGTGAAAACAACTTTTCAGAGACTAACAGCCTCGTGTTTGAGGGCTGATGAACTTCCTGTGGAGGAACACACACTTTAAAACATCGAAACGTTTGTTATGATGCTGTCACCCAACAGAAATGACGGCCTGCGCATGTCGTGTCACGCAGCATTGTATGGTGTCATGTGCAGCCCAGTATGCTGGTCAGAGATCAGTGGCACAGCACTCTCATGCAGCCTCACAGCTCCACCTGTGGGCCAGAGGGGGGTAAAAGCTTGAAGGGGGTCAGAGGTCAGAGGTGACAGAGTGAGTGAGCGGTGGGAGAAGGGGAGAGAGGCTTTGTAATTTCGAACATACTCCCTGAGCTCCTTCCTCCTCCTCATCCTCCCCTCCGAGCAAGATGAGAGGGGGGGCCCGCGAGGCGTATGCCCTTTTCAATGAAGGGCCGCTCTTCTGTTGCTATGGTAACAGAAGGGGAGGGGAGGGGGGGGTAGAAAGAGAAGAAGAGGAAGAGGAGATGTGGTGATGAGAAAGAGGAGAGAATGAAGGAGGGCGGGATCACATGAAAGAAGGAGAAAAAAAAATACCGTAACTGCAAATAAAAAAATGTAAACAAGGAAGGAAGAGAGTCAGATTAACTCTCCCACACAGATCATCCATGAAGGTGTCGGTGTGTACTTTGTGTGATTGTGTGTGTGCTTAAACAGACCACGAGTCAGCAGCCTGTTTCTGTTTACCTGTCTGCAGTCTGCGTCACATTGTGGTCTGTCTGTCTGTCTGTCTGTCAGCATTACGACTAAAGCTCTTAGATCATCGTGCTGACCAAAGTCAAGCCGCCGGCGCTCAAACTAGAAATGCCTGGCTGGTCAGCTCTGGCTTTAATAATGTGTCAGTCTGGAGCGGAGAGTCACCTTCAAGCCGGTAACTCCACGATGTGCGACATTTTCAGGACTGTGATGCTTTGAGCTGGAGATGACGGGGTGTGTGATGGGGAGACAGAGTGATAAGAAGTGAGTGCAGGTGAGCGTGCAGGAGATAAAAAGCCATACCAGGGTGACTCCGGAGAGGACCTCCAGCAACGAAATGAGGTTGTGTCCATCCCTCAGGTCCTCGTACAGGTCTGAGATGTGCTTCCTCACCTGAGAAAAGGAAGAGAGGACAGAAGGTTAATCCCACGCTCCAATCATCCCTCTGCTGACATCTGCCAGGCTGATCACTGATGCACAGCTGACCGGGCTGGTTGCCAGGCCAACGGAGACGAAGCACCAGCTGTGGCCTCTTGTCTCCGTTGCCATGACTTCGCCTCGACAATGAGTGTGGTGGTGGGTTGTCACCGGTGGCGACTTGCTGCTGCTGCTGCCACGGTGACTCAGCAGCCTGATGATCATCAGCGCTTGTTTTGTTGGAAAGTGGGACACTCGGTGAGACAGACGGTGACCGCTCGAGGCACATAGAGCGAATAATGGATCAGCTGAGCTGTGACGAGTGAGTAAGGCATTACGAGAACTGAACTGAAAGAAAGGAAACAAATCTACACGCCGCCTGCCGCACGGTATTTTATTATTCTGACGTGTTTATCACGGCCTGCTGAGAAATGTGTTTATTTTGACGCCGTCATGAGGTCGTTTCCCCGTCTTCTGTGTGAATTAGATGACTTTAGATTCACACGTACAGTTGCAGGAGAGTTAAAGAGAAAATATGTGAAAACAAGGCACATCAGTTGAGAATAATTGAGTTGGACACGGCTAAAAAGAGGCTGTTTCTGGGTCAAAGAAGGACATAAAAAAGCTGCAGAGAGGCCCAACCACAACACGCACCAGCTGAGGAGAGGCTCGTCTTTTGTAAACAAAGCATTTCCAATTCGTCGGAGAGCGGCAGAGGGAGGTGTTGGCGTGCGACGAAAAGGTCAAACATTCCTGCCTGAATTGCTTCAAAATTGTTGTAGATCACCACGGCAACCGAGGGGGCACGTCTACCTGCATTAGAGTGATTTTTCCTGTTTTCACGCAGCACCTGCACTGATACAAAAACTACTTTACTGCAGTCCTGGCCTCAAGTCAAAGACAAGAACGTGTACTACCGGGTTTCACCACAAGAGGGCAAGACAGTCACAAGAGTGGGCTGAGAGAGAGTGAGCAGGAAGTTATGAATTATGAAGTAATAATTCATTTTTTATAAAAATGAACATCTTAAAACTGCAGCTATAAAAGTAAAAACATCCGAGTGTCCTCAGTGAACCTCTTCTTCCTCGCTCATCTCTGTGAACTCTCACGTCTGTCGCTGCCTTGTTGTTTCCCTCCATGACATCACCTGTTTTAGACGGGAGATGTGTTAATTAGACTGTGATGAGAAACACTGACGGGAAACGAGGTGCTGCTTTTGTCTAATTGTGTCTCAGTGTGTCACAGCGAGCGAGTCAGGCAGAATGAGTGGACTGTCTCCGTTCATACAAGCTTACGGGAAGCCCATCCTGTGATTTGAAGATCCTATTCTACTCATTTACAGTTATCAGTTATCTGGAGACCAACAACACACACTTATCATGAGCACGCCTCTGCTAATAAATGATGATTTTAGGTGCTTTCTGTATGAGGTCACAAAAAGTCCCACTGCATACCACGACAAAGTAGACTCGAGTTCCTGTTAAAAATACGACATCCAGTAAACTCAAAGTTCAGTCGAGGGACATGTCACTTATAGTCAGATTGCTCTACGACACCCAGCTGGATGTGTATTGTTGTTTTTTGTGTGTCTTTGGGGGTTGACGCTCACGCAGCCAGCTGTGTCCGATGTGTCGTGACGGCAGCTGACAGCTGCCTTTGGCACCAAAGCAGAGGTAACGTCGAGGAGCACGGGCACCTGGGACGCGGCGCTGACTCTGATACACTGAACACTGAACATAAATCTGTGTTTGTAAATCAATTTATCAGCATTTATCAGCTAGAAACGGCTTCAGATGTTATTTCTGTCACATGTTGGATAGATAGAGTTTGACATGCTGTAGTAGGAGGGCACAACGACTGATGACAGTTATTTGAACTGCAATTAAAGTGTTTGAGATTGACGTGCTGCTCAATGCAATGTGATCCAATATGAAGTGACATGCCTTATCTGGTAAGACCAACATACTGTATCTACAATTCCAGGTTGATCATAAAATACTAAAAATTAAACGAAACCTTTCACCCAGTTCTGACAGCGAGGTTGACGCTTTACAAAAAGGAAACCTAAATTTAAGTCTCACACTGTTTTCTGCTAAATTATTTGCAGTTTCTGTCATTCAGTTGGGTGGATGTGTCATGGCAGCTACGAGCTAACTTAAAATCATTTTTTTAAAAGTGCAGCAAAACACTTGAAAACATCAAAAAAATTGAGTTTCTGTCTAACAAACTCGAGTTAAGCACGTTTAATTATGAAAATCAGTGTTGACAGAAACATTCGCTGACATGTTTGTTGTGCAGGTTTTGCTACAGTATCTAGTCCACATGATCAAACATCTCATTAGCTCGTTTAGCTACAGCACAGAGAACAGTTCTCTATCTCTGTGAAAACCTCCTGCCCCTTCCTGACGTCTTAATCCACAGCTACAGGATTTGCCCTCATTGTGTCAACACCGTGCTGGGTCAAAGTGTGTCACCGCATGCCAGCAGGTAGCTCGCAGGCCGGTGTTTATATTGGCCCCTGTTTGCATTGTATAGGCACGCACGTTAACACCCTTCACACCTGAGCGACATACCTGACGTGACACATGCAGAGCAAACAGGAAGCAAGGAGCGATGATGTCACAGGTCACCTGTCTGTCTTTGTCTATTTTCTCTTTAACTTTGTCCTCTTTGTCTCAGGAGCTCATTTTACATTCCACCTTTCTTTTCTTCCTTCATATTTCTTCCGAGCCGTCTGTGTTTGTCTCTGAATCCCCGCCGATAGGGTGGAGGTTTGTAGAATCAACAGTCCTGGCCAAGAGTCAACACATGATGTAGGACGCAGAACTATTTCGCCCCTGCTCTCGATTCAAGAACACAGAGCTGTGACATCGTCACTTTTTGAAATATCTCGTGTTTAGCAACACTTTTAGAGCAAGAGTCTCCACCCGACACTCCACCCTTCCTCTCAACAGGAAAGCTGCTTAAAGATGCTGAAAGATTAAAGATTCTAACTTTCTAAAGTTTTATGTTCAAGGCATGAGAAGCCGGACTGTCAAGATGGCGGCGAGCAGCAGCACAGATTTTGAGCTTCAGAACGTCACACATACGCTGTCCATTCTTTATAAGGTCAGTGGTTTGATATTACATATATTAGATATTAATTTTACTATCATAGAAAACAAAGAAAAGCTGAAAATATTCACATGAGAGGCTGAAGCTGACGATTTTTTTAGCATTTCTGCTTCAAACTTTTATATAATCTCCAAATTGTTGTCAGTAAATAAGCTCTATGGGAACAGAACGCACTCACAATGTTACAAAAATAATTAGAGTTGCATTTCCAGCACTGAAAATCCTCCTCATCCCTCCTCCTCCTCCTCCTCCTCTTCCTGCTGCTGCTGCTGCTCTCACTCTCCATCTCTGACCTACATTCACAGTCAGCGGTTGGTTGGCACTGCCAGCTGATATAGAGTTACATTAACAGGCCGGGCGCCGTGACGACAGTCGCTCCAGAGTTTTTATGGGGTCAGACAGACGCTTCATACCCGGGTCATGTGACAGAAATACCCAGCATTCTCCATTCCTCACCACCACCTGTGTGTGTGTGTGACACATACTACACATACTGTACATTATGTGTGTGTGTGTGACACATGCTATACATACTGTACATACACAGGTGTGCAGATGTGAAAGTATGCACACATGGAGACGCTATCTGTACGTAGTTAATCATTAGAAAAGAGACAATAAATCAATAACTTTATTAATTTATTACCTTCAGGGAAAACAGTCGACAAGCTCTGCTTTAAGTTTGAGTCAACATTTACCTGATGTTTGTTGTGACAGGAAGAACTATAGATCAAATTCAGCTCAACGTTTTTAAACAGCCAGCTATCAAGACGTTATTTAGCTGCTCATTCAGATTTAATTCCTCCTGCTGTTTCTTTATCGATGCCTTTAAATGCAACAATCCCATTCAGCGTGCAGGCGGGACGGAGCGTCTGCCAATCAATAATTTAAAGTCTGCATTCATGTAAACATTTCTAAGCTCACAACAGCTCTGAAATATTCATTCAAGACTCGCAGACTAAACAGGACACTGATCAGTACAAATAAAACATCAGCTCAGAGAAGAGGAGGGTATAAATACAAGTTTGTGCCAGCGCGCTCGCTCGCTATGAAGCTATTATCCAGCCAAGACTGATGCTAATGGAGCTGCAGATGGATGAGAAGGAATGTCTTTTTTTTATTATTATTATTATTATACTCTGTTGATTGTTTTATTACAAAGTGGGAACGAGTCAGGAAATAAATTAATCCCAACCAGGTCATGAGGACACACAGAAGGGTTTTTTCTGAAGCTGTTACGCTCCACAGTCCTTTACGACTTTTCACTCCATTTATTTTCTAAAGAGAGGATACAGGAGGTCGTGTTAACGTTATTGTATATGTATAAGATGAATGATACATGTCTGAGACCAAGTGAAACCAAAAACTGCAGTTCCTCAAACGTCCACTTGAGGCTGGCTCCAGAAGTGAGTCAGTCTCCATAAGTCCCCATGTTAAAAACTTCACAGCAGAAATAAACATGTTTACAGCCTGGTACAAAAAACAGTTTTGGTCTCTATAGCTAATTTCCCCGTTCATGACAACTGTACTGAGGGTGAATTGTGTATATTGTATATTTTCATAAATCTTCAGCCTTTGTTTTACAATAACTCCAACACACGGACACGTACCTTGATGAGATGTTTGTTGACCCATTTTGTGAAGGTCTTCTTCTGAACTCTGTCCCGCTCATCTGAAGAGAAACAAACAGAGAGGAGGGAAGGTTAATTACATAATCCAGATCTGCGTGGTCGCTGAATTATGTCGATGATGAGGTCACACATACAAATCCAGCTCAGAGGGGCGAAGCAGGGAGGTAAACACACTCCATGGAGACAGTTATGATGATATTCACTCAGACAAGCATGGGTATGAGAGTTGAGAAGGTTTCTTTACAAACACAACAAAACTTCTGAGATGACTCAGTCTTCGTCATAGTAACAGCATGTTCCTTATCTTATCCAGTGTTAATGCAAAGCAGCGCTGCATACGAGTTGATGTAAGGACAAACACTTGTTTGAGTTCATGGACAACAAGTCGAGGTGAACCTGACAAGAACTCCTCTATCTACAAACGTGACCTCTCGTAAAGTCTTGAGCTTTTATCTTTATCATGTTTGACTGAGCTGAGTTTACTCAGGACAAAGCTCATCTGGCTGTTCTTCTTGTTTTCTTCTCGTCTGCTCTCTAAAGGTCTAACCTTTGTCTCAGTTTCCACAGTCTCTCTAACTGAAGTGTGATCTGCAGCCAGGCAGAGCTCCAGCCTGCGATCTCCACAGGCCAGAGGAGTGAGGCAGCCAGGCCAGGAATAGAGCCTGATGCTGAGCCACAACTGTGTTATCTGTCCTCTTCCTCTCTCCGCTCGTATCAGTCCGTCTGGGACAAAACACAGACGCTTTTTCTTTCCCGCCATTCTGTTAGATGTTTGACTTCCTTCTGGAGGGAAAGTTAAACATCCTCATGTGATACAGCGTGTTCCTACAAAGTGTCTGTCCTATGCAACACACAGCGCTAAGGTGCAGAATCCAACCTGCAACATTTAAAGCAAGAATGTGAAATATTCTCTTTGAGTATTTGCTACTTTTCTGTAATATGTGACAGAAAACTGAATATCTTTGAGATTTTGACTCTTTGTTACAGAAAACAAGACGCCTGACGACATCAGCGTGGATTTTAGGAATTTGTCAATCCATGAAGAAAATTGCTAGTTGCAGGCCTATAAGACACTGTTATATATTAAACAACATAAATATGAGAAGACATCTTCTGCCAACATCAACAATCTACACAGAAACACTCCAAAATGTCGTGATTTTATAATAATACAAACACAGCTTTAAAGGACAAAGAAATATATAATATGATGATGATGATTCATATCATATTTGACTTTGTAACTCCTGTAAACGTGAGAACAAGCAGGAATCTAAAAATACATATAAATATTTAAAAAAGGTGTTTAAACTGAGCCATCTCTCCCATTTCTCCAGGATCTTTTCAGCCTCAGCTGATACTAAACATCAAAATCTAATTTTTCATTTGAGTGAAAAGATTCACTCCTGTATCTTTGTCAAATAAAGCCACGATAAGATACTTTTGTTCTCATATCGAGGCTAGCACACGCGCTCCACAGCTCCATGACAGATGAGTATTTTCCCTCCAGTGTGTCAAAAAGATTCAGCTCCGACCAATCAGCAAACAGACGGCCGCAGGTACCTCACTTCCTGCCAGCTGTTTATCAGTTGCCATGGTGAAGCCATGAGGGGGGAGAGAGCAGCCATGGGGATAAATACATGGTATCACTTCCTCCTTCACACATCTTGTTATCTTATACATCTCTCTCACACACACACACCTATGCAAACACAAACACACACACACAGATTTCCACAGGGCGTCTGACACCTTCAACCGTCGAGAAAGGATTTCGAAAGAGGAAATTCGATTTAGGATTTAGTGGGTCAAACATCTCGACCGGATAAAACTCAAGGTCAATCTCAACCCTGCAGAGCACACACACACACACACACACACACACACACAGGGTGACACTTTGATGTGTTTACAGAGAGAGAAGCCCCCAGGCAGAGAACACACATTTCAACATGCTCTTGCAAAATAGTTTCACTACTGAAACACGCCTTGCTTCCCAAACCTGCCCGAGTAGCTGAGCTAGTTAACTCAGAGGAGACGCTCAAGCTTCGACACGTCATTAGGTCACACGGTCGGTCGACCACACTGCAATAAAACACGGATCGTTTATTGGAGGCGTGTTAATCAGATTATAAAGCTGTCATGTATGAATTATTATAAAGTTGTAGACATGAGAAGAGTGGAGGTATGTGAGTGACAGCCACCGAAAGGCGCTCATTCATCGACAGAGGAAGGCATTGTTAAGACGCACACACCCCCTTCCACGCTGTCTAAACACACGCACACACACACACACACACTGATGTCTCACCCTTTGCCCCGACAACCACAATGATTAATAGCCACCACTTTTAGAATAACTGTAGTCACCGTCCACAAACAGGAACTGTTCAAACACACAGCGAAACACGTGCTGACAGCAGCCACTTGGACCACTGACAGCATGTAAACAACCGCCGCAAACACTGCTGCAGCTCGGCTTCTCCACACACACACACACACACACACACTGACCTGCACAGCACATGAGCGAGTACAGGTGAGCGTTGAGATGGCATTCGTTCCTGTAGTCAGTCCACATTGTCCTCCTCCTCCAATCAGAGCTTCATTTGATGTCGACGCGGCATAATCCAAGACAGAAGTCAGATAATTATAGCAGTGAAGACGTCTCTGGCGACAAGCTGCCACCGCCTATCCAGAACTGAAAGCTGAAGAGTGAGCGTGAGCCGTCTGGAGAGCACCGAGAGGTTCTACCAGTTTCTCTACCAGAGTCTCTGCTTCTTCTTCTCCTGATTCAATCTGTCGTTCACCTGCTCCCTCTCTCCTTGATTGCCATGGTAGCTGCCATGTCAGGCACTCTCCTCTCTCGCCGGTCCACCTCACACTCTTTTCCCAGTAGCAGTTGCTCTCACACGTGTGTGTCAAAGTCAACGTCAGCTCCTCACGCTCAGTCCAAAAAGGACGGCCTCCCTCCCTCCCTCCCTCCCTCTGCCTGTTTACTCACTCTCAGTTCTACTTCCTCACCAGGCAGTGGCACTCTCTGTCTCTCTCTCTCTCTCTCTCTCTCTCTCTGTATCATTTGTTCTCTTGCTCGCTCGCTCTCTCATTCCAGGCCACAACAGACGGTCTGTGCTCAGAGCTGCAGCTGACGGCGGCTCTGCAGAGCTGCAGGGGGGTCTGCTCTGTTTATCTTCTCTCTGCGTAGGTAAGCAGCTCTCTTTGCAGACGGGTACGATCCAATCCAGAGGGGTGATTCTCTTTTTATTTACATTTAGATGCTGTTTTCTGGAGCCCGAGGCAGTTTGTGTGTATCCTGCAGAGAGCTTCTTAAAAATCAACTCAAAAAAGATGTTTCATATCCATTTGTGAAGTTCTTACACACCCCTGAGTCCTTTACATGCCACAAAAACACAAAAGCATCCAAAAATATACAAGTACGGCTCAGTGACACTATGCAAACATTCAGTCTTTGCGTTCAGGCTAACAAAAGCCAGATCCTCAAGCTCCCTGATAACTTCATTTCCATGCTCCGTTCATCCTGTTTCCTTTCCTTAAGAGGCAAACACAAACTTCTCAGGTTCCTTTTGTCAAAGAGTCAACAGCCCTGAAGCTTTCCCGCTCCGATACTGCAGAAAACGGAGGGAGACACTGTGACTCGAGCTGAGGTGGACTTCTCAGTCGGAGGTGGACTTTGTGACGTTGTTTAATTTAATAAAGAAGAGCAGATTCGTCTCATTAGTGCACGTGTCTTGGTGTGTACAGCAAATATGGCAGATGATGATGAAGAAGGGCCGAGGTCATGTTTCTGGCCTCGGTCCAGACTTGTGAGACAATAAGAGGCCTCTTGCAGCCTTTAGCTCACGCTGCCTGGTGCTGAACACATCATCAGATTCTCTGTCTGCTTCTCTTCACAGCTGACAGCCTGAACTCTTTATTTTTTTATGCATTTCCCTCCTTCGCTTTTTCTCAAAATAGCTCTGCCGTCCCAGACAGCACCGTTGCAGCTCTGAATAATTTCTGCTCTGTCATGTTTGGAGAAGAAAGACTGAGTCAAGAATCAGCTGTGTGGAAACAATGAGTCGGCACGGGGCCGAAAGCTCGGACAAGTCACACGGCAGCCTGCAGCAGGTCATGTGATCTTCTGAAGAGGACCGACGTCATTGGAGCAGAAGCCGGTACGACTCTGAAAGCAGGTGTTCTCTCTGCGCAGGTACACACACCTGAGCAGGCGAGACACTGACTCACACACTCCGAACAGTCACAACAAGCTCAGACGGTGTTACGCGAGCTCCTCCCCCTCCGTTTCCTCCACCGGCGACGTCACTCCTTTCCGTCCTCCCCTCCTTCTCTCGGGTCTTCTTCTTCCGGACTCTTCCATCCCTCCGTCAGCCTTCAGTGAATCTCTCCTCTTTCCGTCTCTATGGGACCCGTCCACACTAAAAATACCAGACGGAGCTTATTCCTCTAATACCACGCTGTGTGCTTATCCCTCGCTCTCCCTCCTTCTCCTCCGTTATCACCTCTAATCTCCCTCGCTCTCCCACTCTGTTGCCCGTCTTCCGCTGTGATTCAATTAAAATAAAAAAAAATAAACTGGGAAGGAGGTTTCCAAGTGTCTGCTTCCCCTCCTTTTATTTGTCCATCATGTAATCTTCCCTTCTTTCACTTCCTTTCAGTCAGTCTGCCTCCCAGGGTTCATTTATCCTCCTCCTCCTCCTCCTCCTCCTCCTCCTCCTCTGTGGTGACACTCAGAGGCTGGCAGCAGCCTCCATCTCTTTTTTTTTTTCTCCTTTCTTTCCGCTTCTTATCCCATTTTTCTCTCCGAGCTACAAACATTGAATGCTAAATGTTTGCAAAGCTGAGCGAGCTCACTTTGGGGCTGCAAATCAGCCGACCGGAGGAGACACAAATCCAAATATCTAAATCTTTGATATCCAAACTTTCTGTCTCGCTTGTTCTCTTACAGTTACACACCAACCAGCTGTCCAGTTAGCCTGTTTAGCTCCCGTCACCAGATTAGTTTCAATCTGCCCTCCTGTGGCCACAGAGGAGAGACATTCGAGGGCTTAAATGAGGCCGGCAACCTTATATTACTCCTGATCGATAATACATCACGTGCAAGATGTTTATGTACAAGAAGTAGCCACAAATGATACGAGAACCTACAACAGAAGCAGGTGAACAATAACTGGAGGTGACTGATGGTCAGTGCAGTTTTACTGCTGACCCACATCTAAACAGAGACGTCACGCGTCCTGTTCAGTGCTCCTGAACATCAAAACAACATCAGACTTTTAAATTTTATGATCCAACGAGGGGAACTTGTTTGTTTAAACCATTAATCATGATAATTAGCTGTAAAATATCATTTATTCAGTCGGATCAGCAGCAGTAGTGAAGTACAAGCCTGAGCAATATCGAGGATGAAGTGTAAACCACAGAGATTTACATGTTGTGTCAACTCAAACCACATATGTACAGTAAATAACGCTACACACACCCTACACACACACACCCTACACACACCCTACATGCTTGGCCTCCTGCTGTGACAAACTTGGTTTCCTGTGATGAGATAAATAAGGTTAGGACCACAGCCTCACACACTGTGACCACACACACACACACACACACACACACATATGTATCTTTCTTCAGTAGCTTATTTCAAGCCTAGAGACGAGCTCAAACAATGAAGTAAACATAAAAGTCTGACGGTTGAGCGACATCCTGCCACACTCTGCTTTCAAAATGACTCAGATGGACACGTCCATACTATTCATCATGAGACACACACACACATTTTAAACACACAGTTTCATCCACCTGCAACTTCATAAACTACAGTTAAACATAGTTAGGAACACACACAAGCACAAACGCATGTTGCAGTGATCCAGCATCGTAATATCCTCAAACATCCACTTGAGGTTGGTTGCAGAAGTGAGTCAGTCTCCATAAGTCCCCATGTTTTTTCTGAAGCTGTTACACTCCTGTAGCTGCTGTTGTCTTTGTGGCTCTTTACATCAACATGTCCTCCCTTTAACTGCCCTCTTGGCTCTCTTACAATCACCGCTGCATCCTCTGCCCTCGCGGCATCGATCAACCTCATTGATCTGCATCGTTACATCGTGGCAGATAGCTCTCCGCTGGCCAATCTAAACCGATCGTTGAGTTCAGACAAAATTAGATGTCCCAAACCAAATACCTCATCCAACCAATGATGACTAACCTAGAATTAGCCTCAGTTTTTCCAGCCTGAGAAGCCACTGGAAGGATTTGAACCAACATGAGGACTAGCTGTGTTTCCAGCAGCTACTGAGCAAAGGTATAAAGGTCAGTATAAACATCACGTCACAATGGTTTAAATACAAGCGGCTGTTACATAATGAACACTTGCATCAGGCTTTAAATGAGCATTAGCGCTGAAGCTGCACCACGAAAGCCGACTGGAATTTGTTTAATGGTGTGAAATCGCGGCGTTGCATCAGTGTTTACCATTAGCTTTGAATAATTCGACACGTGACTAAACTCTGGAGCTCGCTGGCAGCACAGCAGCTCGTTGTTTGGCGTGTGGAGCGTGCACTTATAAAAACAAGACATAGCTGGCCACGTAAGCTGCCAAACACACGCAAACAACTGCAGCCTCCGGGCCTGAATTACATGGATGTGACTATATGATTCAATAGTGCATGAAATATCACAGCCTTTCCCCACAAAGAGCCAAATATGGAAGATTGTGCACCGCTGACTCTGCCGGTAGAAGCAGATGAGATGCAGGAATCAAGTCCTGCAGCATGAAAGTAGAAAAAAACTGTCTCAGGAGATGAAACAGAAGAAACCTACGTGCTGTTTTACAGCACGAGCTGCTTTATGTTTCACTCAAGCTGGAACAGAAAACAAAACATGATCCTGCAAGAGAGGAAGGCTTAGCACTCTGCTAACTACTGTACAAACTCGTTTGGAAGCTAAATGCTGAAGCAATCACTTCCATGAAGACACTGACAGTTACAAATGACACAGTACAGGGGGTGGAGCGTGAACAGGAAGCACATGGAGCTCCCTTATCTCCATAAAGAGATAAATTAAGACAGCGAGGAGACGAGCAATAAAAAAGTAAACAGAGGAAATGTTTAGCTTCTCTTCCCTCGCAGCAGCCGTCGCACAGAAGCGGTTTACCTTGATCAAACCTGACTGCCGGCGGTGGACAGCGGTGACGACGACGACGGTAAAACCAAAATCCAGCTGCTGTGATGAAGTGAAAAGTCACCACCAGGATGGGCGTTATGACTGCGGGGTCTGTTAGGAAGTCCATGTTGAATCACTAACTGTTCTGAGCTCTTTCAGCCCACGAGCTAAAAATAAGACGAAAAGTTACAGCAGCTCCACCGACTGCAAGCTTCCAGGTGAAGTCTACAAACGAGCAGTATCCATAAAAGAGATTTCTGAGCGTCACAAATCACAACGGTCGCTCTTCTCCTTTCACTTCTTCTGCTTTGAAACCACTTTCCATCCTTTCTCCAGCATCTCTCCAACTACTGTAACTTCTCTGAGTTCTTCTGTCCATTCAGACGCCCTCCCTCTCTCTCTCTCTCTCTCTCTCTCTCTCACACTCTTACAGTGAATTCCAATCCCCTGAAACAAACAGCCAGACTGTGGCCGTTACTCAGCGAGCGCACCGTTAGAAAACCAGTGGAGAAATGAAAGAGTCTAAACAGGCAGAAATGTATGTGTGTGTGTGTGTGTGTGTGTGTGTGTGTGTGTGTGTGTGTGTGTGTGTGTGTGTGTGTGTGTGACAGAGAGAGAGTGTGTGTGGTTTTCTTCATTCTCTGAAGGAAACCACATGGGAGATACCCACAACCTTGTCTTCCTGTGTGTGTGTGTGTGTGTGTGTGTAGGTGTAGGTGTGTGTTTGTTTACCTCTGTTGCTATGAATGAGCAACACATCCTGGCTGTGATATTTATGAGCGGCTATCTTTGAATGATGTCTGCTGACTGTGATGGTGTGTGTGTGTGTGTTCAAAAGCTTCGGACTTGGGGGGGATTCAAACCAAGATGTGTGTGTGTCTGTGCATGTGTGTGTGTGACACTGCAGTGTGATTCAGCATGATTCAGGCTGCAGACTGGACGGCAGGGGGTCCTAGACTTACCCTCACCTCGCAGAGATCTGTGTGTGTGTCTGTGGTCGAGTTATCGCCTCGGCTCTGAAAATCCGCCGACACTTCAGTCCTAGCAACGTCCAGACAACAATACACAACCACAATCACCGTGACGACATTTCACCGCTATCAGGGGAGAAACCTCAGCTCCAAACTTCACCGGATGACTGTGTTCATTTGAATTTGAGCGCTACATGCTGCAGAGGTAAGAAATCATGCAGCAGAATTAACAAAGGCCGTCCTGGTGGACGTATGAAGAGAGCAGTAATGAGGTTTCTTTCCCGTTAAGTCATTTCCTGAGCACCACAATTACCAGATAACATGAGCTCATGGAGATGTGATCCTGATGCCAGCTGTTTTTCCGGTGCTTTCCACCACCGAGGCTCGGTTAGTGAGAGCTAACTGCAGCAGAACTACATTACCCAGAGTCCACTCTGTCCTAAAATCACCTCTGTTCTAAATGAAAATGTAAAAATGTAATCAAACTACAGAGTAATATGGTGCAGCTCTGGAAAGCAGAGAGCAGAACTACGAGCAAATATCAAAACTAGAACAGAAAATATGAATGATTTGATCACAGCGTGTATTTACAAATCAAAGATGAGAGAATCCTGAAGAAATTGTGCAACAAACGCAGAAAAAGAGAATTAAAAATATCTGAAGGACAAACTATGACTGATGGAGAGAAAAAGAGGAACAGAGGAAAAAACAAGTCGAGGGTGAAGAAGTGTTTCGACCGCGCGTCTGTGGTGGTAAAGAGTGTGATGCTGCCACTGTGGGGCAGAAGAGACCAACATGTGTGTGTGTTGGGCTGCACGACTTCACACTCAAACCACCGACACCATGACCAGCGTCACATTTAGCACCTATATAAACCACCGAAGAGAGAGACAGCTGTGACATTTATTTTCACAGTCGACTTCATCCTGAGAGCGTATTATAATCTGATTATTTATTTATTATTTTAACCGTTTTAACTGAAGTTCTTTCTTTCTGATCTTTCTTAAGTTTTTAATGTCTGGTTTTAGTTTTATTTGCATTTATCACATCACACAAATTAAATTAATCTGAATTTAAATGTTTATACCCTCAAAAACACAAATTATTCATGTGTAAAAGGTGATTTAGTCACTGTACTTCCTCCTTCTACATTGACAGTGGCTGAATTAAAGGCTGCTGTTGTTGCATGTTGGTGCCTCTGTGCATGTGCATGTCAGCTTAAAGGGTCGAGAGGTCAGGGGTCCGATCTGATGTCCCCTCTGTGCAGAAAATGCTGCGTCTGGGAACTTTAACACACACAAACACACACACACAGATACAACCAGTGTGTAACAAAGCCTGCGGATGATGTCAGACTACAGGACGAGCTCGCCACAAGAGGGAGGGAAGAGAAGAAGAAGAAGAAGAAAGATGGAGGGATAAGAAGAAGAAGAAGAGAGAGTGTGGGAAGCATCAAGGGAGGAGGAGAGAGAGTTATTGTAAGGCTTGGTGTTGTATCGGCTGTTTGTGTCGGGACGTGAATGAACCTTTTCATTCAGATATCAGAGAGAAATCTCACACTCACTGACACACACACACACACACACACACACACACACACACACACACACACAGAAACTCACAGCCTTTTGTAAATGTACAGTGTCAGTGCTGTCTCTGCTTTCACGCTATAATTCATCTACTGCTTCGGCCTCACAGCTCAGAGGCAGACATTAGATTAGTTTGCATACGTCTGGTCTGGGCGGTGCGTGTATTTGCTTGCATGTATCTCTCAGGTGTTCAACGCAGCGGCGTGTCACGTCTCCCGTGTCTCCCTCCCCCCAGTAAAGCTCAAATCTCCCAGTCAGCATCCTTCACACAGACAGCCACGATGCCAGCAAGGTCACCCTGACACACACACACACACACACACACACACACACACACACACACTCGGAAATATGCTGCACTTTTATGCACAGAACTGCTGCCCTGTGCCTTCACATGATAGTGCAGAGAGACGAGTGCAGGCAGAGCCATAAACTGTATCAGCATATGAAAATACACTGCAGGCTGAGCATGTGAACTATGAAACATAACCACACTGGGTCCCGACACTTTCATGCCTTTTGTTTTACTTTTTCTCTCCACAGATATTTGACAGATGACGTACAGTTCATGGTGGCACTCACATCAGGACACTTCACTGATATTCTTGATGTCTGCGTCCAAACAGCACCAAACAATCTTTTAACATTTGGCCAAATCTCAATTCTGGTGGGGTTCGAAACACCGACACTGAATCCATGCCTGGTGGAAATACTCATCAAAGTAATGCATTGATAAAAAGCACTAAAATGTCGCGTTGACATCGGTATTAAAAAACTTCCCAATGACACTCTGCTCTATTCACCTTGAGAGGTGACTGCTGGAGGAAACAGGAACAAATGTGTCGATGAAGGGGACGAGGGAGGATGAGCAGCGAGAGCAGGATGAGGAAAAGGACACATCAGAGTGATGAATCCTCTGACCTTGGACTTTCATGTCCATGTAGCTACAACAAAAATTAGGACTTTCCATCTCCTCCTCCTCCTCCTCCTCCTCCTCTCGCTCCCTTCAGCTGCTCTGACAAAGTACCATCTGCCAGCATGAACTCAGTCACCTCTGCGTTTAATACTGGCTTCTACCTGAGCAAGCATCTTCTAATAACTCTGCAACTCCCCATCTATTCTGCATCATAACAAAAGAACCTGTGTGTTACTATAATGCTCTAACTGCTCATCTGAGTGTGAGTCCTGCACAGCTGCATGTGATGTGACAGTGACACTTCTCATGCCCGCTGGCCTCCCACACTGTTCCCCGGCAGCTGCGTGACCTCTGGCCTCTCCGCTGGTGAAACGCAGCTGAAACACTTCCTGTCTGGAAAACGAGCCGGCCGCCGGAGTCCTGACCCGTCTGAACCGATCGGACAAAAGTACCAGGAGGTTTCAGGCGGAGCGCCACACGTGCAGGAAACAAAGTGGATGTAGACGAGAGGAAGCGAATGACTTGTACATGTTTTGATAAAACGTTTCCATCAGCTCGGCGCGGTGAGGCACCTGGCTGTCTGCACGCTGCCAGAAGCTTTCTGGGATCCTGACATAGCCCGAATGCTGCAGTCGTACTCGTGTTTGCGGTGCAATGATAAATAGTTGATACAGAGTCTGCAGGGGAAGTTGGAGCCACTTTGAAATGCATCCAGACTCAAAGACACGCAGCTTCCCCCCCTGCAGCACCGGATCCGGCGGTTAGGGGGCAGTCTGGGTCCAGATACAGAGAAGCAAATTCAGTCTCCAGTGTTACATCACTGATTTTCAAACATCTTATTCAGCTTAAAACTCCCAAAGAACATTTAGTGTCTCACTTGGGAACTCTTCTGATGTCCAAACCTTCAGTTTGGTTCAGTCTGCATCGATTTACTGGTATGAGTATAATATTAAACTAAAAATCTGAGCTCAAAGTGTAGAAACATTTACACACACATGCACAGCTCGATCCAGACGAATGGATTTGGCATTGCTGGGTCAAACAGGCACAAGCAATCAAGCTCAGAGTCTTAGTTATTCAGGCGTGGCTAATCGCACAGAGAGAGGCCGGACATCGTCACCGGACGTGACCGAGGCTTCACTGACAAGCCAGTTAACTGTACAGCAAACCACTGCAGGCCTCTGTCTTTAGGCACAGCTGACCAATGAAATGGTACAAAGAAATGTCAAATATTTCATATATTTGATCTCCCATGTTTTAAAGTTAGAGCGACAAATATCCGGAGGTAAGTGGGTTATCCAGTCTGACAGAGGACACCGTGTCCAGCCTGTTCCTACAGTCGTCTCTTTGTGCCGTCGATTAAGTAACTTGTGTTTTGACAGATTAACTAAGCGGATCGCTACACCCGTTCTCCGAAGAGCAGACGGGAACAGAGCCAAGAATCACCAGACAGACAGACAGACAGACAGACAGACAGACAGACAGACAGGCAGGCAGGAAGACAGCGATACCCCGAGATGCCATTAAGAGATTAGAGGACAGGAGAGGAAGATGGAAGCAGAGAGGACGACGCGTGGTGTCCGAATAAACTAACGAGGATGGATTAACGGGAGATGACTCGACAGGTACAGACAAAACAAACACACAGTGAATTACTTAGAGGATGTCGGTACAAGTGATGAAAAAGTGGGAAGCTGACCCATCTGGAGGCAGACCTGAGGTCAGTTCAGAACTAAAGTTTCTGCTTCGAAGAAAAAACATTCCTCATCTAACAGTCAAGCTGTGTGGAGGAGACCAGACACATTTACCTCCCAGACAAACACTGATTAAACAACCCGAGGCTGTTGTCTAGTTAGTGTTTCAGGAAAGGACACAGAGTTTTTCTCTCTCTCTTCCGGAAAGTTCATTTAAACTTTGGGAGTCAAACTGGGTCACGGGCCAGAAATGTCAAAGAGAACAACTCAACAAGTTTCTGGAAGCCTGAATTCCCGCATAGCGAAATTAAAAGAGCTGGCTGAGAAAACAGGAAAAGTTTCAGAGCCTCTACACCCGACGAACACACAAAAACACAGAAACACACGCAGCGGCGATGGCAGAGCTTTTGTTTTCAGGAAACAAAGACCAATTACCGACGACCTCCCTCTCACCCGACACGGTAAAAACAAAGTTACAATCTTTGCTCGCTCACACAAACAGACTGATATGAAGATGTCTGCCTTATGATACAAGCTACAGCACAGAAACAACTGTGACTGAGCCACACGACAACACATCTCTGGCGGTTTACTTTGTGACGTGAGCACTGTATCTTTTCTGTTTGCTGATTTTTAGATTAGCCGGGAAGCGGAAGAGGCAGGACTGCCGACGGCGGCTTCAAAGCCTGGAGACCTGTGTGTGACACTGCAGACAACTAACAGGCCTTCTTCTTAGTAAAGTTAGGAGCAATATCTTTATAGGCCCATCAGACCTCCACGCTGTGAAACATACACTGTTGTGGTTTCTTGTATGATGAATGAAGCAGCGTGCTTTGGGTTGTGTGCGGTATAAACACACTGAGCCTGGCTGGAAGCAGGAAAGCAGCGTGACCTCTGTGACCTGACTCTGTTGATCCGTCATTGTCAGCCATCAGGCTCAGGAGCAGCATGAAAACAGTGATGTTGACCTCTGGAGCATTAACTGCCCGGTCAAAGCCCTCCTCAGGGCAGGGATCATGTTAGTGTGTGTGTGTGTGTGTGTGTGTGTGTGTGTGTGTGTGTGAGAGAGAGTGTGTGTGTGAGTGTGTTGACATCAGCACGAGCAAGTCACCAAGGTAATCTTATCACACACACTTCAAGTCGTCACTCTGAAATCACTGCTTCATACGCACAGAAACAAACACAAATCCTCCCCTCATACATCAGAGAGACACGGAGGAGTTAAGAGGAGGTGAAATAGAGGAAGAGGAGCATAAAAGCTGTCGCACAGAGAAGCCCTGCATGGATGGATGGTGGGAAAGGAGGGAGGGGACGGACGCAGAAAGAGGAAGGAGAAAGAGCGATAGATTTATGACCCGTGAGAAAAAAACGGAGGCTTCGTCCAAACTCTTTTGGTTTTAGGGCTTTAGTTAATCACAGGTTAATGAGCAGGAGAGGCCAGGACGCTGAGTAAGATTGAGTGAGCGGGAAAAAGAAAAACTGTGTTTTAATTTAGATAAATTGACAAACAAATGGGGGAGGAAAAAAAAGGTGGAAGAAAGACGTCTTTATCTCGTGAGTGCACGGGGCGAAGAGGGTGAGACGAGGACAGATAAAAGATCAAAGTCCAAGAGGGACAATAACACAAGATAAATGGGAGACGGGCTGAAGGCAGGAGAAAGTGAAAGGAAGAAAGAGGAATCATAAAAACAGAGAGAGGAGAGGAGACGAGGAAACAGAAAGAAAAAAAGAGAGAAGTGAAGGTCTAACACGGGATTTCCAAAGTTTCTCTGCTGGACTTAAAAATGTTGTTTCAGAGCTACATTAACTCATCTCAACTTTCTGTCTTAGTCTCAGTCTCCGTGACTTTTCCAGCGTGCGCTCTGAGGCCATAGATCCTCACCCCCTCGTCTACGTTAGCGCCCCGCTGCGCTCCGCATGCACAGAGCGGAGAATGAATGAGAGATCGGTAAAGAGGGCGAGGGGTGAGGAGGAGGTGTGTGTTTGTGAGAGTCGGGGAGAAAGAGCGAGACATCTATAGGGTCGTGAGAGAGAGACGAAGATGAAGAGGAAGGAAAACACTCAGACGATGAGGTCAGGGGATGGGAAACGACGAGGCAGAGGGAGCAAAGACAAAAAGTGAAGGAATGAAAGGGGCAGGGGCGAAGAATGTGAAGAGTGTACACAAATACAGGGGACCCGAACACATAACCACGGTAACCAGGCCCTTAATTTTAACCCCAGCTGTTCTCGTTACCATGGACACCCCTCAATTAGGACCCTCCACCCCCTCCGCACACCATCCCCATCGTCCGGCCTTTCATTGAGGCACTTGACCCGAGCTCCTGAAAAAGCTGTAATTATCAGGCTGTCAGAGGTCCTCGCTGCCGTGACGTCAACATTTACATTCAGTCTGGCAGAGGCCTCTCCGTCTTTAGCCGTTTTTGTCTTTACCTGACATCTCAAGATGACACATGCTCGATCGATCACTCACTTTCTGGGGGGGATTTTTTTGGCTTTATTTGACTGGACAGCCGAAGACAGAGAGAGAAGGGACGACGTGCAGCAAGAGGCGATCCCGAGTCGCTAGCAAGGACTCAGCCTTTCATTCATGGGGCTCGCGCTTTACCAGTTGAGCTGGCAGCCCTTAAACTTCGTGTTCCTGTCTTGAACAGACAATACGCATAAACAGTGAGAAGTAATATCAAAACCCAACCAGACACGTCTTGACCACTGCGCTGTGTTGGTCCGTTCTCACGTGACTTCAAGCCCCGCAGTACGGCCTCTTCACTGCGCGACACGATCTTATTCTCCTCGGTAAAAACTACATTTGTATCAGCAGGTCTGCCTTTGATTCGACTCGACGTCTTGATGTGTTTCGTCTTAAAACTGTCCTGAGAACAGCTCGTTAAACGCATCGAGTAGCCTGGATGAACTATAAAAGACTCATAGTCACTGTTGTTTCATGCATCTTGTGTTGTAACAGTGTGTGAGATTGTGTGTGTGGATTTCAAGCTGTTTCACTGTCACTGAGTTAGTCAGTTAATGTGTGTGAGAGTGTGTGATAGAGACACTGTTGTGTGTTTGTGTGTGTGTGTGATGAAAAGGCAGAGGGAAAGCCAAAGACCACCTAGACGGACCATAAAACAAGAGGCGAGGGGAGGAGCGATCGTACATCAGAGACAGGCCGAAGCTTCTCTTTACCTCTCACTAACGCCCCCTTTGTTGCTTTTCGGCCTTTTCATTGCGCTCACACTCCGTAATCACACACACACACACACACACACACACACACACACACACACAAATAAACACAAACCGCAGCTCTCTTCACTTCGAGGCCGAGCATCTCACTGAGCCCGGAGGCAGCAGGGACGTGAATTGAGGCCGACGGGCACAAAAACTCGGAAAGTGATCAATGGCGGTGTTAATTGATCCACATCGCACAGGTTCATGAGACAGTCAGGTATGTTAAGACGTAATCTTGTTATATAAAAGCACGGTAATCCATTTTTAATGAGCTCATAGGGAGAGAGGTCCAAGGCCAGCATGCGAACATTTTACGGATAAAAGGGGGGAACGGTAACGGACAGCCACCGGTGGAGAGAGGGGTGAGGAGGAAAAAGAAAAACCTCAGTTTATTACAATTTGAGTCCCATTTTCATCATTTTGGTTGTGATAATTCTGTATGAATCTCAATCTATCAGACCGGCTGAAATCAAGTACAGCTGTAAACATTATTCCATTAATCAACTTGTCGGCCGACAGAAAATGTTTCTTTTTAAATCAGAAAAAGTGGCAAAACTGACTGATTTCAGCATGTCAAACATTTTTCAAGCGTCCACTTGAGGCTGGCTGCAGATGTGAGTCTCTCTTTGCTGATATTTAGATTAGCCGGGAGGCGGAAGAAGCAGTCCAGCCTGTACAGTCAGTGGTTTTGGACTGTTGGTCAGACAAAAAGTTTGAATGAAACACGAGTTGAAATACTCTTAATAAAAGTTTGTGTTGTTAATCTGTGTTAACAGCATCGACTTGGCGGAGAGGAGAGGAGAGGAGAGGAGAGGAGAGGAGAGGAGAGGAGAGGAGAGGAGAGGAGAGAGGAGAGGATAGGAAGCATTGACAGACTTTATTGATGTTCGATCTTCATCTTAGGGTCAGTGTTCCCATCGACTGCTGGCGACATCATACAACTAGTGACCAGACGGCCTTCGATAAACTCAGACGACACCTTTTAAACACTAACAGAGATCGAAGCAGGACGAGGCCGGGTGGAAGACGCCAGTCGTGTTGTGAAACATGCAGGTGGTGCAGAGAGAAACGAGTCCACAACAACAAAGATGCACAGACTGGCCGTAACTAGTTACCTACATCCACACACACACACAGGCACAAACAAAGGTTCGCCCATACCCCCACCCTTCACACACAGCCTATGTAAACTCTGTTAAGATTATCTGAGCTTGTCGATAACCAAACAAACACACACAGGATGAAGACAAATCCCGGTGTCCCATTTCCAGTGTTGACACCGTCCTTTCAGCAGCGCAGCAGGTTCGTCTGACTTCAAACGCTGTGAAAATAAATCAGTCAGTCTGTCTCCATCTTGAAAATAAACCACAGTGCTTCCAGGCCGTAAAAGATTTCAGAGCAGCCGGCTCTGCATCACACCGAGATAACACTACATTTCCCACGCTGCCCCCTGTCTCCAGGAAGCGGAGCCTGTCGAGCTATCGAGGTGGAGCCTGGGGACAACAGGAAGGAAACAGGAGGCGTCTCCTTCCCACGAGGACGGGCGAAGAAAGCACAACATGGAGTACGAAGAGAGAGAGAGAGTGAGAGTGGAGGAGTAACGAGCCTCTGATGTTTGCACACAATGAAATTTAGAATATGCAAATGAAGTCATGAATATTTCATAATGTTTCAAGGCTTTTCAAGGATGCATTACTTAAATTAGATTGCAGGCAACATCATGACTCAGTCTGGTCTTAATCAGCTCCTCTAAATAATCTGACACACATTATAAACACACAGTGTGTGTAACACACAAGACGAAACCTAACAGTTCTCATTTTCAGGTTAATATACACTAATCAAACATAGTTATGCTCATTATATCCAATTTAGACCTACTAAAATGTTACTGTGATGTTAATGGAGTCAAAATAAGATGCTCCGCGCCTGAAGCTTGTGATAAAACAGCCACAATTTAACAGAATTTTAAGGTGTGTCCTCAATATTTTTTTTTTCTTACAGTGTCTCACTTCAAGAGACAAATTCATTTCAGCTGAATTATACAGTACGAGCTCTTCAAATTGACGCTCGATGTGTCACTGCAATTAAGATTCCTGTTCTGACAACTGAGCTGACAGACGAGCTGAGTAATACCTCCTCCCCTCTGGGCCCGCGAGACAACAAGGAGGCTAAGTGTATTGAAATATTACAGTTTTATAAGATTTAAGAGCTATAAATGAGCTGCGATCTCAAATCAACAGTCAACGCTGCAGGAGCAGAGAGATGAAGAAATGTTTTGGATATTTCTCAGTTTCACGGCAGTCAAAACATTTCCGGCTCTCTGACCTCGATCAGTCATCGTCTTTGTCACGGGATCTGAACTCTGATTCAAAAATAAACACTCATCTTTTCCACCTCTCGTTTCCGATGCCACGAGTCATGAATGATTAACACGACAAACTGTTTTGACAAGCGAAGGTTGAGTCTTATCAAGCAGCTCGCTGACTGACGGTCCGGTTTTTCCAGGGAACAATCAAAAGACGCTGACGTTGTTCACTTAGAAATCACCGTACATCGATTTTTATTAAATAATGTGACGATTAAATGGAAGAAAAACATTTTTGGGACTCCAAAGTTTGGCAAAGCATCGTCTCGTGTTTTTTTTAAACTGAGAGGAATGCAGACACACTGCATGTTCTCACAAACAGGTAAAACCGTGTGAATGTTCATGTGAGAGCGTTGATAAGAGTTAAGTGATCGGTATTGGCCACAGACGATGTAGCTGTGTGTTCAGGCTGATAGTATTCAGGTAAATGGAGAAAGGACTTATCGCTGCAGAGAGCCGAATCAATTTAAGACAACTCGCCGTGAATAAAACGGATGTAAACAAACTCTCTGTCCGCGAGAGAGCTCGGGAACATCGCTGACCTCAGCAAAGTTTCCCTAAAGCATCTTAATCGGGAAAGAAAGCTCCACTAGTTTCCATGAGACAATTTGGCAGCAGCCAACCTAAAAACCTGATTAACTCCAGGTTAGCTCGCTAATTGAATCTCCATCCTCGATTGGAGCTGAGATTGTCTTCACTCCATCTGAATATTTCTGATACAAACAGCACAGACAGAAAAAAAACAACAGCAGGAGCGCCGTGACATTTTGAGTCCTTCTCTGTTTGTGCCTTGACCTTTAAGTTCTCCATCGTGGCTCGGCTCAGGGGGGTTTCACAGCAGCAGGTTAGAGTACGGGGCGTTGATGGAGGCTCGATAAACTAAGATACATTGTTCTCTGCCGTCCAATCGAGTCTCTGCTGTTGAAAAATAACAATCAAGCTTATTATTTGATGAAAAGGACAAAAAAGTCACAAAATGTGACGAGTTTAAAATGAGTGAACTGACAGGTGGACGGAGCCGATATGATGAGATCAAATCAAACTCTTTCCTCGTCTGGACTCGATGAACATTTTGTGAAATATCTTTATTCACCGTCTTACATGAGAAGACCAATACCTCTCTCATATATGTGCAGGAAACACAAATACTTTTTTGCTTCTTCCGTTTTAAATCACAAAACTAACCCTGACCAAGTGACATTTTTATGGATATTTCATATTATATTCAATGGAAAACAACAAGAGTACAGAACGACTGATAAACTGCACAATTAAACTAAATATTGAACGAAATAACTGCAGGAAGTTTGAACAAAACAAGCGATTTGGATGAATTTTGAGCAGATTATTTCCTGTGAATAGAGCGTGTATTCAGGTTTGCACAAACTCTGAGACTTTTAAAATGTTTATATATTAAATAATAATCTAATAATGTCTTGAAATTCTAAGATACGAGCCAACTAGATACATTTTAATAAACTTTCTTACACCCCGTCAGATCTAGGATGTCTTGTGACCCCAAAAGAAGCTTTAACACCCCACAGTGAGTCGTGATTCACATTTCATCTCTCTACATCTTCTCCTCATTTCACTCCAATCTTCTCTTTCTTCTGCTCCTCCTTTCTCTTCACCTCGGCCTTTTCACCGCCTACACCCTGCAGTCACTGTGTCACACTGCTCACAACAATACCACACACACACTGACACACACAGTAATTACATGCACAAACTGCACTCTATCCTGTGTGATTATAGCCCTGTCAGTGCAGTGAGAGGGTTGCGGTAGGAGAGTCAAAGCTGCTGTACAAGTGCGCGTTAGTTATGAGGAGAGAGGTGGTGATAAAGTGTGAACAAAATGTTCAACGTGGATGCTCAGTGTCTCCGACGACAACCTTAAAGATGATCATTTGTTTAGTTTGCATATTTATCGTTCCCTCTGACCTGCAGACGAACACCACACCTCATTAAATCTGTCCTATGGGGGGCGCTGCAGCCCTTTCAGCAGCATTGGGGGGCTCTGTGGGGTCGTGGATGGTCGCTGGTGTCACACAACTTGCAAAGGTTTACACTCACAACACCGCTGAAGCAACGGTGGGGCGCCACCCATCGCTGGTGTGACGCTGATAAGCACGAGAGCTTATCATTCTCAACACATCTGGGCGACTACTACTGGAAACATGAAAGTGTGTGTGTGTGTGTGTTTGACATTGGGCAGCAAGGTGACCCAGAAATATTTGGGGACAATCATCAAGAATAAAACAGAACGAAGGCTCCGTGTTGACGAGGAGCTCAAACCCGCTGAGGTGGCCTGTCCGTCAAAACGTCTCCTTCACACACTGACACAGAAATCTCACACGTCTCCTTCATCTGCGCTCCTGAAATAACTCCACTCTGCCGCTGTAAAAACTCCACAACCACAGACGTTATTGGCACGAGCGGCTCCATTTGTTCAGACATATTCCTCTGCTGCACATTCAGGTCACATCGACTGAAAGCTGTTTTAAAAAAAGACGGCGCATCAAGCTGCTGTTTAATGGATGTTAGTGGACGACTGGATGTTTCTTCAGCATCGTGGCGTGTAGAAACAGGCAGCTGTGCTTCAGATTCTGCCTCATCTGCCCCGTGTGATCGATAAATCTGCCACAGCGCTCGAAGATAAAGTCAGATGTGACCTTAAAAACTTGATCTGAGCACTGCTCTGATGCTACAAACGCTGCAAGTTGTTGTCTTTTTTTTTGACTACCCCCTTCATTTATGTAGGTTAGCCCCCCTGAGGTTAAAGCTGTGTTGTCTTGCTGTATTAATACGCCTGTCGGGGAGGTGAAGGTTGTGTTTATCACCACAGTCTTGACAATTACGAGGAAGTTAAAGGTTTTACATGCACCTGTGTTGTGGTCTCCTTCCTCCTACCATAACTCCTCCTCTGACTTATCCTGGCAGTGAAGCCTGTCTCATATTAACGTGGAACCAAACTGCATCCAGACGTTTATGTAACCTGATTAACAGGCTTTGAAGTTCAGACGGGCAACTTGTCTGCTCGCAGCACCAAACGGCACAAAGCTACGATTGGTTTGTTGAGTAACGGTTTGTTCTTCCGGCACCGGTCAGGACAAATGATCTGTATTAACTTCTGGCTTTTTTTTTTTGTCCGGGTGAGTCAGATTTAATGTTAGAAGATGGGATGATTTCTCTGTTTTTCATGTGTGTTAGGATTTCTAACTCAGACTCAGCTTCAAGCTACACTGATTTTAGCATTTTAATTTGTGGTTTTGTGGTGCAGCTCTCTCACTGAGGTCACTTGGAAAATAAAAACCTCATTAAGCACACACGCTGAGGCAAATGTGCAGCCGGTTACCTAATAATTAAAAATAAAAAGGACATTAGAGACACTCTGACATGGCTCGGCCAAATACAAAATCCAAGAAAGTCTGTCTGCAACAAGTTTTTAAATGCTGACTCAGACGTACGATGACTTCTTTTGGGGAATTTAGGAGCGTTTATTTCGGGTACGGCGGTTTCACCTCTGCTCTGGTGAAGTTATTAGCGGTAACCGGAGCATTAAAGTCGAGATAATGTTTTTCCTGCATAAATTACTTGAAGATAAAACAACGTATGGAGCCAGCAGAACGTCTACGCAGACCGCTGAGTCCTTTCAGATGGTGAGAGCAGTCAGATTTTGGGGTGTTGTGGTTTTACAGTGGACGCTTTAACAGAGACAGAGCTCGGAGGATGGAAACCGGACGGGCCAACAGTCTGTCAATCTGAGGCTGATGCCGCCAGCCACGGAGAGAGGTAGCAGCCAAGGTGAAGAGTGTGTGTGTGTGTGTGTGTGTGTGTGTGTGTGTGTGTGTGTGTGTGTGTGTGTGTGCGCAGAAGGGCTGAAAAAAGTATTTGATTAATTGATTGAAAGGATTTGACTTATTTATCAAGCACAAATGCCAAACGATTGCTCATTCCAACTCCTCAAGTCTAAATATTTCATGCTTTTCTCTGTTTTATATCAATAATAAATTGAATATTTTTGTGTTTTGGACTCTTGGCTACACTTGGCTCTGGAAAAGACAGACAGACGCCTGCACCAGACGTAAAACAGGAGCACTGTTGTGTACGTCCAAGAGGTGAGAGACATATGTGATGTGTATGCATGCACATGCTGGTGTGTGGCGCCCCGTGCTATTGTGTAAGAGTGTGTGTTTGTTGTAAGGCTTAGCCCAGTGGATTCATGTTGGTGGAGAACTAAGTGACTCTCTCACACACACACACTTCATCTACCTGCTGTGCTCATCTCCAAAAACACACACTCTCTTATCAGCCAGCTGTCCCTTACAGGTGGACCTCCCATCCAAACAAGCTGATTACTTCACACACTTTGAGCTGCCTCATCCGTCTCCTCCCTGGAAACACACACACACATCCCGACACCTCCCTCTCATTACGGTAATGTGCGCAGCATGGCACCGCTTCGGCGTGACGTCGCCACTCATAATCACGTTAGACGGGGACCGCTCAGAAAATATGTTTTTAAAACCTCAAAGAAAAAAAAAAAAGCAAATAATCTGCACACTCATCCCTCCGATCCGAGTTAATCCAATTCAAAAACAACTCTGTGCTCATGACTGTGTTGGCAGAAGACAAACTCATGACAACAATGGAGCTAATGTGAGTCAAAAACAACTCATATGACGGGATTATTATGAACGCAGCCACACATGGCAGATTAGTTTTTACCACTTTCCACTGCCTGGGATCTGCTGGACTAAAGGCCTCCTGTATGTGACTGATGGAGGAGGGTTTGCTCCACTATCATCTCCACTAGCAGACCTGAACTACAGTCTTATGAGGAAGAATCGCCTGTATGTGCCTGGTTAACATGAATCAGGTTGTTTTTGGCTTTTGCCAAAATAGCAACAGGAGAGGAAGGAAACACTGCCACAGATGGAGCCACAACTTTCCTATTATGCATTAAATTTGCATGTGGTCTGAGTGTAAAGTGCCTCAAAAACACCTTCAAACTGGGGCCACGTTTGTAGAGCAGCCGTCCGACACGCGAAGGCTCAGTCTTTGCTGCGGAAGCCCAGCATTCGAATCCGACCTGTGGCTCTTTCTCGCATGTCACTCCCATCTCTCTCTCCCTGCATTCCTGTCACTCTTCAGCTGTTAATCAGAAATAAAGCTTGAAAAGGCAAAAAAAAAAAAAAATCTAAAAATAAAAGCCCACCTACAAACTGTTTGCAACAGTTTATGTTAATGTGTGGGGAAATGATTCAAGACTGGGCGTTGGCACAGTGGCTATAAGCAGCGACAGGAACTCTTGAGTTTCTCAGGAAACATGGGTAAATAATGAGCAAACATACACGTCTTTTATGTGTGTAATAAATGACTCACTGTCACACGAAGCGTCTTCTCCATTCAGAAAGACAAAGAATAGAACAGAGACACAACAGTCAGAAGCTAAAAAAAAAAAAATCATCCATGTTTGCACAAGTTCAAAGAGAAGTCTTTAAAGGTCCAGTGTGTAGGATTTAGTGAAGTTGCAGACTGCAACCAACTGAATACTCTCCTCCAACACCTCACCCTTTCTTCTAAGCATGTATGAAAAACTCAGGCTGAGAAATTCTAAATTCTAGATCAGTGTTTGATTTGTCTGCTCTGGGCTACTGTAGAAAAAATGGCGGTTCAACATGGCGGACTGCATGGAAGAGGACCCGCTCTCACTGTAGATATGAAGGGTTCATTGTAAGTCAACAAAAACTAAACACTAAATCTTGCACACTGGACGTTTAAATTTCTTGTTTTGCCTGACGAATAATCAACAAATTCAATATGCGCTCATAAAACAGAAAACAGAAGCAGAGCCTCGTATATGACAGGCTGTAACCTGTAAACCGGCTGTACATTAATGGCATTTCTTCTTGACAAATAATGAAAAGATAAATCCATCACCATAAACGTAGTTTGATAAACTTCCCGGTGATTAACTTGGCTGTTAATTAGCATTATTTTAACAGTTAAGTGATATATAAGGCAGACAACAAAGGCGTTTCTATGTCATAGTCGAGCTCTTTGAGTCCTTGGTTCATGAACTCGCAGCTGTTAGCACCGGGGGCATTGACCCAGATCTGGTGTGACACAGAAACACAAAAAAGGCAAAACTCTGAGAGGAATACAGTGAAGCATGTGCAGGTACGCCCGACGTGATTCTATGCTGAAAGGCTGCAGCTCGTGTCATGTGACTGCAGCGAACAGGTAGAGAGAGTGAGTACTGTACGAGAGATAAGAAAAGAAGCTGACAGCCACTCCGCCTTAAACAAATTGTGAGCAAACTCCTCGGACATGCGCCGCCTCAAACCCATTCACACAGGCTCTCTTTCTCTTCATCGTCGGATCATTAGTCTCCTGTGGCAGGTGACGGCAGATAAACACAGCCGGAAACAATGGACGGCCCGGAGAAGTACACTTGTTAGTTCATTTCAAAAGGTAAAACATGCTCCCGGGCCCCTCGCTGAGGTTAAGGGGACACAAGAGGAGATGTGAGTGGATACAGATGGCAGAGGGGCTGCAGGCCTTATGGGTGGTCAGACAAAGAGAGCCAGAGGAAGAACACCAGAGCAATATTACATTAAAATTGTACTTTTAATTGTAGTTTGTAATTTATTGTAGTTTATTGTATTTATTGTAGTTTATTCTGCATCCGTGTGATCAAGAACTGGAAGATAAAACCTCTCTGTTGTTGTACGGAAACATTAAACCTCACTTTAAAAGTCGGAAGCTTCCCTGTATGTTCATGTTTGAATCCCAAAAAGTGGCGTCATGTGTTTGCACATATTGCGCTCATTCAATCCGATGTTCAATAATCTAATTACCCCTGTGATGATTACATTTCCCCGCTAGCTTTAAAGGCGGTTAAGAAGTTTAACCTCAGCTGTAATTTAAGGGGTTAAATGGGAGACTGGAGTTGATTCAGCCTGACATCTACGGCTGTACGGCCTCAGACGGAGCAGCTGTTGGAGCAGAGTGTGGGTGGTGGGGGATCTACGGTGCCACATAATACCACCGCCACCACCACAAGGAGTAGCAGCAGGTGTGGCCATGGCCGCAGTAAAACTACAAGACAAAAGATAAAGAGGACGGCAGAGGGGGAAATTTGAATATAGCCTTGACAGTGGGACGACTGCAGAGAGGTTTGATGATCTTTACACTTATTATAGGGTTACGTAGCATGCTGTGATATAGATTTGGATGCAGTGAGTCCCAGTCTAGAATTAATTCACATTATCTTGTCACATTATCCTGTAAGACCTTCACCTCGGCTCCCTGCACGTTAACCAGCGAGTGTCTGCATCCCATTTAAGCTGAAACAAAGCACATTTGCATGGAAAGAAAAGAGCTAGGTGAAGAGCAGACGGAGCTAGTCTGGAAAGGCAAAAGAACACAGGCAGAGCAGAGGTCCTAAAAAAGAAAGAATGTAATGTATACACTGTTGCTTTAGTCTGTGCTGCAGCTGTGGGAGCATGAATGTAAAGACTGCCGAGAGAAAAGATGGTGAACACAAGCGGCAACCTCCGTGGCTAAAGTGCCAAAAACTGCAGTACCTCAAACATCCACTTGAGTCTGGCTCCAGAAGTGAGTCAGTCTCCATAAGTCCCCATGTTAAAACTTCACAGCAGAAATAAACATGTTTACAGCCTGGTACAAAAAACAGTTTTGGTCTCTATTGCTAATTTCCCCGTTCATGACAACTGTACTGAGGGTGTACTGATTTTATTATCAGGAAATTGATAACTTTTACACTTACACCATATTTCATGGTGCTGTTAGCATCTAACAGAATCTAACATGTCAGTCTGTAAAACATATTTCAGGAAGAACTTGACTTCAGAAACAGACGAGGGTCCGGTTTATGCCATGCTCAGCTAACTGTTGTGATAACAGCTGCTGAAGCGAAGCATCTCTGGCTGCTCCTGCACGTCACCTGACACTTCAACAAACCATCCTGCTGTTGTCTTTTCTCTTACTCCTGAGTCTGTGTGTGTGTGTGTTACACACACAGGTCTGATTTCTCGCCTGAGAGGATCGAGTGTCCTCGATGACAAAAAGCACAAACATGTGCGGGCTCATTGACGCCGCGACAGACGCTAAAATAAACAATTAGCAACGTTTGACAATTTAGCTGCTGAAGCTAATTAACAGATGATGGTAAATTCAGACGGCAGCGTTGTTCGCTAGTATGAAAGGAGGCAGCTGTTCGTCCTTCTACTGACCCACATCTTATCTGGACATCACACAGGAGCCGAGCAGGCAAACACACACACACGTATACGTGAACCTGACCTTAACATATGCCACAGAGGCAAACAGAAAAGTTAGTGTTACACAGGAGCTTAGAAGGAGCTGAAAATCTTATTTTAAACTTTTTCAGTGGCTCCTCATACCTCCTCATAAAACTGATTATTAATATCCATAAAACCTCTGATCACGCCTCTTTAATAGATTCAACTGAAATACCACCTGCTGCCGCGGAACATTTAAAAAGAAATGAAGCTTCTTCAAGCCTCATTCCTGGTCTCAAGCTAGTAACACATACCATACCATCTAGTTGCACAAGTATCCCTGAAGAGCAGGTATGACATCTATTTGAGGCCCAACCCAAAGTTTGGTTTACGCTGATTCACAGCGTGCACACGTGCGACATCACACCTCAGTCCTCAAGCTGAGATAACACAAGATAAGATCCTGAGCTTTAACTCCCTGATAGCCTCTGAAGCACGAGTCCATGACAGGTCCATTAACATTATCTAATGGTTGTTTTTATATAATTATTACAGGCTCGTAAACAGACAGGTGACAAGATTTGAAGTGGGCACCGACCTCTTTTCTCCTCCAGGTCCTGGAGGAACTGCCTGTAAGCAGCCGTGGAGCTCATCCCTCCCTCCCACAGTGAAGACAGAGCGAGGGGGGGGGGGGTCAAGAGAGAGAGAAATGATTCAAAGAAGAAGAGGTGAAGTGAAGGAAACTGGTGAGAAACAGAGGGAGGGAGGTGATCGTGAAAGCTCGAGGAAACGAGTGTAAGAGAGGTGGTGAGAGGAGGTGAAAAGAGAGCAGAAAGAAGGGAGGAGGGGGAGAGTGATCTGAGCGGCCCGCGGGATCCCGGCTGTCAAAGAGGAGTCATCCTTAAATCAAGTAGATAATCCGTCATCTCTTTGTCTTCTTCTACCGGTCTCGTCTTCTCTCTGCCTCAGCGTACGAGTGTGTGTCGCTGGTTACGGTAGCTCCGAGCGCGGCGGTGTGTTAGCAGCTTTAAGCCGGATAGAGGAACTGGACTTTGACCACAAGGCGGGTGATGTCACTGCCAGAGCCTGAAACATGTGTTTCACTCGCGTCTAGAGCGACAGCATGTGTGTGTGAGAGGAGGAAGAAGGCGTGTTTTTATTACTCAGCTGCGCTACTTTTTTTTTTTTTTCTTAAAGCAGCGTGGTATGTTGACAGTGGAGTTTATGGATCACTGTCACACACATTGTCTTCTTTTTTGTGTGTGTGTGTGTGTGTGTGTGAGGCTTTCAGCTGCCTGTTGGATCAACATACTGGAGCAGATTACAGAGCAGCAGGCGAGAGGAAAGCTCTTAAACACCCACTTTCCTTTTTTTTATAACTAATTTTTATGACACAATCTCGCTCTCACCATCGTCTCGTGCGTGTGTTCGATGACTAATGTCGATATTTTAGCTGACTCGTCCGTCACCACTGCTGCAGAGTTTATAGATGCATAGATCACATTTATCATGAAATCTTCACAGAAACATGTTTCAGCTTGGGCTAACTAAATTATTCATTTCTTTCTTTATTTTTAACTTGTACTGTTTTATTAAGGCAGATTACACTTGTTTGAAAAGTTTACTTAGATTTAATATATTTATTTTTCTAATTAGTTTCTTAAATTAGTTTCAAAGAATAGAAGATGACAAATAAGAAATAACACTGCAGGGATGCACAGAAACTAAATTGAGCACTACAAACTATTAGTTTCATTGATTGATCTCTCCGTTGTGTTCATCGTTTTATCTGAAAAATATCAACTCAACTCTGAAAAAGCCCGATCACAACACAAATATTAATATCCTACAAATATTAAATTTACATTAAAATAATCTTCCAAACACCCCCTCTGAGTGTGAGTGTGTGTCTGAGTGTGTGTGTGTTCAGACCAGGTAATTATTTACCATGTGGTGTTTACCTTTTCATGAGGTAGAATAAAAGAGAGAGGACAGAGCTGCACACACACACACACACACACACACACACACACACACACAGAGGGGCAGATTAGGCCACATGAGGTCTACTGCCATGGCAACCAGCAGGTTGACTCCAAATACTCGTAATGGCTTCCTTCACTTCAGGACTTCAGAGCCACTTGTGAGAAATGTGAGTGTGTGTTGTGGAAGAAGATGGCGGCAGCAGTGAGTGTGTCTCTACACAGAATAAGCGGATTTACATCAGGAGTGTGGCGATGGTCGACACGTGGTCGGAGGAAACAGAGGACAAAAGATGAAAACAGGAAATAGAAAAGTGAGCTAACAGGAAATCAACAAATTTCTGAAAGAATTACACAACCAACAAAATGAATGAATCACGTTGGACAATATGGTCGCTGTGTTTGTGTTGGTATATATTTATATTGTTACATTATTTTTATCATGAAAAACTTTAAACTGAACTTTAACCAATGTCTTACCCATCTAACGTCACGTGTCAAAACTCGGCTGTAAAACAGATTTAGATGAAGAACGTGTGAGCAACTTTTCATCTGAAGTTAATAATTTAAAAGTTGATCGTCCAAACCGTCTGTGTTTGTTTAGTTACTCCAAAATACGTTTTCTAACAGACACGCCACTGTCATGGTCTGTTCTCCACGTGACTCGGCAGAGCTGCTTCTGGTGAGGTTTGAGAATTAGCAATTAGCTCCGGCGACCACGGCACACAGAACATGTCGCATCCAAATGATGTACAAATACATAAGGTAAGTGTTTTATGCCTAAATATGATCCAGCAGCTGGTCATTAAAACTCTTACTTCTCTCAGTTCATCTTACGTTCAGCAACCATCAATGCTTTCCTGTTTTATTTTACTGTTCAGCTGTGCAGAATAAAAAATTAAAATAGTTCTATAAATGTTCTATAAATGTTCTATAAATGTTAACGCTGACAGGAACCGATGTGTTCTTTAGAGAAAGTCCTTTTCCTTGAAATGAACCTCTCAGATTTCATTTGTATCTGTCCTGCCCTCTCTCTCTTTATCACAGATACAAAACACACACAGTACTGCCACACACACACACACACACACACACACACACACACACACACAGAAATCTGGCTGTGGTTGCTAACAGTTGTGAAGAGCCAACGGCAGAGTAATTAGTGATCGATAGGACAGATGCGTGGTGTGTGCGCGTGTGTGTGCGTTCCCCAGCGGGATCTGCGATGACCTCTGATAATGACCTAACTCACAGAGGTCAAAAGGTGATAGCTGCCAATTTGCCTCCATTAATTTGTTTCCTCACACACTCACTGCACACACACACACACACACACACACAGGGGGTTTGAGCTGACACACATTCTTGCACTGTTTGTCTCTTTCATGAGCAGATATGAAAACACTTTCTATAATTACTACACGTATGCAAAAGCAACCACATCATAGGAACTCACACACAGACACACACACACAGACACACACACACACACCTCAAAGATCCTGAGCACACAAAGACACGGTGCAGTTCAAAGCCGGCGAGCTCTTTAAAAAAAAAAAAAAAAAAAACTCTTTTAACCTGAGAAATCCTGACAAAAAAAAGTGTTGAAAACTGTTCAGCGATCCTGAACGCTCCCCTGGGAGTCTCCTCTTTCACATGACCCCGTCAACAGCAGCCCGCTTCATCATCAAAGGCAACCCAGGACACGCTGCACTCACGCAGGGAAACATTGATTCACACACACACACTTCTCCTCAGGCCCGACACACACCGGACCCCAGAGGATGGAGGAGGAGGTGGTGGTGCGACCGGTAACCATAGCGACGGGATAGCAGCAGCTAGCTGCCGGTGTGTTTTTACGCACGTTCCTTTGGATTAAAAGAGGCCGAGGGCCTAGCAACACACTGTAAACTGATCCGCGAGTGTTAGCAGTTAACTTTAAAACAACCAAACCAAAACACAGCGGCAAATATTTGACTGAGAGACAGCAAAGGTGTGGAGAGCAAACACATCCAGGACGACATTCCTGCTGTTCCTCGTGGACTCATGGAAGAAATAACTACCAGGAAACTGATTTTTCCAAGAAGGAAATGACAGAGGAAACTTCACACAGCCGAAGAACACAGTGAGAGGCAGATGAGAAAAAATGAATGTATTTACCTTTTTTTGGAGGAAGTCAGCAGAAACAGAAGCCGAGACATGGAAGAGAAAAACGAGAAAAACAGTCTGGTTAGATTAAACTTTTAAAAACATCAAAGTCAGCAAAAAGAGTCCAACTCAAGTTCCACACTGTGAGAAATGTCTGTAGATTTTACAGTAAAAAACTGCCGAAATACGCCATGAAGTATGACTGTGTGTTCCTGTGTAGTCATATTTCAAAACCTGCATTTATACGACACTGTAAATTAGTGTTTGAGATTAGAGACTGTTCATTTTACAGTAAAACACTGTAGTATTGTCATATTTTATAATCGTTTACAGCTGCAATAAAGCCTTCACTGTAAAAACAAAAAAGTTTTTACAATAAAAGTCTAGCAGCTGTGGTTTACAGTGATAAATACGATATAACCTTTATCTAATATTACAGTAAAAGAATATTAATACTGTTGATTTTACAGTTAAGGTTGACATTTTACAGTACTAATATCCTGTTACTGTAGTATTAGAAAATGAATTTATTTCATGGTAATATTCTGGCAACCACCGCAGATGTTTGTTTTTTTCAAACCACAAACACAGAGCATGTGATGAGGCGATGCAGGTCAAACATACTCGATGCCAGGGTGATTAAATCAAATAAAAACAGGACCGGTCACTCTGATCAGCCACTTTCTGCTTTCAGGACAAACTGTGATGCTGATTTATAACAACTATTACAGCACACGACTGCAAACTGACTGTTTGTGCGACTCCATTTATCTGCATCTGCATCGCTTCACTAGATCCTGAGCAGAGTATACAAAGTGTGTTTTAGTCGGTGTGTGTGTGTGCGTTTCAGGATTTGTTTCTCCTGTGTGTGTGCGCAAGTTGTGTGTGTGTGTGTGTGTGTTTCTCTAAAATGCTAAGCAGCTTTTGTTTCAGCTGAAGTGAAACCATGTGCAGCTCTGAGCAGAGGAGGTTCAGTGAGCTCTGTCAGGAAGCTGAAGATGAACCGATCATGATCAGGAAAGACATTTTTATCGTTGTGCACTCAGTGCGTGACTAATTAGTATCAATTTATTGACAATTCCTCAGTTGGGTCTGGTTTACTTCATCCCTCTGCAGATTTTTCAGCACACCTGTTGCGACCTTTATAAGAAACCCTGAACGCCCTTGAGGATGTTCTTCGGTCTGTTTATTTTTAGTTTGGCGATGCTGACAGCTCTTGGCTCCATCAGATGCACACTCATCCAACAGATTCTAGAGTCTACAGTCTGTGCTTTCTTTCTGTCATCAGGAGAAACTGCAGCAGGAGGCCAAACAGTGTTTCACATTTTCTCACGTATTTGAAAGCAACACAAACAACCTCTGAGGGGGGAAAGTGAAGTCTAGATCTAAGAAAAAAGATGATCGACTGCCATGTTGGATGGTTGGTGGTCGGTGATGTGTCGGAGGGTGAGGAGGTGAAACAACTCTGGGCCTCAGAGAGCTGGGAGTGTTCAGAGACACACATGAAACAAAGGAGTATTCATCGGGGGAAACCACAGAGTAGTGAGCTGGTTGGCTCTGTTCTAAGCACTGTCACGAGAGAGAGGGAGAGAAATTAAACTGTACTGAGTGAGAAACGGGGGAGTGAGAAACAAAATGTCAGAAGGTGAGGACATTATAATTTCCTGCAGGGCTAGGCAGCATATTTCTTGAAAAATCGGATTTCTGCAGACGCATGTAGGTCAAGTAAAAAGAGTTTGACCACTGAGAATGGAGAGAAAAAACATGACAGGCGGGAGTGACAAAGCACAAAACGTAACGTGAAGTTCAGGGAGTTAAATCGGGAAAAGAAGGAGATGTTAAAAACATAAATGAAGCTGTCAAACAGGCAAATTTAATGTAACTAAAACAGATGTGAGGAGAAGAACAGCTGGACTTCAAAGGGATCCATTATTTCTGTGTTAAGATCAGGCTGATTAAAGCTGGACGAGTGTTCATGCTGCGTACAGTCACGTACGATTTGGAACAAGAATGCGGGAGTCCTTGTACTCTTCGACGTGTCGAGGGAGTACAGACAGAAAGTACAAAGTCAAATGATCCCCGACAAATGAATTCAATCACAGCGGCTCCTCTGCACGCCTCCAAACATCTGAGGCCGAATCACCTGATTTGTCACATCATAACAGGCGTTATGTAAAAGTCATTCTCAGCCTTTGTTTCACCGTGCGGAGTTTCAGAGGTTCAGATTATTTTCTGCTTATGTAATATCTCAGGATTGTCCGTGCGGTGTTGGAAATCCACACACACACACACGTTTGCTGTTTTAGGTCCAGTTATGAAGGTTCGTATTAAGCGAGGCTGAGAAGCTGTTAGTTATTAATATTCATGCTCTCACGGTGCGCTGCACAGAAAGCGTTCCCACTATTTCACATCAGTTCCTCGTTTCATCACAGATTTTAGATCCCACGCATTTCACAAGCATGTGAGGCATGTGTTAATAATAATCCTCTTCAAAAAAAATAATTAGGAGGGAATAAAAATACTGTAAAGAAGAAGAAGAAAGAGATACAGGAAGTAGTTCTGTATCTTTATGTTTCAACAGTGGAAAAAGAGAGAGGGGTTCATACTGGGAGAGAGGTGAGCAGACAGAACTGTGACAGTCAAAGAAAGTAAAGAGAGCGTGGTGGGTGAGTGATGGAGAGACCCTGAAATGGATGAAAAGACAGAAATGAAAAAGCCGAGTGCTGCAGAGAGAAGAATAAAAACATCAAGTTAAGTGGTAAAAAAAGGACGCCAGACACAGACGGACTCACGGGGAGGTAAACACAGAGGTAAGAATGCAGCGTTCAAGAGCTGCATGTCCAGTGCAGCTGTTATCGAGTGACTGAAACTGAAAGTGGCATATTTAAAATAAAACGCTCTGATATTTCTTAATATGGTCTTTGCTGCTCATCAGCTACCTGTAAGTTACACGACAACCTGACAAACACAGTCAGACAAACAGTTCTACATCAGACACAGTGCTGCATAATCCTGCACCGTCTTTCTTAAGATGCCGTGGAGCCTTACATCGATGGGTAAGCTTCAGAACACACAAACAACGGTAAGGAAGCGCTTCGGCACGATAGCCCAGACATCGAACTACAGGCCTCAACAAGTCCGCTTGCAAACCATTTAATGAGCTGCAGCACGGGAGCAGCTGCAGGCTGGAACACATCCATGTTTGAACTTTGACATTTTCTCCACGCAGCCTCCTGCTGCTGCTGCTGCTGCAGCTTCATCTGATCTTGTAGAATAGAGATAAATGTCATTTATTTGCAGCTGTGTTTTTAATAAATCAATCAGAATCTCCAACATCTGAGCCCTAAATGTGGAGCAGAGGGAGGGTGGATGTGATGGAGGAACATTCTGTGCATGGCGAGTTATCTGCAGTTGTTGTTTCTCCTTTTTTGGACCCCAGAAGGGAGAGTGGAAGAAAGCAGGATGCAATATTTGGTCAGTGGAAGGGTTAACGTCACCGATCCAGAAACAGCCGTTTGTTTTCTTGTTAACAGAACAAATTGACTCCGAGCATAAGCAGCGAGCCTCGGGGCTGAACAAATAAAGAGAAGAAGAGCCACAAAGGTAATCAGACTACTTCCACTGTTAGATATTTATACATATTCATTGATAATAACAGTGTCAAAACAGCATTGTTGTAAAGTAAGCTGTGTGTGATGCAGCTGTGCAGACAGGCATAGTCGAGGTGGATCTAAAATAAACCCAGTGAAACACACAAACACACACACACACACACACAGGTCTAAACAACAGCCTATAGCCGGAGAAAAGAAGAGAAGGTGGGCGAAAAGTTGATAATGTGGACGAGAGACGGAGAGTGGGAATGAATGAGTAGGTACGGTGAGTGGGAGGGAAAAGAGGGACGACGGAGAGAGAAGATAACGCTGTCAAACATGAAAGAGAGAGAGAGAGAGAGAGACGCCAAAGAAGAACAAAAGGAAGAAAGAAGAGAAGAAAAGAAGCGATAAATAACAGACAGACATGTTGAACGTATGCAAGTATTTACACGCAACCTGCTGAGAGAATTAAGGCTGATTTTCACTGCAGCAGTACTCACTGTGTGCGATAACAAAACATTTAACTGTGACGGGAGCTTAACGGTGATATTTATGTTTAACACTGAACATGGCGATCGACATAAAGAGGTCACATGTGTGTTTCACACACAGCTGTCTGATGTACATAGCTTGAGTGCCCTGCTCTGGATTGAATTGCACAGTTGTTTAAGAGACTCGGAGACAGACAGGACAAACTTGTCCTTCACACACACACACACACACACACACACACTTTAACCCAGTCTAGATATAGTCGTAGGCCTTTGTGCGTCATAGAACCCATGATAGCATTTCGCCAACACCACGCACCCACCTGACAATGTCAGGTTCTCCTTTTGATAAGTGTTAATGCTATCATCGTTACACAGCAGCGTGAGGGGACGAGTCAGCATTCTGCTAATGTGAAAAGTGGATGCACGCGGCGAGTTAACCCGAGCTAAATAAGAACCAAACTGCACTTAAATAAATTCACTTAAGCGGATCTCTTATCTAAAGCACACTGCGGTAATGCTTCTGTTCCCGCGGCGAGAAATGAACTTCCCACTGAAGCATTTTCAGACTGCAGGCGTCACTGAGATGCTGATCAGTGATTTTCTTTTCCCAAATGTGAGAAATGACTTCATTTAAAGTTAAAAATATTGCAATCAGATTGGGGTTACGCTTAGGGCGCATAAAAATGTGATGAGATGAAGCTACAGCAGGTCGTGTCTGACGCAGAGATACAGTAAGTGTGTGTTAGAGGGTGAGTGGACGATGGTGACAGTCAGAAGGAGACAGATGTGTTTTTAATGGCGTCCATGTGTCCAGTAAGCTGAAAGTCTAAACTGCAGCGACGTTCCGCTGTCTCTGGGAATTCCCGAGCTGTGCGAGCTGAGTGTTATTAAATATTCACACGTTCATATTTAAGAGCTTCAAAGAAACATGGTCAGCACTAAATGATCGTCGAGGGGAATCACTATGTTCGGAGTGATGCTGCATCACGTGACGCCATCCTGAAGAGAAAACACACAGCTGCTATTTCAACACAAACTGCAACACCTTCTCTGCTTCCAACAGCAGACCTCTAGGGTTTGTATCTTTCCTTGTTTGGGGCCTAAAATGACTTCAGTTTGTAAAGCATCAAACAGCGTCAGTATTCACTCGAGGACTGTTTAGCAGGAACAAAGTGTGCTGAATTTAATGGACCAAATGGAGCTGTGCAGAGAGTGTTTCCCACAGCGTACACTGCCAAAAGTAAATGGAAGGATTGGAAGAGCTTGTACAGACACAAATGTAGTTATTCATCAGTTATGATTAAAGGAAGCACGAAGGAACTATAACACTTAAACGGTAGCAGGAAGGACCTGCTGAGACGGATAAACAGAGTCAGACAAATGACGAAGAAAAACACGAATTCGCTTCACGTGATGGAGGTAAAACAGAGCAGAGGAGGGAGAGTTTGAATAAAAATGACCGCAGAAATCTTTTCAATGAAAACCCAAAAAACCATCAACCCAGCTGAAGCTTAAAGAGGATTTCTCCAGCATGGACACACACACAGAGCCTGCACTGTCAGCCAGCGGCTCATTTCATTAGAGAGTGTAATTAATAACCACTCATTTACAGGCCTAACTAAGAGGCTGCAGAGGCAGAGAGGACAGGAGGATCAGAGGTGGAGAACACAGGGCCGAGGATGGACAGGCTGGAGGGAGGTGAGGGAACAGAGGTGGAGAGAAGAGTATGGATGGAGGGACGCCACATAACATTAGCTATTACACTGTTTGGCTCATAGAAGGTGAAATATGTTTACTACTGCTTCCCAAAGACCAACGTGATGTCCTCAAATGTTTTGTTTTGTTCACAACCCAAAGATAGTCAGAAGAAAAATGACTCAAACTGATTGTCAAGATAGTTCTTGATGAATTTATTAGTCCACAACTAATCAATAAAGCTGCATATCAGCAACATTTACACTCAATTCATGATAAAAAGTACCAGATTGGTCGTTTTCTTCTTCATTTCCTGTCTCCATCTCTTTCATATCGCCGGTCTCTCGTTCTTTGAGCCATCATTTGATTGTGGGAATCAGTCACGCACCGGAAAGAAAGCCAACACTTGTCTTCCGCTGGCCAACATTCATCCGTTTTCACTGTTATGCCGCCAAGTGCGATGTGTTTATTTTTAGAATGGAGGATTCTCCAAAAAACTGATAACGGCTGGCCAGAAAGATTAAGTTAGCAGCCACGGAGAGATATTTGTCCATGTTCGGTTGGTCACACCCTGCAGAAAGCGCTCAGCGGAGTTACAGGATGGTGCTAGCATCTCGTCATTCTCAGCTCTAAGAGCTCGGAAGTCCCCTCTCTTAATAAGTCATCCCTCACTGAAGTGACACCTTATGCAGCAGCTATTTCCAGAGTGTGAGCACGAAGGAACTGTGTCATTCACTCATGCTGAATTAGCAAAATGTGACATTAACCCACCTTTCTTTGACACTAATCTATATTTCTCTGGATTTATTCGCTTGTGTTTAATCTAATTTCATTTATTTCACTCAACAGTCTTCAGATGAAGTGAGTATGAGGAGGCGTCCACGCCCTGCAATGTGACAGCAGTCAGTCATAACGCGCAACATTCAAATACCGATATGGCTGCACCCCAGCAGACCCCCGACACACCCTGAAACCACAAACAGCTGGGGAATACAGGACGGAGGGGAGGCAGCAGAGCACAGAGGGAGTCATGGTGATCAGACAGTGTGTGTGTGTGTGTGTGAGTGTGTGTGTGATATTTAAACGCAGAAAACTTCAACATACTCCGCTGGTAGACCGGCTTGTAGATTCCTAAATTCAACACACACTTGCTGCTGTACAATCACTTCCTGTTGGGTGAGTCGCCTCGACTGAAGGGAGGTGGGACACTCTTCTGTAGTGTAAGCCCACTTCCTAATTTAAGCTGATAAGCTGTGTGAAGGATAGGATGTTCAAATGAAGGAAAGGAGAGAGGAAAGGAGACGTATGTCTGGACCCCAGCTGGAATACCACAGGCTGGGTGTGCCGAGAGAGACAGGTGGGCTACAAGAGACCGCAACAACTGGCAAACATGTGACATACATATCACATTCACCTCACGCCCTGTTCATCGCTCACTCACTTCACATCCATCATCACGTCTCTCCCTCTATATAAAATATACGAGCGGCCTTCACACAGCCACCAGAGGACGACGACGGGACGGGCAGGGCGTCCGTCAGTTGTTCTGCTGGCTTGTAGGCAGGCGTGAGGAAGAATTTAGACTGCACACACACACACACACACACACACACACACACACACCTGTTTAAAACTCTCTCACTTAAGAAATATCTGGACAAGTCGTCATCACTTATGTGAGTACGAGGAAGCATTTCATTCCCACGTCATCTGCCGATACGCAGAATGACTAACCGCCCAATCATCAGCATCATCCATGGCTCATCGTGGCTCATGGCCCAGCCTCTATGTCATGTGTTGTACAGTGAAATACAAAATGTTCTGGATTTCCTGTTTAAATGCAAAACTGTTAAATACAAAAACAAACAAACATAAAAAAAAAAAAATAATGTGGGAATGAAGTTTGAAAGAGCTTTCACCAGGCTGATTTGCATTATGGGAAGTGTAGGAGCCTGCTGGGCAAACTGTGGAGCTCTCTTCCCCCTCACATCCGTAAACTGGATCTTTAAACGCACTCCCCTTTATGATATGCAGCCTTTAGTAAGTGCAGTGATCGGTTCATCCTGCTGTCCACGCCGTCTTCACTGTACAGCACAGGGAGCAACAATATGCACTTTCAGCAGAGGCCACTATTAATTTACTGTATGTGGCGTACAGGAAATTGTGCACATATACGCAGCGCCTCGGGAGCCATTCGGTAGCTTTGGTTTCAGCGTTCGGAGCGCAGAAGGAATTTGAGTCTGCGTGGAGATTAAAGAGAGAAAGTCGCCTCTGGAGCCGCAGTGCTGCTGCATTCCAGCATGTAAGGTAACCTCAAGCGGCGAGCCGGCCGCGACAACGAGCGGCAAAGAGCATAACGCTCTGAAAACAAGCATGATAAAGCCATTATGTGTCTAACCACTGCATCAGCGCGGCTGTGAGGCAGCCACATTTTTTAGAGCAAGTCATGAGGGATGGTTTTCACCCTCAGACATAACAAAGGCGGCTGCAGGAGGAGAAAGCTACATAAGGCTGCAGAGCGGATGGCACCAAAATAGGCCTTTTGTTCAACTCCTCGCTCGCTCCCTGTGCCCTTCCTGCTACTCCCAGTCTCTCCATACTCCCTCCCTCCTTGTCCGTATTTCTTTTCTACTACCTCCTCCATCCCTCCGTCTTTTCACTAAACCTCTGTAATCTCTTCCACAAATATCCTATCGATCTCCTCTCCTCCATTTTCCCCTGGATCATACAGTTTATATACATTACAGGGTAAAACAATTAAGCAGCCGTATCTCTGGCCGGGCTGCATTCCTCTACACTACTTTCCTTTCTGTCAGCAGCTCTCGTTACAAAAACATTTACCCTCAGAACACCTTCCTGCATTCCTCTAACAACTCCAGCGCACAGCCGTCTCCTCTGACTGATCATACACCTTTAAAAAGGTGTAGTTGCTGCCTGTTTACCATCAGACAAATGTATGTGGGATGTATGAATGAAGAAGGCTGCTTGTTTGTGCTTCTTTGAGGTGCCTCCATTCACAGACTGAGGTAGATTCTGCGACGTTTGTGGACCTTTTTGGCACGTCCAGCGCCTACGTGTACGCAGTGCAGCAGAAACGCTGTTTTCCCAGCGTAAGTGTCCATTATGTAACACTAATGAACTTCAGAGCAAACTCTTAATGCCAGGAGTCATTTAGAAATCAGCTGAAGTGGGATCCCGAGGTTTCCCACAGGGGGAGGATTTATTTAGGGTTCAACTAAGAGGATGGCGGGGTCCTGCGAGCAGCGTTCAGCTGCAATAAGTGTGAGGAAACAGCAATTAGTTCACGCGTTTACTCAGGATTGTGGCAACCTTTCAATCTTTAAATCTCACTTCCAACTCCGCAAAGACATGAATCTTATCCCGTCATAATCATCCTCGACATCCTCGAAAAAGAAATCTAATTACCAGACTTCCTCAAGTGAAGCGCATCTTATCAGAGAAGATGCAAGAACACGTCTGATTTCTGCCTTTTAAATATGAGTTTAGATTCACTGTGTCGTCCTAGTGTCCCTGTTTTAACACTTGCATCATCATCATCATGATCAGCAGCAGCAGCAGTGTATCCCATGACACAGCACTTTTACACGACATTCAGCTGCTCTTCACCAGCTGCAGAGCTGAGAAGTTTTGGGCGTATTAAAAAAAAAATAAACAATGAGAAGTTATTATTTGGGAATTTCCTGTTTTCTCCGCAGTCGGGGAAAAAGAAAGAAAGAAGGGGTTCCCTGACCTCCACCAGGGGGCTGAGATCAGGGAGGAGGAGAGGGAAAATGGAAAGAGAGGGAAGGAGGAGAAGGAGAGAGTGAGGGATGAAAAACAGAAAAGGAGGAAGGAGCAAAAGAAAGTGATAAAACCAAAAAGAAGATATGTGAGAGCAGCCTCGTCTCCTCTGCATCACAGATAAAGATTTCATTCATTCGCCTCGGACAAACACCACCACTCTGTGCCCTCCTCCTCCTCCTCCTCCTCCTCCTCCTCTACCCTCTGTTCCTTTCTCTTGGCCTTTGTTGCTCTCACCTCCTCCCCCCTTTCTCTCTCTCCTTCCCTCTCTCTCTCTCTTGCCCTGCTTCTCATTCCCTATTGATGTGAACAAAGTGAAAGGGGAAATCGCCCGGTGCAGGGACTGTGATCTCGGCTCTGCTCACACCCACCCACTCCACGGTGCTTAGAAGAGTGCTGGACCAGTTTCACCCTCTCCACAGAGTACCGAAAAAATCCCTGCAGCACTGCTGGAACCGTAAATCTCTGGAGACCGGTCGAGGTTCGGACTGGCAGAACTGGGTCTCTGTAGGAGCTATAGGGTGACGCTGATCCAGTATAAGGGAATAGAGCGCCCAGAGCCGGCATGCTCACTCATCCCTGAGACCTGGAGGAGCCCAGTGGAGCAAGAATACTTCACTGTCAGCGGGAAAAACACACGCAGACGCAGCAAACGGCAGGAAATCCTCCACTAGAGTCGACATACAACATATGATCTACTGTTGTTGATGTTTGCAATTAGTTTGGATCAGACCAGTGAGCTCAGAGAAAACTGAAGCCGTCATGTGTCTGAGCTGCTGCCCTCTCGCTGCAGACAGGCCTGTGATTGTATGCATTTGCGTGGGTGTGACAGCAGGACGGCAGGGCGAGCTGGGCAAACGAACGTCCTTCGACGGAGAGCTCATCGAGCTGCCACCTTACTGAAAACGTCCTGGAGCGAGACGCAGAATCTCCGCCAGCTGTTCTGCAGCTGAGTCTGGCCTTTGACCTCCCACCGCGTGCAAAAGAAAAAGAGGCGTCCGTAAACGAGAACAGATCGCGGCCATACGTCGATATAAATAGTGTTCCTGTGATGCATATGGAAATGATATGCGATGTGTGATGTGTGGCTTTAATATGAAAGCAGTTCATTCATGGAGTCACATTATCGGCCCACAGATCTGAAGACTGTCGGGCTTACAAAGAGGAATTCATTATTTAGGCCTCGCCTGACAGCATGAGGGCAGGAATGTGAATAAAACACATCATAAAAATGTTTTTACAGTTATTAAACTTGGAGCAGATTAGCTGTGAAATACTAACTCTATCTGACGGAGCAACTGTAATATTTTTTAAATATCGATCTAAAAATATCACAATAAAACTGGTCATAAGGTTCTGTGTGATATCTCATCGCACAAAGTCGTTTATTAGCCTCCATGTTATGACTTATCGGCCATAAAAGGGTTTATATTCCACATAAACACAAATCTAATTAAATGAAACTGTACTTTTGTCTCCACGTCGCAGCGACTGATCTTTAAACTTTAGTGTGAGCTACAGCCATGAAGGACCTGAAGCCTCCTTCAGGGCTGTGGTGGACCGTACAGGGGAAGGAAAGGGCGGCTCGAATTATGAACAAACACTCTTTTCTTTTTTCTTTCTTTTTTTTTTTTTGCTTGACAAAAATAGACCGTGTGCGAGTTTCTCCCAAAATAAACCCAGCACACCACAGCATGGGCGGCGCGTCAAAACAGCAACCTTTACACCGACAGAGCACGTAAATGTGCTTGAGTAACTCATGCTGCATTACAGTTTACTCATCATCCAGTGAGAAGTTTAAGAAACCATGAGTGATGTTCAGTTAGCACTTCAGCGCTAAAGTCACCTGAAACACTCTGATAAGATCTGAGGCTTCAGGCTGACACAGAGACGGGAAGTGAATTCATTGAAGCCTCTCTTGCAGGTATTTTCAGGGTTTTCCCCAGGAAACATGTTCGCGCCCTCAGATGGCGTTTCACAGCTTGTGATGGTTTTAGTTACTGAGTGACGGTCCTAACAATAAATATGTGACTGCGTGGAAAAATGTTTGAGGTTTTTCTCAAAAGTTATTATCATAAGAAGGTGTGTGAATTTCTTCTGAAGTTAGCAGGCGTGGTCAATAATTCAGCTGTGACTGCTCGCATGAGGTCGTAAATCTAAATTCAGTTAATAAAATGTGAAAATTTATTGTGCAATTAGACGCCTATGTAGTGAGTTAACAATGTTTACTGTCTGAGGTCAGTAAGTTAGTAATGAGAACCACATAAACATGTAAATGTATGTAGAACAGGCAGAGAGGAGGTGGTGAGTGATGAAGAGGAGAGGAGGGAGCATCGTATAATCCTGAAGGAGAGACAGAACTCAGGAGAGGAGAGGAGGTGATAGACAGACAGAGAGAGAGACTCGTGTTTGACTGACAGCTCATTAGAAAACTGTCAGTCGGTACTTCTGAAACCAGAACACACAAAACCAAATACTGCACACTGACGCACTGATGCAACTCTAACTACGCAAACACAGAGACACACACACACACACACACAGACACACACACACAGAGACAGACAAACAGAGATCAATGGTCAGACTCATCACTCTGATGCTTGAAGGGACATTTCCTAAAAAGACTTTATCTCATCTCGCTCTCCTCCTCAGGGCGGCACTTACATAACCTCAGTTTAGTGCAGGACAAACGCCACCTGCAGCCCGACGCAGCCTGAGGCAGCAGGACAGTATTCAGAGTGTTAATACTGCACTTTAACAAAATAAAAGGTCATCTCCTCTCGTCTTAATGCTGCAGTCCGATCCAAAGCATTGACAAGCCTTTATGAATCTACTGCAGCATAATTAGCTGCCGTCCCACTGTTAACCACAGTGCAGTGTGAGAGCCTGACAGGTAAATGTGACGCAGATATGGAAGCTCCATTTACATGTCGTGTTATCATCACCAGGCTGCAAAACATGCTGCTTATGTTGGACAAGCAGGCAGACGCCTTCATCACAGAGAAGGCTGTGGACAGACACGTTGGCTAATACACTCAAAAATGTAGTGAGAGTGAGAGAGAGTGTGTGTGTGTGTTACATCTTAAGGATCCTGGTATGTGAAGCAGACGTGTCTAATCTGTTCGAACACACGCGAACTGTAAACGGACGTGCCACGACTGGACCGGTGCTATCACTGGATGTCTGATGTTTACTGGTGCAGGTAAGAAGAAGGTGGCACAGAGTGCACGCACAAAACTGTGCACGCTCAGTGACATGATGTTTTCTCCAACACCTTCACTGAATTCAGACGAAAGAATCAGGCGCTGCAGGGTTGTGTGAAACAATCAGAAAATGACTTTTTATTTCACCGATTAATGTTGAAGCGTTTTGAGCGTAAACTGCGAGTCAGACTCAGATTTAGAAGCTGAGTACATGAAATAAACAAAGCCAGAACACGACAGGTAGAGTCTCAGAGTTTAGTCCATGAATCCACCTGGACAGTCTCGGCTGGATGCCCTGAAACTTCAGTGAAGTGAGGACTCACTGTAATGTCACCAAAAAACTCAAATCGGTCTCTACAAAAAACATTTCAGGACCAACAAGAGTCAAATTTAAGTAGCTCCAATAAGCTGTTCAGATGCTGCTGTTGTTAACACACCTGTGGTGTCTTCACTGTTACCATGGGTTACCGTGAAACACAACAATTCAATTTGTTTTTTCGTTTCTCATATTCACATACAGTGAAAGTCTGCCGGCTGGCACGCAGCTCTGGGGGGGAAAACCTTGACACTGGTTACAAATCAAAACCGGGCAGATTGCTTTGAATTTCTTTCTCAGAAATAAAAACCACTGGCACCGAAGGCGTGCTGCAGTTCCTTGAACTGAACGGTCTACTGATGCCACATGAATACACGCGCGCGCAGCGTCTATGGCTGAATAAACATTACGAGCTCCGACATGCGAGGTGACCTGATTTCAGACAAACCACAAGATGTGCAGACACCCACGGAAAAAAAAAAGAAAAAGGGGACAGTCTGTGCTCACCACACTGCTAATTCAATATTCATAACTTTATTTAAAAATACCCACAATCTGAGGAGGGCAGAGGGTGACTGCCATCTGGCTCCTAACAGGCAAACTGCTTCTCATTAAATGTCCCGGTGTTGGTTTAATAAGATCTACCACGACAAAATATTAAAATCAGATTTGGAATCAGATTTAATTCTGATATGTGCTGATTGGCGTGTTGAACCTGCAGATTTACAGAAGAGCAGCTGAGGTGAGTCCTACCAAAATGTGACATTGAGTAACACGTTCTTGGCTCTCTCGCCGCCTCGTGCCCTCGTCTGATACCGACCCGCCTCGCAAGACTCGATCATCTTTTGTCTCTTGTGAACAAACATGCAAAGTCAATCACTCAGTAAGGCTAACTGTCGGTACGGCGTGTCGCCGAGGTCATATTAACTCGGCTCAGGGATACAAACACATCCTGTCATCGAGGCTTTACTTAAACGGTGCTGGATCGTCCAACTCGCCTGGGTGCAGTTGGAGGAGGCTGAAATATGTCGAAAGAATTCAAAGTAGTTAAAGTAGAGTTAACTACAGGCACGCTGGAGTGTAATGGCATTGTGTAATGACTGATAATCATAATGATCATGATAATATCTTTGCACATCAAACTTCTGACAGCTGTCATCTACAGAAGTTCTCTGATCATACAGCCATCGTTGTGTCAGAAAGAAATGAGCAGTCGACTGGTGTGGCCTTTACCACCTTACATCAACAGCAGCAAGACGAAGGAGGTCAAAGACCCCTCGGGCCACGCCGGCAAACATCTAGGGAACGGATATCGAGATGGTGGGAGTGTGCAGATACCTGGAGGACACCACAACAGCAACCTGGATTGGTCGGACAACACAGACGTCCTGAACAAGAAGGGTCAGAGACTCCTCTGGAGTGTGCAGGACTCTTTCTATGACACTGCAACACACTGCTACTCCCACCATGTAAGAGAGGAGCTCCACCACAGGTCACTGTCAGGCTCTTCAACAGCAGCATGACTTCTGTAGATTTCCTATTTATGATCATATGATCATCATCTTTAATATCTTTAAGATTCAGTGAGTTTCAGAGTGAGTTTAGACTATTCACCTCTCAGCACAGTAGGCCAGGTGTGTCTTTTGTTTACGAACAGAAGCTCTCTCCTTCTTTAAGTCGGACAAAGAAACAGCAGAGTCAGCGGCGTTACGAGTCAGTCAGCCGATGACTGACAGACGCTCGAACTCAGCTCCAGCTGCCATCAAAGCAGAGCTGCATCATTATTACGACGAGGCCTGCTGAAGACGGGAAAGTGGGTCAAAGTTACAGAGAATAAAACAGATGTGTGTGTAAGTGTGTGTACAATATATAATGTGAATACGTATGAGAGAGAGCAGGGACACAGAGCAGCACAGCAGAGAGGCAGAAAAGACCAATAATACGTGGGCGAACAGCTGATTGATCTCCGTCTGATGGAATCAAGTCAAATCTGAAAATGCAGTTTGATTTCAATAAATCGACTGTGTTTGTGTGTGTGTGTGTCTGTGTGTGTGTGTGTGTCTTTGGAGTCTAGAAACATGGAATGAGAAACAGAACCAGAGTTCTGGGGGAGGGGGGCAGCTCTGGATGGATCGTCTGTTGACATGCACTCAAAGATTTATACATTTTACAGCTCCATGTGTCGTCACATTAACAGAAACATGAAGAAACATCATGATATAATCTCAGTAAAAACTCATTTACAGGTTTAGAGCTGAAAGTGTGACGGGGGTCGGTTTTTAGGATGAGATACGGAGTCTTCGTCATATAAATCTGTGTGTGTGTGTGTGTGTGTGTGTGTGTGTGTGTGTGTGTATGTGTGTCTTCTCACGCCCCAGACATGTATACTGCCTCTTTAAGAACAGTAGAAGAAGAAAACAGTGCCGACTTCCTCTCTCCTCCCTCCATCATGTTTGTTATTTCAGGAATGTTCTGCAGCCTCACTTTCACTCTGTTCTGCTGTGTCACTGCCGGCCAGCACACACACACATATAAAACACACACACACACACACACACACACACACACACACACATATACACAGACAGGAATTTTCCCAGACTAGCAGACAAATTGCACACACACACACACTCTCTGGAATTTATATGAAGGTAAATGTGTGTTACATGAGTGTTGTTTACACTAAAATAAACAGAAATTACAATGTAAATGTGAGTTCTCCTCAGAGAAAGTGGCTACTCAAGCTCTAAAACACACACACACACACTCAGACACACACACACACACACTCAGACACACACACACACACACTCAGACACACACACACACTCAGACACACAGCCTTGAGCTGTGATGTAAAGCAGCCTGGTGATAACGGTTGTCTCCTCAGGCTGTGATTCAGCGCTGTGACACCGTCCTCTCCCTTCAGCCTGTTTTACCAGTAAGACTTGAAAATAACGTTCAGTTCAGTCACACGTCGTTTACATTCATCTGACGTGACTATTTAGTGGCATCTCGCGGCGTGGGTGCTGATTGCAACATCCATGCCTCACACACTCCTTCCTGGCATGAAGGAGAAACTACAGCGGCAAAGGAGCCGGTCTACACTCAGTGTGGACTCTGTGGAAGAAGATTCATTCTAAAGTAATAAAAAAATAATGCATCTTATTTTCAGGTGATTATACACCAATCACTGAACTAATCAGCTATCGCCTGACAACCGTTCAGCCTTCGTTGGCAAAGTTGTTTGGCTCCTGGGAATAGCCAGCAGATATCCGGGCCAAGACTTCCTCTGTAGTCCGATGAGCAGAGATAATTAAAGACACATTCCTGTAAAAAAAATGTTTTAAAAAGGTCTCTGCAGATGAAAAACATGAAAGAAAGAGCTACGTCAGCATCAGACGATAGCCGTTGGGTTCCTAGATTGCAATTCGGGCAATGCGTTCCGCCTCTCCACCACACGGACTGTTTACCGGCATCCAACCGAAGCTCAAACATCACTCGGACCACAAACTGAAACCAAAACACTTCTGCTGGCAACATCTTGGTCCCTTGCCTGCAGAGTCTGCATTCATGTGCAGATATTTGTTCATATAGTTCACATAGTTACACATATTATATTCCACTTCTGCCATATCCTGAAAATAGAGCCTCTAAATCTTAAACACCTTTAACTCTAAACCATCTGGAACGTGTGTTGGGTTTTATCATCTTTGTGAGTCATAATGAAGCTCATTACATTTCCATTAGGGAATCTTTAAGTTAAGTGTTTTCTCCACATTTTCTATCGCCCGCTGCGACGTCTTCCTCCCAACAAAAAGTTTGTTTGTGTCTTTTCTGCAGCCTCGCAAATTTTCTTTGCCAGCCGGTCCTGAGATTCTTATTAAACGTCTGACAGGGTCTCTAATAACTTGACAAATCTCGAGCCAACAATGTGACACAGAATAAGTGCCTGTTAAAGCAGCGGCCTGCTGCACGTGAATCACATTCGGAGAGCTCATCGCGGCCACCAAACCACAAATGACGATGGAACATGATGCTGCACGGTGACGGTGTTATGTGTGTGTCAAAAATCAACATGACTGACACGTCGGTGTAACCGTTACAAACAAACAAAACGGTGGCGAGGTAACTGACAGCCTCTCTCATGGCAGCGTGGTATTGTCATGACTACTCGCGGATAAACACTGACAAACATCTTGTTTTGTGGTGCACAGAGGATGCTGCTGCTTCGACACCCTCGCCCTCGCGTGGCAGCACCCTGTATATTTTCTGATTGACTGCTGAAGAAGAGATCGGTGTTTCTTAAACTTGTTATACCACCACAGAAAATCCTTCGATATTCAAGCACCGATCATTAAAATCCAGCAGCGTTCTTTAACTACAGACAGTCTGCACAGGAGGCAGGTTTAATATTCTGTTAAGAAGATTAATTGTTGTTGACAGTTGAAGAACATTTGGCAGAGAAGTGCTCTGATCCACACGTCTTCCTAATGTTTCCTGTTTGGAGTCACAATTGCAGAGTTCATAACTTTAAATAACTGTTGTAGATGATTTTAATAATAGAATATATTATATTTAATATTAAATAAGCAGCACTACAGGAAGGTCGTACCACAGTTTGAGCTCGAAATGCTTTAAACTTCTGTGTAACCCAGAAAATATCCAACAAACTTAAATCTGCTGTGAATATGGAAAAATACAGAGCAGAGGCCAGAAGATGGCGACCATTTAGTTTAATTTAGGGCAGTGATAAACTTTATTTTAGTATCAATCAATCTACAGATGATATTCTAAAATAATCTACAGAAGTCTAGTCCATAAAATGTCAGAAAATAATAAATTATGTCTTGTTTTATTTGACCAACAGACCAAAGCCCAAAAATATTCAATATAAAACAGAGCAAAAGCATTTTTGGCACATTTTTCTGCAGATAAACTGAATGAAATTGAGCGTTCAGTCAGTCTAAAAGCTACGTTTAGCACCTCCATCAGTACATGACGGTGTGCGACCGACTGACCTATAATTTCCACGTCTGCTCTGAATCTCTGATCTACCCTCCCCCTTCCTCTGAAACCCCCTTTTCACACCTCTAAGAGCTGGTCGCCATCATCATACTCTCCCTGCCTCCACCCTATCCATCCATCCATCCATCTGTCCGTCCATCCATCCATCCATCCATCCATCCATCCATCCATCCATCCATCCCTCCATCCCCCTCCAGGAATGCTATTGTCTGACATACATTTAAAAAAGGAGAGGAGGCAGAGTGAGGGAACGTCAGACGAGGACGGAGGGAGGGAGGAATGAGGATTACCAAAAGAGGGGTGACAGACGGGAGATCTGGGAGACCTGCTAGAGGAGGAGAGCAGCGCCCTCCCCCCCTCACTGCTCCTCTTTTATTATCCTCCTCCTCTGAATGGTGGCATGTTTGTAACGCCACATTAGATCAACCTGAGAACTGAATGATTTACAACAGAGTTTATTTTTTAACCCAGAACAATAAAACTGATTTAATTTATAGTTTTGCTCTTTCCTCTTCAATATTTCTCCTTCTTATGTTCGTCTGTGAAATATTAGCTGATGTAGCGAAGAATACTGTGAGTCTGGCACAAGCAGCAGAGTGATCCAGGAGAAAAATGAATCAATAATAAAAGAGAAACAACTCGCCGATGTCAGAACACCAACTTGGCAAAAATCTAAAGTGAACATTAAAAGGAGGAGAGGACGGGCGAGGTCTCCATCCTCTGTGGGTGAAGTCTGGTGATTAAAGGGCGCAGAGACCCTCCGACAGATGGAGCAGGTCACACACAGAGTGGGACGTGCCAGGTCTCTCACACAGTGACATACTTAACACAAAATAATGTGTGTATTCTCACACACACACACACAATCGCAGGAGCGTGTGGCTGCATGAAAAAACAGAAGATTATGAGCGAGCGAGATGCGATCACACACTCACAGGTCGGAGTGTGTGTGATTGATCGGTCACTCTACCTTCAAATACACACACACACACACACACACAGTCATTGAGCTGTGTTCTGCTGTCATCCATCTCAATGCTTGTCCTGTTAGCTGACTCATCCACACAGTCAAATATCAGCACGCTTTATATGGTGTTTATGGGGTTAAATTCTATTTATAGAGCGTCACACTTCCTTTTTTTGACCTACATTGTGGGTGAAAGGCGATATTAGGACAGATGGTGGTGTACTTTGTGCAGATTGTTTCACCCTTTATGGAAAATTTGTGATTTTGGCTGATCTAGACTTGATTAGACGAAGGCGGGGCATCATAAAGAGACAGATCATCACATATTTTAACTTTTCATGTCCCGAGAAGCTAAAACCAGATTTAAAACAACATGATGTCACTTCCTTTGTATGTTTTTTAGTGGATATAAAGAGAGCAGGATCATAAAGTCATTTTCACTGACTTTATATGATGAGCACACTCAGCTGGAGTCCACAGCAACACTGCAAAACATCTATTCTTCTATTAAGTTTCAATTCTACTCTGTGAGATGAGTTAGCTGTTAGCCTGATGACCCTGAAATTATTCAAGTCTCTCGCACAACATCTCGTCTCTTTGACTCGCTTATTGATCGGACGCTGTCAGGCCCCCCGGAGCAATCAGGTCTGATCTTCAAACTGTGAGAGATAAACACACACACACACACAGCAGAATCGATACACTTGTGATCTGATCCCAGGCCGGATATGAGCAGCAAATAAGAGCATTTCCTTAATGAGGTCAGCGTGGCGATAATGTTCTCGTGGTTGATGCTAATAAAAGTTTTATTAATGCTGATATTATTAAACATGATGATGATAAAAATAGTGCTGCACTCAAATAATCAAACGTCGATAAACATGAATGTTTCTGACCGATCCATCGACTGAATAGCAGCTCGTTCGCTCACTCCAGCGCTCGTGAAGCAAGACAGAAACTGAAAACACACACTCACACACACTCACACACACTCACACACACTCACACACACTCACACACACTCACACTGGATGGTAATTTTAGAATTTCTCAATTAGGAACAAAGCCTGTTAAGAGAAGTAGCTGGAGCTATAAGAGATTAACAGCAGCTCTGACTACCGACCTAGTAAAGATAGAGAGGAGGAGGAAACAAGAGTACGAACAAAAATGAACAAAGAAACAAGGCCGAGACGAAGACGACGACAGCAACCTGCCTCCTCTGACCATGTTTGGTCCTGGGAACAGTAGTGCATGAATGGACGGAGGGAAGGGAAGAAGGAAAACAGGGAAGGAGTGAATGAGAGAAGCAGCAGAGTGTGTCAGGAGAATGGTATGACGGGGGTTTCATCAAGGACAGATAAAAATAAGATGATGGATCAGAAGTCCAGTCGGCACTGTGCAGGGTCGGGAAGGGGACAGTCAACATTAGCGCCTAGCATAACATTACAGTGTGTGTTATCGCAGCGATAACCTGAGTAACTATTTGGATATTTCGAGCGGCTATGCCCATGATGATTTACTATTTAAGGCAAAGTTTATTGAATCTAAATTCTCTTGAAGACTTTTATTTTGAAAATCTACAGAAAAATCAGTGAGACTAATGAGTCAAAGTTGTAAATTTATAGGATTTCTATTGTTCTGAATGAGTCGGCAGGATAAAAACAAAGCTAAATAAATGAAAAAACAACAAACGCTAACACAGAAACCACTAAATTTTATAGGATGCTGAGAATCCGCTGTAATCCCTTTAAAGACGCGAGCTTTCTTTTCCTTTTTTCCTCGTAGGAAACACTAATAAACATGCCACTGTGTTGTTATCCACCTCCTAAATAAAAAAAAAAAATCCCTGATGTTCTCCGAGGAGGTGGGAGGAGGGAAAGCAGGAGGATATTACTGCTGACACAAAAAAAGGCAAGAGGCTTACGGAGGGATTGTTGGATTTTAAAGAGGCTCTGCACTAAAAAGACATTTAAAACACACTGCAACCTGATTGCAGCGATAGCAGCGATAGCAGCGAGGGAGTGCAGCGCAGCGGTGCAGCGTTTTATGTCGACGGCTGCAGCTGCAGAGTGAATCTGTAACAATGAGACGATACATTCAACCCTAAACTTTATTTCTACCTCTCTGACAGACAATCAGCTCTATATTTACCCACTCAAAGTGTTTCCTATTACCTATGATGCCAGTGCCATGCTGAATTACATAACAACCACAGAAAACACACTGTAGCTGCAGCAGCCTCAGTGGTACAGCCCTAACGCCACATAGCTTTGTGAGTGGAATGGACCGGTCCACTGTGACGGGGGTGTCCTGGTTCCCTGCCACGGCGTTGGTGTAGTAAAGTGGATGAATGGGATTAGGGCTCAGCCCCTTGCTGGGGGGGGGGTGGGATGGGGCCGTCCAGACCAGATTACCCCCACAGCCTGATTTGAATGGCAAATCCTCACAACACCTCGCACGCACGAGCACACACACATGCAAACGTGTAAACACACGCATTCACGCGCAGGGCTTATGGAGCGTGGACTGTAAGCAATACTCTGGGAACGTGGACAGAGACACACTCAACACAGACTCTGTGGCAACAGTGGCTGCCATTAATGATTATTTTCATTGCTGATTACTGATTTCTTTTTTTAATTTCTCAATCCAATAAAAATCTCTGTACAAAATAAAGAAAATGCTCATCTGAAGATGATAATTACAAAGAAGCACCCTTTTTTCTACAAACAAGCAAAAATTCAAAGATATTCAATTTCTAATATTAGAAAATAAAGAAAAAATAGAAAATCACTGATGTATCCCAACCATAGATGCCGGCTACTACAGGACAACACCAAAACAAACCTCAGCCCAGAGCAGATTTACAGATTACTGGACCTCTGTCTCAGCACCACGACTCTGGCGACAGTCATCACAACAACAAGGAGGACTAACGAACCAAGTGGAAAAGATCCCAAAAGGTTAAATATCTGGTTTCCCCACCAGTCAGTCAGAACTGAAGAAGCTTCTTTGGATGAGAGGTGAAACGTCATCACGGATCTACAACCAAGTGCAGTTACCAAAACTCGACTTTAAACAATTAAATCCAGCGGTGTTCAATCTTCATGGCTGGTGGCCACCTTATAATTTTGACCCCTCTTCAACAGGTAAACATCTCTGTGGGATAGATCCAAGCAGCAACCGTCGTGCTTGTGAAGTGAAGTGCCAAAAACTGCAGTTCCTCAAACCTCCACTTGAGGCTGGCTCCAGAAGTGAGTCAGTCTCCATAAGTCCCCATGTTAAAACTTCACAGCAGAAATAAACATGTTTACAGCCTGGTACAAAAAACAGTTTTGGTCTCTATAGCTAATTTCCCCGTTCATGACAACTGTACTGAGGGTGAATTTATATACAACTCACCTGTTCACATTATATTAAGGCTTAACAAAAGGTCATTAACAAATTGAGTAATTTTTAGAGATCTAAAACGTAAATATTATCCACTTACCCACAAGAATAAAATCATATTTTGTGTAGCAGTTTCTTTTTCTGCCTTCAAATCACGTTAATTTGCTCATGACCTCTTAGATTTACCTTGTGACCCGTTAGCGGAACTGAACCGCTGGATTAATCCCCTAATCATACCAGCACAAATACTAATGCTACCACTTTACACTAACTGTGACAATTAGAGGAGAAATCCGGTTACTGAGCCACATGTGCCATTTATACACATGTATTTTGACTAGACACACACACACACCTTCCTGTCTGTTTACTGTATATATATGCGTGTGTGTGTGTGTGTACCTGCTACGTGACCCAGCTCCAGCGTGTGACCTAGTGTCTCTCACAGTGAGTGTGCAGTCAGCTGAGAGTCACAGGCTGAAGGAATTGGAGCAGATTAAAAGTCACCCTGCGCCTCTCGCAGTCACAAGTCAGGGGGGGGGTCGCCTCTCGACCGCCACTCAACACACACTTTCATCTTACGAGGATTTAAGAGCACATGTTCACACAGTTATTAGGGGGGTCTGGACAGAATATGATGTGTACATATCAGATATTTCCTGCCTGGATAAAATAAAAGCAACAACTTCTTCATCTCTTCTCTGAACAAGACGCTGAAGGAACCAAGGCGGCTTGCTGCTGAGCTGTAGGAGCGCCATAACACAAATCAATTTCTCTATTTTTTATTTTTCTTGCTGAAAGTATCACTTGTTCAAACTTTTTTCATGATTCAACAACTCGGCATGACTCAGAATCTCCAACATGAGCTGCCCAGGGCGTCAATAGACACTAACAAAGCTGAAGCTTTTCTCCTCACTGGACCCAACTGATTTAGATTTAGAAAAAAAAGCAAATATTATATCATCTTTAAAATGTGTCATCGTCTTTGACTGTCCTTCACTTTCTATCAGGTCTTGAGTGAAATGTCTGTTAACGTCCCTGATAAAACTTGATGAGCTTTGAAGTATCAGGTAATAATATACAGATATGTAAAAACTCCAGTATGTGTCTCACATCGCTCTCTCTCCTACATCATCCAACCTCTCCCTCAGCCTTCAATCTCACCGGGATAGAGAGTGATTGAATAACATCCATCTGAATGACAGGATGACTGATAGACGTAGGGGAGGTATGGATTTTCCTTCTTCATCATCCACCAGCAGCTTCATGCCTTCATAAGAAAATTAACAAGGAAGAGAAGCTGAAGAACAAAATAAAGCTCATCGTCTCTCCAGGACAGAGAGGAAAGGAGGATAGGAAATGAAGGAGAGCCTCGTCTCGCAGTGCAGGCCAATAAAACAGAGAAGAATATGTTCTAATCTCTGAATTAACACCCGGAAAATGTTCTCAGATTCTCACTGAGGAGGCGAAGAAACAAGAAACGGGAGAACAAGAGAGGATGCAGTATACCCTGAAGACAGATGATGCCCTATAGGAGTCAGAGCTGCAAGACCAAGAGAGTGTGTGTGTGAGTGTGTGAGTGTGTGAGTGTGTGAGTGTGTTCGCCCTACTCCAGCAGTGTGCAATCGATGCTCTCTAACCACTGTCCCCTATATTGCTTTTACAGCAGCGTCCATGATTAATTCATTAACCGTCTCTCTCCCCCTTATCTTACTTTATCTTGACAGCTCTCGAGTGCATTTTGCAACCCTCACACCCACACACACACCCACCCACACACACACACACACCCACACCCACACACACCCACACACACACACACACCCACACACACCCACACACACCCAGCAGCAACACAAATATCCAGCAACAGAGATGTGAGGAGATAGCAACGTTTCACGGTAAGACGGCTAAATTTAAAACACGGAGACGTCAAATTACCGTTTTATGATCACATCCACGTCTTACTGAATAAACATTAATACAAATTTATGACAGCAGCTGTGCTGTGTAATTAGTTTTACTGACGTTTCACAGAGAGGGTTAACAGTGCCTGGAAACATACGAGCAGACTGGTGTTATTTTCCAGAAGCTCAGTTTTACCTTCCCGTCTGAAAAAGCAGTGCCAGCGTTTTCAAGACCGCGTTCAAGGCGGCAAAATCTGTCTTTTCAAGTTCGGCCAGCTTATTGTGGACGCAGTCTGAGACAGGACGTGACCGAGTGTGTGTGTGTGTGTGTGTGTGTAGAGGTCAAAGCTGCAGGAGCATGTTCCTCCTCCTGTTTCCTCGTGGAGCCTTATTATCGATTCAAGTCGTGGCACAGCGCCAAGCGTGCACACACACACATGTGATATCATCCACTGATATAGATGACCTATTTTTTTTTTCCTTCATGTGAATCAGACACACAAACACACAGATTCCTCGCCCCCCGGTTATTCCTGCGATTACATTAAACATCCGGGATGCGCCGACAGAGACGGGACAAACATCTCTCTGCAGTATCGAACTCCAGGACGCGAAACACCGGAGAGGAGTTTGAAAAGATGTGGGTCGACCACACAGCCTTCACTGTTACAGTCTGTCATGAATACAGGCCCTGTGTGCTGCTGACAGAAGAGAGGGCCACTGTTACCACACAAATATGCACACACACACACACATTTATACTTTTGAAGCAAATATTTCACACTCGCTGGCTGAGAAGCCCGCACGACCATTCAACTCAATTTTCTCCCCCGACGCACACACACACACTCATATACACAATGAAGCTCATTGATTATTTTACTAAAAAATCAGCTGGGTGCTGGTTATGTAAGAACCCCCGAGGGCTAAAGAGGGGAGCACTGCTGCGAAACAGTGAGAAAAGGGGGGAGAAAAGAGAGAGAGAGAGAGAGAGGGAGAGGGAGGAGAGACGTGACAGATTTACTGCATATGACGAGAAAATGTGGAGAATGCAACAGAGCGCCAGAGAGGGAGATCGCGTTTTGACACTGCAGCATCTGGGCGTCACCATAACAGAGTTATTTTCCTGTTTACAGTCTGTAAATTTGCACATTCGCCGTAAATATGTCGATACTATTCAAATGAATCTTTAAACAATCTTTCCCTCCGTTTGTAGTGTCTGAAAACCGATAAAATGACTGCTCTGGTGTTGAATTTAACATCCTCTCCGCTTAATTTAAAGCATTTTAAATGCATATCTTGATATTTCCCGTCCATTTTTAATGCATTAATAACAAGCAATTTGTCCCAGCATGGTGGAGATCCCTCCCAGCACAGCCCCGAGCTCTGGGAGCGTTTGATTTCCCTGAAGACGCCCTCCCCGCCCGCTCCACCTCTCCCTCTCTTTCTCCTCTCTCCTACTACTACTATGAGCTCAGTCAGCGTTTGGTTTTCCCTGCCACAGCTCTGACAGCGTTTGGTTCTCCCTGCCGACACAGTCAGGTGCTGCCGGGAGAATATGACCAAACAGGAAGCAACTCGCGGGGAAAGATGGGAAATCTGGGGGGAGGAGGGAGGGAAAAGGGAGGAGGAGAAAGAGAGGCAGGAAGAATTAAAGAGGTAATCAAATAAACAAGTGAGAATGTGAGGAAGAGGCAGAGGAGAGGAGGAATCGATACTGAGAAGAGAAAGTGGGCCATGACAAAGAACGAAGGCTGAGGAGGGTAAATGAAACTGAAGCTATCAGTCACAACAATGAGACGATAAAATGATGAATATAAAATACAACATCCACCTTATGAAAAAAAGGTTATTTACTACAGCAAACTAGCTCTGGATACTACTGAGGTATTATCAATTTAAGTAACACTCTGAATCATAACATGTAGTTGTTTTCTAGCTTTGCAGCTCCTGATGTGACAGTAGATGAAAAATACTGGCAGGGTGTGATCTGAGAGACACAGAGAGATTGTTCTGGATGAGGAGGAGGAGGAGGAGGAGGAGGAGGAGGAGGTGGTGGTTGTGGTCGAGCAGAGATCTACCGTGAGAGGAGAGCGGGACCGAGCGAGGGAGTGGAAGGGAAAAACTAGGCCACGTGGAAAAATCCAGCTGTAATGATCCAAATCAGAAAACCAGCCAATAGCTCGCATGTCTGCCCCTCTTCTCTCTCTTCCACTCGTCTCTCTCTCCTCTCTGATATTCGGTTGAGTCGTTCTCTCTTCTATTCTACTCTACTTCCTTTCCATCTTTCACAGATCGTCCCTGTAATTTCCTCCAGTACCAGAGATCACTCGCCCAATCACCGGTCGCAGGAGCGAGGAACAAATTTCCACGCGCCATCCAATCTCGACATTTCGAGGTCTAAATTTACCTCTAATGGAGGTCACATTAGTCCGGCGTGACATTTCTCAGGCAGGAGGCACAAAGGCAGGAAACATGACAGAGACGGCGAGTTAAAGACGGGCATATTCAAAGCAGCAGCAGATACACTTTAATAGGATTCATGAGGTGGTTAGATAAGCACAAGCGCCCTTTTGTATGTCCACAGCATGAGAGGAGCCAGGTACAAACACACAAACACAGATCTGGACAGACAGGAAGCGCTGTCCAAGCGCTGGCCTGACACTTCCTGCATCGCGTGACAATGCGGCCCGTCAGCAAACGCCTGACTCCTCCAAACCTTTCCTGATGCTCAGCGTGCTTCCTGTCCTGTCTGGATGAGGATCACATGATCATATCTTGTTATGGTTGTATAATGTTCCAGAACTGACAGGATGAGTTATTAAATTTGTTTCACATGTGTGAAGAGTTAAGAGTTAAACACGCCCACAGATTCCAGATTAATGGTTTCATCGCACTGGGATGCAAATGTCGGTATTAAACATGGTTATGTGTCATATTAGGACAGAATTCAAGATCAAGAATATAAAAACATTAACAACAGAAGGTGAAGAGGTAACAGCTATGACACTATGTCAGAGATATCTACTGAAATTAGCTTCGGCCTGTATCTTTATGTATAATCACTGTAGCATCTAATCGACTTTATTTGGGATTTGGGGATTAAAAAGTGGATATTGTTATTGTACACATCTATGGCTACAATGATAAACTATGAAATACCATAAAGAACATCCAAAAATACCTTAAAAATGACTTTTTGTCATTGTTTGGTCAGATATTGGTGATAAAAACACTTAAACGATGATTTTTGACTTCATGGGGACTTTAAAAGAGTCTGTGTGACTCAGTGCAATAAAACATGAGTCCTGATGGGCATGAAAAGCCACAGAGAATGTGTCCTTTGCTTCACTGCTGCATACCAGCCCAGCTCAGAGGGTCACACACACACACACACACACACACACTCACAGAGCGGCAGGGCTGCCAGAGGTTGGCACAGCCTACAAACTGATGATGACTTAGAGGTGTTAAGTATACAGAAATCTTCAAGCCAAAGATCTACAAGGATGTTAACCCCACTCCCCTCACACACACACACACACACACGCCTCGACACAAGATACAGACAGCTCAATTTGCAGATCCAGACTGAGAATTAAAATTAGATTTGGCAAAACTGGATTGAATTTGAAGATTTTAGATGTGATCAGAGTGTCCTAAAGTTTTGTCACACAAAGACAGCACACACACACACACACATTTTTCTAGTGTCTATATTTGTAAAAGGGCAGAGTTATGGCTGTTGGTTTCCTGACCATCTTGTTCTTCTAAAATGTCCTGATTGTTCTGTTTCCTTCCACGTTTCCTGACTTATATTTGGCTCTAAAAAGGATTCTTGTGCATCTGTCATGTTTGACACACATGGTGCCGTTTGAAGCCGAGCTTAAGCTCGTGTAAATGTTGCCTAATTAAGCAGAGAAGCAGAAATCAACTCTGTACTACAAGCTACAAACTAATTATGGAGCTACTTGAATAAATATAATATTCACTTGAATGTTGAGTCCTAAACCATCTGGTTTTCCACTGACTCAGAGTGTGTGTGTGTGCTTTCTGAGTCAGATCCCAGTGTTTTTCCATATATGACCCCGTCACTATTGCTTTAGATATCCTGTCATTGTTGCACACAAGCACAAACACACACAAAAACCCCACCACCCTCATGAATGATTTAAACTGGATCCAATGTCTTCCCACTCCGGTTACAGTCAAGTGATGCCTCGAGCAGGCGAGCCAAGTTCACATTTCTCTGCCTATTCTTCCTGACAACTGCCACAAGTGAGTCACACACAGCTGACAGAGCAGTGAAAACTCACACACATATACAGGATAGTGGTTGATGGGGTCAAGTTCACTGCAACATACAGCATGAAAATCCTTACAGTCCTGAGTACCACGAGAGGAAAGGGGAAGAAAGGGTGTGTGACAACGACTGAATGACAGGGCAAACTCGATATGATCCAAGACAGTAGGCGTGCTATTATCGCCGTGAGTCTTCAAAGAGCAGAACATGACGAGACAGTGACATCCTCTGCCACAAGTCCTATTGTTATGGAGTGACTCCAGAGGACAGAGGACAGGTCCTATAGAGTTACAGCCTCAGTATAGCTCTGTCCAAAGGAGCTGTGCCATGAGTGTGATGCTGACAGAACACTGACGGTTTCCAAGAGTCAGAAAACACACATCAGTCTAAGAATATCCTACTGTAACGTTCTCCTACTGTACATGTGGGACAACTGGAATAGATCGACAACAGAAATATACTTGTTGTGGTCACTGTGCATTAAAAAAGACAACTGAGAGGAGAAGCGGGCTCGTACCGTGATGCATTCAAGTCCAAAGGAAAATCCACAATCACGCCAGGTAAAGAAGATTAACAACAAGTTTAACTTGGCATAACGTGATGAAACTAAACAAGACAAAACTATACGATACATAATGTTGAGTCAACTCACCAGCTTAGTCTTACTGCCACCACAGTGCACAGGTAAAAATCAGGTGAAACCACACAACCCTTTGCCAATTACCCGAGGTTACGGTGTTCCAGAGAACATGGGTGGGATCTAAAGAAACAAGCTATGACACGTTCTCCTACTAACTAATCACCGTCCAAACACAATTATTCCTCATTTTCTGAGGAACAGCGTCGGCAGGAATTCGTCAGTTGAACTATTTAATTATCAAGCTACAGCTTCACAAACAGATTTGCAAAAGGTTGATTGATTTTCTCGATTTTTTACAGTTTAAACTGCACATTTGTTTGTTTTTTTCAGCTAGTCAGTCAAGTCATGTGGAGACACTGAGAACTGATATCCTGCGGTGTGTATCTGACAGTATTCAATAAATAACTGATCATAAAATAAATAACTGAGTGCAGTACAGTACTACAACAGCGACAACTTTGTAGACCTACGAAAGTTTTTAAAAGTTTCATTAATTTAGTGTAGCTGGGTCTGAAAATGTGCCACATAAACAAATAATCAGGGTTTGCATATAGAGAGAATATAAAGGTGTGTGAGCTCCTGGTACTAATGAGACAGCAGGCAGAGTCTATGCTTGCAAAAAAGTTTACCAAAAGTAACTCCTTACGCACTGATTGCACCTCCCAAATAAAAAGGACCAGCAGTGAGTGTGTACCCAGCAGCAATGTCAGAGTACTGACCTATGATCAGTTTGGGACTTTCAGGCTGTTAAGATTCCCAAAAGGCCAAAAGGCCTCTGTCCAGCTCTACTTAACTCAAAGTGCTTATGTTCTCGTGCTTTAATCACCCCTCTCGTGGGGAAACACCACCTCTAATGCCTCATTTATTTATCGAAGTAAAACAATCGGACTGCCAGATAAAATTGAACTGCGATTGCGATCGACAAATGGAGCTTTAATGGAGAGCGATCGTTGGCTATAGGCTGAGAAATGGACTGCGGCTCGGCCCGCCTGATGGACTGAACCTGTTCTGAATTTACAGCGCTCTGGAGTGTGTGTGTGTGTGTGTGTGTGTGTGTGTGTGTGTGTGAGAGAGAGAGATTTAATGGAAGTCTTTCTGCCTCCCAAGGAACTTCAACACCTACACCTCTTAGATTTACTTTAACATGAAACAAACCATTAATGCCAGACATAAATACAAATCCCTGTGTGTTAATATAACACAGACCTGGGCCTTAACCAGCTCGAGTTATGAGTGGAATTTAATAAAATAACAGAAAGAAAGCCTTTTTTTAATCAAAGTAAAAGTGTTGCAAACTTAATTTTATGTGTTTTTCTGTTATTAATATCTTAATATGCCCCAAACAAAATGCCAGCTTCAGAAAAAAGCAACTAATTTTCAAGCTAAACAGACTTTTGCTGCGTTACCTTGAAGCCTGTCTGCATATTTTTGATTCAGTTCAGAGCCACATGTTTTCATTCCAGGGTTATTCCAAGAACAGCAAATCACAAAAGCTGGGCATAGCAAAGATGCCATAAACTGTCACTGAAGCCACCTCCTGAAAGGCTTCTACGTCTGCATGTCTGTTGTACAGATACTCGGCATGAACCTGCCTCCCACACACACATTTGCCGCAAACACACACACACACACACACACACACACACAAGCTAAGTTGCAAACCCTGAGGAGTTTAGTTTCATTATAATAATCAATAATTAAAAGCCACCTCCTTTTCATCAGTGCCAGCATCACAGATGTGACCCGAGTCTATTGGCTGTCACCACCCCATCCTCTCCCTCACACACACACACACACGCACACACACTCTCCACCCCCACCACAGTCAATTTCAGTAGAGGCATTCATTTTTAAAGCGCCCCTGTCACTGGGATTATAAAACAGCAACTCTCAATGCTGGTGGTAAGGCCAGTGCTGCAGGGGGGGTAACAATAAGAGAGACGCGCGCACACACTCACACACACACACACACACACACACAGAAAGAGATCTGCAGTAGCCCAACAAGCAGCGCTCTGTTCGAGAAGGTTTGATTCCTTCAGCGTCTTTTAAAAACACCATCTGAAACACGCTCAGCCTTTTCCAGCCGGCTTGCAGAGCAGCAGCTTCCATATTTACAGGATAAACAGCAAACAGGAGGAGAAACATGAGGCCATGTGGGGAAAATTCCCTGACACTGGTGGGTTAGGAGAGGAGGGGGACTTCATAAAGCTGCTTCCTCTGGTGTCTCAAAAAGGCACACAAGTGATTACAAGAGAAGTCAGGGCATGCAATGTTCCCCTGCCCGGAGAAATAATGTGACAAAGCTGGGAGCCCTGCTTTGTTTATCCAAAATATCAACAATGAAACAATCCAGATTATGAAACTGGCAGACTGTGCTGGCTGGCTGTCTGCCCTAAAGATCAACTTACTTACTTTGGGACACACTGTGTGAACCATGTTTGAGGTCTTTTCATCCCCCTGACAAAAAACACAAAGATTCCTGCAATATTCCCAGAGGAGTGCAGGAATGTGTCTCAAATGGGCTGCGGAAAGTTAGGACAGCTCATCCTGTGAGTTTAGCAAATGATCTGTTTATTTTACGGCTTAATTATGACGTTTGAATGAAGAATATTATTTTCTATTTACCTTTATATCTCTCCAGCACATCCTCATACGCCTGGGCGAATTCCTTCTCCTGTGAATGGTTTGTCGGCAGCAGACCCGGTATGAACCCGGCCATGGTGGCTCTGCAAGCCGGCTTCCGAGAAGAGAGGGGTCGGCCTGCAGACTACTACCGCAGTGACCCGGTCCGCTACTGCGCGTCAAGCCTCCCAGCTCCTGCTTCCTGTCGGCGTCCAATCCAACACCGGCTCGCCTGGAACTAATGATGCATTGGCGCACACTAAAAGCTCCGGTAGCTGACTTCCAAGCAGGGTTAGATAATCCTTAGGGATACTTGAGAATACACAAAAGCTTGAATGAGTGCGTATTTATGAAAATATAAGACGTTAAAGAGTGTCTACTTGAAGGAAGGTTACATAAACGCTATCTATCCATTATAGCCGTGTGTGTATGTGCGTCTGCGGGAACACACAGTCGCATCGCTCGGTGTGTTGTCTCCGTCCAGTCCCTCCTTGAATATCGGCTTCCACCCGGTGGCTGGTGCTTTTTGTGTGTGTGTATGTGTGTGCGTGTGTCAGGGAGGGAGTATATCCTACACACCCCAGATGAGTGTCCGTAGAGAGGGGGGGTGAGAGTGTGTCTGTTTCCGTCCCCAAATCGGCGGAGCTCCAGGCGAAGCCGTATCCGGACTTAGGCTTCCTATCCCAGCCTGCTGTGTCGGCGTCCTCCCGCGGATCTAATAAGACGAGCCGCCCGAGCTCCCTGCATGCTTCCCCAGCCGTAATGGCCGCTTCTATCCGAAGCTTTGCGGTCTCTGCCTCCGTGTGGATGTGTCTTGTGTTTTCTCCCCCTCTTCTGCTCAGGTCTGTCGGTTCTTCCTGCAGTGGCTGTCTTCCATCCCTCTCTACCGGCCACGCCAGGAACCTCCGCCACAGGAATTTCAAGAGCCGGGAGAGAGAGAGAGGGAGGGAGGGAGGGAGGACGCTAGCTAGCTTACACGGCTGCCGGTGGAAAATAGAGCTGGAGCGCCACCAGATGGTGGGCACAGCTCGGTGACAGGTAACCATGAAACCCCCCTCCTGACCAGGCCTGAAGAATACTGTCGACAGCCATGGCATGATGTCCACAACACCTGTACCTTTACATTAGCATTAACGGTTTATCTCCGTTAGCTTACATGGCTGAAAATGGCGGTTGGAAACCAACGGTCACTTTCAAAGTGTAAATTCATCATTTCTCTGGTCAGCTAGTGAGGAAAATCAAACTTTTGGTCTATATGATGTTATTTTCATTTAGTTTTTAAGTTATCATATGAGGAAAGTGTCCACTTAGACGACCAGGCTGCTATTTGTCGAAGAAACATTTGTAAAGAAAAGTTGATGACCGTTGGGAGGAATAGCTTCAAAATGGCGGATATAACGGCTGTTCTATAAAAGTGTTATTTTGGCATAAAATGGATATTATCACTTAAAATAAATAAAACATTTATTTCTGAGTGATTACAATGAAGTAATGATGGGTGCCGCATTATGTTAATACATCATTTTGCAATGTAAAAATGCCAAAAACAATGGGGAGTCACAGAAACTTACTAAATAAGCAACATCTATTCAACAAAGTCACCTCCTTATGCAAAGTGCAAATATAACAGACCATTAAATTTAATATAAGTCATGTAGGTCTTAATAGTTGGAATTTGTCCAACACTGCATCTATATTTAAGTAAGTTTTGATATTGGATGAGCTGAACTAATGATGCACACTGCCATCTAAAGGCTGACTGAATCTATTATAGAGAACTGTGGCAAAATAATTAAAAATCCAAGTGAAGCCTTGTTAGCAGGCCTATAAAAACACAGGCTTTAGATCCAAAATGAGTGCAACCAGAAGAAATGCAATCGCAGGCCACAGTCGTATCAGGGAACACATATACAACACAGGCAATGTGTCTGTCCTGTCTCACAGCCGTCTGTGGATAATCTCAGCATGCGATCATCCTGAGGTTAAAGCCCATAAAGCAGCCTCATTGAAATGTTCCAGAGATTATGTCACTTAATCCCATATAAAGATGACCTTAAAGTGAAGTTGTGTGAGGCCCATTCAGCTTCCAGCAGAAATACTGTATATTTCTCTTATTGCAAAGTACAGACCGTAACATTCACAGTGTTGGAAATGTCATATACACATCTTTTGTTGAAGCAAATGTGGATTTCTGTCAGGATGAAATCAATATTGAATTGAAATACAAATAAAATATGCATGAATGGCTGCACAAGGTAGATTTCAAACAACCAGTGCATGGCTTTCAGTTCCTGTCTGTGTGGGCTGGGATTTGACTCCTGCTTCCAACACTTCCTGCTCCCGGCCTGTTTTCCTCACCCCATAATGTAGTTAAAGGTCTCGACAGTCAGTGGCCACTTTATTAGGTACTCCTGTACAATCTAATGCAGTCCAACAGAACTTGTCTGCCACAAAGGCTACTTTTATGATGAATGGTGTTGTTGTACCCTAACTGCATTATATAAAAATATAAAGTTTCTAACATCCAGTTCAATACAACACCATCGTTAATCATGACCTCGGTAATAAACACATCACTGAATTTCCACATTTCTGACAAAAAGTGAACTTGTAAACCTCGCAAAGGTAGAATTTATGGCAGGGCTGTTGTATTGAATTGCAATAAATTATACAGGTGCACATAATAAAGTTACCACCGAGCGTCTATAAATAAATAATACAGTGGCCACTAATTTAATTCAGCTACAAGCTTCACATTGTTTCCATTAGCTGCCATTAAGATTCTGGCTTTGCACAGCCCACTGTTCTGTTATACTGTACATACAAATAATATGTCTTGTTCTGTCAAGGTAAAATAAAAGAAGTGGGTGAAGGGTCGATGAGGTGAGACACTGCAGGCAAAAACATCTTTTCTTTTTTTCATGCACTGGTCAGTTTTGAGATTTTGGGATATTTGTTTCCATTTTCTTGCAGACTAGTGGAAAGAAAAGATCTAAATACAAATTGAGGTGTTTAGTCATTAGATATCACCATCTGCAGTGTCTTGCAAAATGTCTGCATGAATTCTTCAAAATATGTTTTTAAAGTCTGTTATCTTGAGCCAGAAATCTCCCCTTCAGCCACACTTACACTCACCAAACCTTCCAGTTTTATTTCTGTCTGTATTCTGAAGGTTTTTAAAGTACAACGCAGACTGTATTCATCACGCCATGGGCTCGAGAACAAACATCTAAACATCAGAGCCTCGCTTCCTTTTTAATCATAACTATAACACATCACCAAGAAGCTCGCAATCTCTACTGCACTTCACACTGCAGAAATCTGAGAGACACTTTGCAGCACAAAACAGAACGTTTGTGAGGGAACAGATGGAGGACGAGCTACAAGTTGAAGAAAAAATAACATCCAATATGTTTATCTTCTGTAAAAAAGAAGAAGAAGAAGATGAACCAGAGCTTGTTCACTAGAAAGCAACAGGATTATGGGAAATGCAGTCTCAATCCATCATGTTATGGTTTTGTTTTAGATGCTTCCAGTTATTTAGCAAGCGGCCTTGTGTGTTTACAGTAATTATTACCATCAATTAAGCATCCAAGGCTCGATGATTACGAACAACTCCAAGCAGAGTTTCATTATTTTTAATGTCCGCTTTGAGCCTCCTCACCCCGACTCATCCTTCATTACAGGACTCAAATATCAGCCACAACCCAGTGGAAATACAATATACACACAGTGTCCAATGATAATACAAGGAAGGGATCCAAAATTTTCATTCTGAAAGCAAAACAAGTCAGCCGATGTGGCTGTTTGTGTGACACACTCAGATGTCACACAAACAAAGAGGGAGGTCGCTGTGACTCCGGGCTCAAGGTCCAAGCAACATTTCATCTCCAGTAAACTGCACAACACGAAACAGTCGTATTTTAACTACACAATCATGAGATTACAGTAAAAGCATGTGTTTTTAATTATGTTTTACCAGTCAGCTGGTGTCAAGGACGAACACAGCAGGTGGTACAGGCCACAGGGGTCCCTCCAGAGAGAGGACACAACCTGTCAATGTGTGAAAACCACCGCCTAGTGGTGGACAAAGGACATTACAGCTAACTCAAACCTTCTTTGTTTTGGTTTATATTAGTTCATTTGCTCAATTTTAATCAACTCATTATGTGTATTCAAGGTTAGTTAATAATAATAATAATAGAAGTAGTAGAATGTGTATATATGTGTATTAGGGTCAAGACAAGACCAAGCAAACAACATTGAGTCATCTCTTCCTCTTGTCCCATTCTGCGTCTGTCCGTTCACTCCCAATGTTTGTGTACACACACACACACACAAACTCATGTATATGTGTGTGCTGTCATGCAGAGTCCAGCTGCACGATGAATGCACTCTCTGAGCCAAAAGGACATACAGTCCTCAGCACATCAGCAAGAGCAACGCCTCAGCAGCCGAGCTCCACCGTGCCTCCTGTCTTCAGCTACAAAACAACATCAGATGCTTCAGACGCTCTCTGTGCACGTCACAGCCACAAAACAGCTAAAAATGAAACATCAAACTATGTAATCTGATTAACCATCAGTGCCCTAAATAACCGAGAATGAGCCAAAGATTTAATGAAATTATTGTAAGATGTGCGTGACTTGGATTAGTGTTGTGTAAATTTTACTCTACAACTCTCAAACTCTCTACAACCTTCAAAAACACAACTCTCCAAACGTAGTTTAGGTTAGTTTAAAATGCCAACATATAAACATTTAAGACAGCGTCCATGGTTGATCCAGGAATGCAGATAATCAACGTGACGTCAAATCAACATGTAAACAGAGTCTGAAACTGCAGTTATGAGGAGGCTCGTTACAGCTCTACAGAACACAGGATGTTCAGTTTGTGTACGTCCACAGGCTGAAACACGAGATTCTCATTAAACACCCAATCAGTATTTTTTAATCCACCTACCTCTTACAAAAAAAGTCACATGGGATAACCTAATTTCAAAGCACATGATTTTATGTTTAAACTTTACGTATTTGAAATTCTTTGGAGTTTTAAAGTCTGATATAATTATTCATGTGACATCACTCAGGTATCTGAAGCCACAATGTTTTTACTAGAAAGACTGCTTTACAAACTGTGTGTGGAGAATTTGGAAAGGACTAACAAACGATGGAAGCGAAATGCATTATGGGAAGTGGAGTGTTTTTGGAGAAATCAGTTTTGACCACTATTTTTTAACATTTGTCTCTTTGAAAGTTCCCAGACTTTATAGAAGTGCAATAATAAACCATAAAGAATATATATAAAGAGAAGTTGTCATGCTTTAAACAGCTTTAAGTTTTAACATGTGACTTATACTGACTTGTGCTAGATAGGTTTCTTTATCTTTTTTATCTTCCTCTCGCTCTTTTTCATAAACTTCCTTCAAGGTCTCTCTTTCTCGCTCAGTTTTTCTCTCTTACTGCTGTTTCTCCACATCTGTCTTTTCCTCTTTTTGCCCTGAGGTGAGTTCCTCGTTCTTTCATCATGTCACAAGCATTTCTTAATCTTCCTTTTCATCAATATCATCTTGTCTTCTCTCTTTCCTGTGTCTGTTTTCATCTCTCTGCAGAGTTTCTCTTTGTTTTTCTTTCTGTTTCTGTCATTCCATTCCTCTTTCCCACTCTTCATCTCTTTTTAGTTTGCAGTGATTTCTCTGGTTCAGTCTTAATCCCTCTTTCTGTTGTTCCTTCTTTTTCTCTCTCTGTTTTATGACCTCTCTCACCCTCCTCCTCCGTTTAAAGTCATCATTTCTTTCTCTGTATTTTCTCTTACTGTTTGAACCTTGCCCTCCTTTCCCCCCCACCACTCCCTCCACCTTCCCGTCACCTCCTCCCCCGCTCTCTTTCTCCAACTCTCTCTTCATTACCTCTTACACTGACTCGTTCATTCACTCCTTTTCTTTAACAAACTCTCTCCTCTTTTCTTCCCCTCCAAATTAAAATTCTGACACTCTCTCTCTCTCCTCCACTATTTGTTTTGCCCTCCTTTTATATCCAGTGTCAGCCTCTCTCACCCCCGCCGCCATTGCTTCTCCTTGCTTTTTATAACCATGGAAACAGAGGAGACCACGTCACCATGGCAACAGGGGAATAGCCTGGGCTTTGGGCCGAGGCTTCCTTTCAGGTGCCTGCGGAGAAAGAAATGTGGGAAGGAACGGCAGCAGGCAGGACGGTGGACGCCTAAGTTACATGCAGGCACAGACATGTGGGGTCCTCATGCTCACGTGCATCACTGCTGCAGTCTGACACACACACACACACAGATATGGTGCATTACACACACACAGTTTATTGTCTCGCTGTGAAAAGGATTATTAAAACATCATTTCAGTCTTTTAGATCTTTATTAGATCTTTTAATATTCTAATATCTCAGTTTTATGCACAGATTTTTTATTATAAAACTAAACTAACTGGGTTGTATGTATTTGTCCACATTGTTGATATTTGTTGTGGACTGGAATATCCATTTGTCAAACTCAATTGTTGCTATTATTGACACTAATTTCTCTCCTTACATCAAAGATGCACTCTCATGAGGTGACTCCTCAAACTCTCGCTCACATAAACAGAAGAACCAGCAGCTGTTGGGAGGTTTCATTGACATTCATGCTCAGCAGGCAGAGCAGAGAGGCTGAATATCAGAGTCCGGTCAGGACAGCAGCGTCTCTCTTTATCCTCTCCAACAGTGTGAACTCGAAACTCATCCTCGTGTTTGCACTCTGCCTCAACTTTCTTCTGTCTCATAGGAAAGCAGCTGTTCTCTCCTGTTTAGTTTATTTCAGTTCTTTCTCATAAAATATTGCTAACTAAACTGTAAATCATGCAACCTATTGGTACAAGCAGCCTAATGTATTCATTTTTCACATTCCAGCCTCTGCCTGAATGGAAATTGAGGTCAATGTAAACACAGTCCATATTATGTTAAATGTAATATCATCACAAAAGCCTTCACGCCTGAGTGAGCACCGGACACGCCTGGGAAATACTGACTGGATGTTACCAGAAACACGAGCTGAGGGTGAAACTCAGCAAGCTTACAGAGCAAATTTGGAAGCATCAAGAGAGACTCCTGCTCTGCGCTGCTGGTTTAACACAGATGCATTAATTAGTCTTGTGAAAAACAGAAATTTATAGACTCATTCAACCCTTTCACAACATTCAAATATAAATAGCTTGAATTAACTTCTCACTCTTTGATTGCAACCCTCTCATTTCACTCTCTCCCTCTTGGTATAAATAAGAAACTATGATGGCCATAAAATGCATGTAAGAAACAGTTCACATTTGGGAAATATGTTTTTTATCTTGCCAGGAGCTAGAAGAAATACCACTCTCATATATGCCTGCTGATAGGAAGCTGGATGCAGCGCCTAGTTAGCCTAGCTTAGCATAAAGACTGGAAGCAGGGGGAAACAGCTAGCCTCACTCTGTCCAAAAGTAATTATCAGGAGAGGCCAGATCGAGTACTTTAACCCTCCTGGGCTTAAACGCCAAAAACACTTGTGGAATAAGGCATCGCATGCTGGAGAGGAGTTGTGTAACTTGTTGAATTACAAGTTAGAAATCATTTAGTAAGAGACGTGCTTCATAATGAGTCTAGACACAGACTTAATAGTGTTGGCTCTGCAGATCAGCAGCCTTTAGAAATGTTTGCAGGTGCAGAGGAGAGTTCACGCTGCAGAATTTTGGCAGCTTTAGCAAGGTGTCGTCTGTGCCTAAACCCCCCCGGGTGGTTTGGGGTGAATCAACCTTCTGGCTGTCAAGAACCGAACAAGCTCCACACAAACAAGTCTGACGCAATGACTCAGCCCAAAGGTGCTGCCAGAAAACCTCCCTGTCCAACCAACTCCTTTAATAATTGCAGATAATGATTCTTAAATGATTTTCTTTCTCTCTTTGCTCTCTCAGAACTGTCCTTTATTATGTGTTCAGCTCACACACACACACACACATATACGCGTTGTTGGCGTCCGTGGTGAATTTCCACTACATGCCACATGTTCATCAGACAGACGTTAAAAAAGAGGAGTGGAAAAATTCAGCCCATCTGCCTGGGAGAGTTCATTTAAAACATATTACATGAGATCATTTGGATTCGGGATTCACTGAGAAAAGCACAAAACCAGATTCATAGACTTCATCGGCTTTAAATAAAAGATAAAACTGCACATTTCTAGTGTAAAAAGATGTTTCTTTATTCATTTCATCTGCTAAAAAAAGACCAATGCAGCTCAGGACTCATCTGCACTGAAAAAGATGACCACAGGACATAAAAGTGACTCCAAGTCACCAACCATCTTTTAACAAGACTTCAGCTTTCCTGCCTCCGATCTGGTTGTAATTAGTCCTTCACATGTAAACAGCCATCACATGTTGATGTCAGTAGGAGAGTCGAGGACAATTAAGTCAGTTTGAAACTATTTTCAGTGCACTGGATGATTTGTCACTGCTTCATACAGTAGTATTTACTGAAGTGATTCGTCAGCAGGAGAAATGTTTGTTTCAGCAGCACTGAGAGAGAAAAGTCATGAAACAGACTGTTAGATTTCAGCTTAGTCAGTGACAGCTTATGTGATTTAATTTTAGTTATTTTCTCAGTTTTTTAACCACAAGCTGCCCTTCATCTGCCTCATTTTATGTATCATCATCCTAATTTCATGTGTAAATGTGTCGGCATGTGACAAACACACACAGAGTCCTCCACAAGTTCCTGGTATTCTCTCTCATCTTGAACACACGTTCCCTCAGTTGACTTCTTTCTTGTAGAAACACGTTTGTCTAATTTTGTTAATGTCACCGTCACACGGGCATGGAACATCTTGCTTGCTCATCACATCCCAACAGAAACACATGTCCTCTTCAGACTAACACACCCACCCACACACACACACCTACAGCACATCTTTGCACTCAAATTCTGCTGCTAAAAATCGAGTGTATGTTGAGTGAAATCCAAAAATAAAGTCCAGCAGCTGCAGCTTTGTTGCAGACAGCTCCAAATTGTCCCTGCAGACGATTTATGGACAGATTTAGGAAAGAAGAGACTCGTCGTAACGTAGCTGATTGTGAAGCCAGACATCTCCACACAGGCTTCTATTGTGAACGGACACAGAGACTCTAAAACATCAACGCTGTAGGTCTCCCAGTGCACGAAACACATCTGAATATCACATATATAAGAGTTAACACACACATACACATACAAACACACACAGAAGTCTCCAAGTAATGACATCAACCCGTTCACCCTGTCCTGACCTACATGCTGTTTCCGTGGCTGTAAAGTAGGCTTTCACTGTCTTGTCGTCGCCTCCCTGCTCCAACACCCCAACCCCCATCTCTTTCCACGCAACTGGCATTTACAACCAGTATTATAAGAGCGCTGCCAGATTCTCACATAAAAAAGGAAGTCGGTCAGACAAAAACTGTCACTTACAACAGTTATACAACCATTAAACGATCATTTCCACTGTCGCTTTAGCAGATACCAACACTTCTGCCTCTCTGACGAGGGTGGACAATATGGATCAAATCCTCTGCATGGATATATGTCACCACATCTATGTACATAACGAACATATTATGTCTCAACTGAGGGTTCTGCTCGAGGTTTATGCGTCTTAAAATGAAGTTTTTCCTCGTCTCTGTCGCCAAGTGCTCGCTCGTGGTGGGATGTGTTCAGTCTCTCTAAATAATATTATAAAGAGTCTGATCTCGACCTGCTCTATGGAAAATATCATGCGCTAAATTCTGTTTCTGATGCAAATGTCTACAAAAACTGTTTTAGAGTTATATCTCCTGATTTATTACTTGTGTTTCCAGATGTGTCTGCTCACGCAATAACGTCAACTGAAATAATAAAACATTTATTTTTGCACATTTCCAACCGTCTTTACTGATTCTTGGATATCTGTCCTGATACAGCAATATATCTTTCTGTTTATTGTCCAGTATTGACGACTTAAGAGGTCAACTCAAGGTTTTGTTGTTTTGGCGTAACGTTGGTGACATTGTGGTTTATTCTGCTGTTGCATTGACTGTTTTATAGAGGCACAGTAAAACGCTGAGGCCGCTTCAAACCACAACATCCGTCCATCAACATACATTTATGTGATAAAAGCCCCGAACAGTGAATGATCAGCACATTTATGAGATGCTGTGAGTGGCAGAACGCCACAGGCGATAAGAGGCGCAGCGCCGAGTCCACTTTGACACCATTTGTCTCAGTTATCAAGCTGGAAGTTTTCCCTGTCTCCACTAAAAGAGGGAAAGCTATTAGCCTGCTACCAGTGTCTCGTTACGTGAGCAGGGGAACCCTGACTTCTCCAGAGAGCTGAGTAACCCACATTTCTCCTCGTTCTTCTGTTACAGAGAGAAAGAGAGGAGGCACATGGACATTTAAGCTCTTAGTGTTACATAAATAACTTCTACTGCAGATGTTAAATATAACAATATAACACATATAATATATAGCATAACCAGATTTGCCTCTCAGCTCTGTGACATTTACTGACCAGAGGTTTTTCAGGAGACGGGGCGTGTGTGGGCCTTTAATGAAAGCCAGAAGGAAGCCGAACGATCAAACATCGTGTAAACATCCAACATCAGCATGCAAATACAAATGAAGTGAACTCACTGAACTGAGGCTCAATACAAGACGAAACGTTTTCACCACAACATCCGATGACACAAAGACTAAAAGTATCTAAAGTATTTAACCAGGAAGGATCCCACTGAGATTAAAAGTCTGTTTTTCAAGGGAGGCCTGGCCAAGACAGACAGCAGCACAAACTAAGAATGAGTCAATTAAAACAGATACAAAACAAACAGACAGTATTACAACAACATATCCCAAAAAATAAAGGTGCAGTACGAGCTATGAGCCCAACAGTATCAGCTGAAGAAACGATTCATCTCCAGGTCTTTAAAATTGATTTAAAAGCATTCAAAGAAATCAAATCATGGAGTTTTATAACTTTAATATGCTCCAGCCTGATGATTCAGATTATCCAAACACTCTCTTCCCAATTTCTTTGGTCTCCTCTCTGATTTTACTGTACATTTTACTCTGAGGGTCTGAAGTCAATGAACAAATCCTTTTTTACAACAGACGTTTAACAGACGTTACTTTTCTTGCTCCTGTCAGCTTCACTCAGAGTTTTAACATGAATTTAAATTTGCTGATGCGCTCCATATTCTGTATTTTCCACTGAGCGTGCTCACTCTTACAGCAACCTCTTCACATTCAAACCTCTGCACACTACAAACACTCTCAGCAGCTCCGCTGAGCAGATGAAAGTTTGGTGCCTTGCTCAAAGGCACGCTGCCATTGTGAAATGCTTTCCCTTACCTGCAACACGAACCACCGCCCTCTCCGCCGGGTCCAGCACAGAGTCCTGGCTCTTCCTCTTCCTCCTCTCGTGTTTGGACAGGTTCCATGGCAACGTGTCTCCGGGCGGCCCCGCCGGTCCTGATGGACCCGGGGACAACGACCCCCCTGAACGCTCGCTACGGAAGGACGGCTCGCTGACGCAGGAGCGCTCGCTTAGAGTATCATCGTCTGACGACTCCATCTCACGTTAGGGCTGCAGGGAGGAGAGGGATGAGGAGGAAGAAGGAGAAGGAGAGGAAGTGAGGGATGTAGAACAGCGGGGGTGAGGGGGAAGGAAAGAAGGTCAAAAGAAGGGAGGAGGAAAGAAAGAGGAAGAGGAATTGTTGGGGAAAAAGAAGAAGAAGGAGCTTTAGATGATTTATTCATCGCTGTCTTACATAGATCATGCAGAGGTCATGAATGATGCAAAGTTTCAACTTAACAGCAGCAATCAGGAAAACGAAGGAGAAAGACTACTGGGTTAAATCAGTCATCACGTCTACACGACGGTTACAGAGTTTATGAGGCTGCAGACCTGCAGTGACGGCCGGCCGGAGGAGAAACACACAGAGAGGAGAAGATGAAAGAGGAAGAGCACATGACAGCAGAGGTGATGGTACAGATTACTGAGGCCTGAGCAGGGGACCAAACTTTAAGTTGATCAGCAGAATAAGGCAGCCAAACAAAACAGACTGTGACATATAAACATGAAACTGAAATATCTCAGAAAACACAGATTTCCATGATGAATCCAAATCACACAGTGATTCTCTCACTTTTCCTCTCATGTCATCATCAGGTCAACATTTCTAATTAGCTAATACGCTAAACTAGGATGATAAAAATGGTAAACAAGTCTGTTAAGCAGAGCATTCAGCTGTGATTAACCTTCTGAGTCTTATCAGTGGCCTCACAGAGACACCAACATGACATAACCAAACAACAACCTCCGTGGCTGTGAAGTGAAGCCAATGCAGGAAGTGCCAAAAAACTGCAGTTCCTCAAACGTCCACTTGAGGCTGGCTCCAGAAGTGAGTCAGTCTCCATAAGTCCCCATGTTAAAAACTTCACAGCAGAAATAAACATGTTTACAGCCTGGTACAAAAAACAGTTTTGGTCTCTATAGCTAATTTCCCCGTTCATGACAACTGTACTGAGGGTGAATTTATATACAACTCACCTGTTCAAGATATATCTATATATATGTGTACAAAGAGATTTTTATATATAGATAATGTCTAAATTGACCAACAAGCCAAATTCCTTTAAGTTTAAAGTTACTCATCCAATAAATCACTCTATTAGTTACATTACAGTCAAATAATGTGACTTTTCTTAAAGTTTCACAGCTTGGACAGAATGTAAAGAAGTGTAATGTGTTTGTGTCTTCATGCATAAACAGCAAACACACACACAAAAAGAGCTATAATTCATCATCGTATCACTTCACAGAAATCAATGAGGTCCGGACACATTACGTCCCGCTTCAAGCTGACTTATTGATGATGCGGACGATGCCAGCTGCGACGCGTGAAAGGCGGCTCTGTGCTCGCATGGAGGGATGGAAAAGAGGGAATTTTCTCCACAGAGACTATTCAGCAGACTTGGCTGAGAAAAGAGGGAGAGATGAGATTTCAGAGCTTGTCTAGTGTTTCTATTTTTAAAGAAGAGTCGATACGCCGGAAAGACAGGAGGGCGCTTTCTTCATCTCACTTCACTCTCCGTCCTTTCTCTCTGTTGCTCATCAATCTTTACACTCTGACTGTTTATTTGCATTCAGGTTAAATCAATACCTGTTTATCATAATGAAGAAAATGGGTGATTGTAAATACTTGCTGTAAGCTGTGTGTGTGTGTGTGTGTGTGTGGACTCTTGGGACCTGATGCTCTGATCTGTCCATCACAGCATCCTAAAATCAATACCTGTCCTGAGAGAATGAATTGGCTGTTACTGGCTCTCATGTTTCAGCTCCACGGGGCGTCCACGGCAGGTTGGTGATCGTCTGGTATCACAAGTTTGAATCCAGCCTGCAGACTTCATCATCTGTTTTTTTTTAAATCTCCACTGTGTGTGTAGTTCAATAAATAATAAGTAGATCTGTCTAAGACTGAATGCCTGCAGGATAAATTCATATATAATCTGCAGAAATGAACGTAACAAGTAATAAATGTGCAAAAACACGACTTTTAACGTAACAACCAAAGTATGACAGAAGGTCAGTTTCTTTTCCACAGCAGCAGTTTGACAGAGAAGACAAAGCACGTGTTACTAATAACATTTATGAAGGCCGCGCTCAGTAAACCAAGCATGTACAACACAAGGAGCCTGAAAGTGGAGCAGCAAAATGGAATCCAGCCATCTCTAACTCTAATAAATTGACATGTCAAAATGTCTTCAGTGAAACTCTCCTCGTGTTGCCTGGAACACGAAGGTTACGATGACATTCAGGGTTATGCAGCCCTGAAAATGAGTCCAAATCAATAAGAAACTACGTGCAACTAAAAACAGACAGTTTGAATACATCTTGATGTTCCGAACGTGCGTCTGTTTCACTGTCTACGGGAACGTCGATCCAAAACATCTTGAAGGATGTCAGACATGTTTAATGAATGTCAGACTTGGAGTTCAAACAGACATTGAAACAGACTAAACTTCTCGACTTTGGACTTCTTCATGTCAGGACTGTGCTGGAAGAGTCCGGATGCACCATCGTTGGGAGCTTTCAGACTGTATCAGTCTGTAGAGACTAACTTACATTGCTATGGGCAAGAAATGTCGGCTTTACCTAACAGAAAATTGTAAATAATGTGCGGAAATTTTGTCCTATATTGGTGCATGTTGAGTGGATGTGTATGTGGTTCTGCTCAGTCCTATAGGGACTTGGTTTGAGGAGCCAGAGGGCGGTCGGTATGGAGCGAGGACTGGAAGCTGGAGAGGTGCCAGTTCACCTCCTGAGCAAGTTACCGAATCTCTTACTGCTCCCAAGGCGCCTGTGTGGTTGTATTTCGGGCCTAAAACGATTGAATGTTTTCATGATGGGATGTTACAACAAGAGAGTGTTTGTACTCTTTCAGAATAAAAGTCCCCAAAGTCGACGGTTATCTGCTTTGTTTCACACACAAAAAAAAAAAAAAACGGTCACTCTGTCTTCTGAGAAACTCAACAAACAGTCAGCTTAAACTGCGAGCACGTTACAGACTGACTAACTCCCGCTGGCTGCTGAAGACTAAACTGTGGGGTGACCTGATCTGTGGTCACAGGGTGGGAATGTTTCTGTGTACGACGTGTGAGTCCAACAAAACGGCTGCGATTTCCATCTGGACTATTGCTGCCAAATATCCTCCTCCTCCTCCTCCTCCTCCTCCTCCTCCTCCTTGTCGTCCTCCTCCCTCTTCTCCTCCCGCTGCTGGCCCCTGGATAGACCGCTGGCAAAGCCCCACTTCCTGAATCCCCGTCTCCACAGCAACGCTACGAGGAAGAGGTTAAAACCTTCCCAGAATCCTGTGCGGTTCTCTGGTGCACAGTTGAGTGTAGAAGTCTCTCAGTCCTAATGCTGGTGTTTATGTGTGTTTATGTGTGTGTTTGTGTGTGTGTGTGTAAAGTCAGTTTCCCTGCTGCTTGCTCGCTGACAGTGAGTCAGTGCCACTGCAACTAGCAGTTTTATAAATAGAGCCGGAATGGAAGCTTCAAAGCCGCACCGTGTCATTACAGCTCGGAGAGAGAGGGAAACAAACATCTCTGAAGAAAAGAGAAAGTACGAGCAGAAACACAGGAGAAGCAGTGTGAGACAGAGTGAGATCACTTCCTGCATGATGAGACCCTCATGAGACATTTTTACTCACTATCACTCAACAAACAGTCACAGCTTCTGATTTTAATCTGATTTTAACTACTGCTGAACTTTTCATTACACTTGAACATGTAGTGAAAGATGCTCATTACAGGTTCAGCTTGACACAAGCTTACTATTTGTATTATCGACAATAAGATATGATAAATGGACTGTCACCCATTTAAACACATTCACACACTGATGACGCAGCCTTCAGGCACAATTTGGGGTTCAGTATCTTGCACTTTGACATGCAGACTGGAGGAGCCTGGGGCTCGAACCGCCAGTCATCTAATTGGTGGAAGACCTGCTCTACCACTTGAGTTACAGCCGCCCTAAAATCACAAAAAAAACAACACGGACCAGCAAATATCTGAATATGATGAGACGGAACAAGTTGGTGAGACATTTGTCAGAATATTTGGAGTTTCTAAAATGTCAGGAAAAGTTTGAATCTTGAATCTGTATAAACCTCTTTAACCGTTGGATGAACATAAAGTTTGATATTTGTTAGATTTTGGATGTTATGACACAACAAAAGCCATGACCAACATGAAACTGATCAGGGTGGTCATTTTCATTTTCAGTCGCTCTGTCCGCTGTTTTCTTATTAACTGACTAATTGTTTAATCCACACTATGTCACAAAAGTATCCAAAAAGACTCAAAGTGAGTCTTTAAATTATCCCAAACTCTGAAATATTTAATTTCTGATTATATAAAATGGAAAAAATCAGCAAATTATCAACATTTTAGAAGGACAAACTTTCGAACGTTTACTTGCTTTGATAAACAGCAAATTTCATGTTGGTTACATTTTCTGTCAACTTGTTAATCGACTAATATACAAACTGACTTTAGGACAAAAATGCAAATGAAACGACACACACACACACACACATCCATGCAGGGATCTTGGCTCATGCCTCTTCCTGTGACAGCGTGCAGCAGCTGAATCCGACCACGCAGGGATGCTGGATGCTCGACTGGCCTGATTTATAACTCCCAACCAGGATTTACATGGACACGGTCTGTTCCCACAGCTTAGCCTGAGTAGGATATGTGGGTGTGAATGTGTATGTGTGTGTGAAACAAAAGAGCAGGAGTGACATGAAACAGAGAGAGATGGGGGGGAGGCTGTGATAGAGATGTAGCAGTGTGAATCTGAACAACAGATTAAGGAGGAGAGAAAAGGGGAAGACAGGAAATGAGAAAAAAAGAGTCGCGGAGGGAGACGGGGAGAGAAAAACAGACATTTGCAGAGTAACGGCCGTAACTGCCAGTGCTCGTCATTCCAGAGAGGCATACCAGCGCTGATGAAACTTTCACTGACATTTACGCTCACCAGACACATCATGCTCAATTCTGCCTGACAAACTCCAAAATGTGAAGCCACCTGAGCAGAAAACACATCTGCATACACGCTGTGTGCTAAGCTAAGCTAGGCTAATAACCTCATGGTTGTGGGTCTTATGTCAAAGTATGCAGATGTTGATGGAAGCACGGCTCCTGAACTCTCTGACCCGTCAGGTTCTGTGATATTAAAGGGTAAAAAATGGATGTGTTGAGCAACATTGTGTAACTTTTCCACCATAAAGGATTTAAATCATGTTGATGCTACACTTTGTTTCCTGATGGACAGTGAAGTAAACTACTGACAACTGTAGCTGCTGTTAGGTAATGTTTGCTCAGTTTGTTAGCCGGGCTGCCCGGACTGTGAGCTCAGAGCACCGGGCGAGTGTTAGTGTTTGTGCATTTTGGACCACCAGGAAGAAGAAGAAGACCTGAAACTAAAAGAGAGCAGAGCTAATGTCATGCCAGAACTGGAGCTGGGCAAGCGGGAAATGTAACCGGGCTCAGCAACCTCTACGGACATAATGACAGAGGAGAAGAGAAAGAAGAGGACTTTAACGGACGAAGCTAAGAAGAGAAAAGGAGAGAGTGAGCGAGCAAGAAGCTGCCGGACAAGAGTAAATCTGGGACTGACTTTTAGTGGTTGGTGAGAGCTTGGTGAAATGAAAGGCTGAAAGACAGACGCCGAGCTGGGCTGACTGCTGTTGGACTAGTCAGTAATATTAGGTGCTGCTGTGTCTGCTGCTGGTGATCTTGTTGATGTTTTGTTAGCAAAGTTGTTGACTCGTTAGTTTGTGATAACAATTAATATATTCAGAACAAATACATACACTCTAGATAATGATGCGAATACGAGGGTTGCAGTGAGGTAACCAACATCAAATAGTGAGCAGACTCTCTTTGGAGTTCTTCTCATTCTGCCGACATGGCATGAATGCAGTATTAGCACAGAGTGGTATCGATCTTGTTGTCCAACTTTTGGCAGGAAAGCGTATTCCCTAAAATGTCAAACGAGTCCTTTAAATTGATTACACAACAATACTTTGTCTTCCACTTTAACGTCGACATCTGATCTTCCTCTGAAGTTTCCAGCCTGGGTCAAACTGGTTCCCGTTATAAATGACATACACGAATTTAAAGCATGCTTGTTAGTTATTAAAAGTGCGGATGGATGAATGAGAAACGCTCCCGGTAAATCGCAGCCCCCACTCATGATGAGTAACACACTGACAGACTGGATAAATAAATGGCTAGACTCAGCTCCCCCACGCACACACACACACACATACATTAATACACATGCACAGACACATAAAACACACAGAGGACTGCTTGCCAACAATACTGTATCTTACTACTACTCAGCATGACTGGACAGAGAGACAGAGTTAATTAAAGTGAAAGAAGGGGAGTGAAAAGAAAAGTGAGTGGAGAGGTTAACAAGTGACGGAGGATGAGATAAGACAAAGAGGAGGAGAAAGAAAGATGGAGGCAGTGTAGTCACGATAAGATGCTGTGTGAATACCAAAGAGCTCCACTGAGAGCAAACCAACACAGACACTGCTGGCTAGACAGACAGACGGAGAGACGGAGAGCCGGAGCGACAGACGGAGGGAGGGAGGATGAAGTGTCAGTCAACCGTTTCACAAAGAGAAGAAGGACGATGTCAGTGTCCTGAAAATAGTGCTGTGTTTGGATATTTTCATCTCTTTGGGACTCTAAAAATTCCCCAAATGTAAAAATGAAACATCTGAGAAGGAAAAAAAATCATGTTTGGTTGAACGGACCGTAATTTACATCCACAATGAAACCACAACAAGCAGACGTTGCCTCATTTAAGGAGTCGTGAGCCCAAAAAAGGTTGGAAACCACTTGATGAGCGGACAGAGAGACAATTCTGACCATCAACTTTAATAATTTATCAAACAAACATGCCAAAGATGTGAGGATTTGCTGCTTTTCTCTGTTTTACATCCTCGTACACATGGAATATCTTTGAATTTTGGGATGCTGTATGGACAAAACATGGAATTTGGAGATGTCACCTTGAGCTGTAGAACATTTATTGTTTGTAGAGCACTGAGTCCCATTTTTCACACGTTAAACAAAACAATTTCTGTTTTATTTACCTCTAAGTTAAATATCTTTCATTTTTAGACTGTCAGTTTGACCTTTGGGATGTTATGATCGGCATTTCTCTCATTTCCTGATATTTTATCAACTAAACAACTAAAAGATGAATCCAGGGTGCAAAATAAACTTATTTTTGTCCGCCTGCCAAAGAGCTACTGAATGCTGAATTCTTGACAATAACATAAATTGTCTTTTTGGCTGGTGGGTGAAACAAATCCAGCAGCCACTCGCATATTTTAAACAGACTTTTGGCTGATGGCTGGAGCTCATTTTTGTCCCCTGAATGAATCAGAAATAATAAATAATGACAATAATCATCAGCTGCAGCCAAAGAATGAAAATAAAAAGGAGAGATCAGCTTTTTATGGTCACAAACGCCGGCTGTGTGAAGTGAACGCTGCACTTCTTCATCCCCTGCATCAGGGACATATTGGTACTTTCCATCACTATAACACAGAGTAGTAAAGGGGTGTGTGTCCGGGGGCCGTGCAGAGGATAAAACGGTTGGAAGAGACCAACTTAATTCTACAATATCGTCTGAATAAAATGGAAATGAATGACAGATATGCTGCGTGTAGTTTGTGTCTTACAGTATCTCATGTCTGGCTAGTTGAGGGTTCACCATAAGGCTGGAGGTCGATGTGCATTTGACCATCTGGTACAAAGCGGCAGGAGGGGAGCCCTGAATCCTGATCTCTCTCCCTGCACCTCTCTCTTTATGTATTTCTTTCTCTGCCTGCAGCTTGCATAATATCGCTGAGGTTTTCCAGACAGACAAACAGACAGAGAGACAGACAGCCTACAGTGGAGGAACCCCCCTGGGGATCCATACAGCAGGTGGAGGTGGTGGAGGTGGGATGATGGGGATGTAATTGGCTGTAGGGGTTGCACAGATCAATAAAAGCTTGTGTGTGTTTATGCACATAAAATAGCTGCAGCTGGTGGTTCGTGTCACCAGGTTTGCAGCATGCCTCTCCCCTCTCTGTGTGTGTTTGCATGAATGGACATCAGACATGGAGACCAAGCGGGGCTGCATGCAGAAGCACGGGGCTCTTTGTCCAGCACACACACACATACGCACACACACATACACACAGCTTGGCCTGCTTGGATGGATAACGCCAACTAATTACATTTATCCATTTCATGAAATGCTGCCTCCAAACTGCTGAGTCTCTCATTAGGACAGCCTCGGCAGCCTCCTCACGACCCACAAACCGTCTCTGACTGACTGTCCGCTGGATACTTCCAGCCCAGCCCTCCGGCGCACAAATCACGAGCAGCGTGCGGAGGGACTGTGATTATTATACTGAAAGCACAGGCAGGAGCAGCCCCCCATCACGTGTAATGAATATGAATCAACACGTATATTCATTTAAGGTTGCGATCCTCATTAAATGTTGCGTGTTTTATGAGTTTATCCTCATCATAACGCTCCTTTACGAGCTGCTGATGATTTGGTGTTCGCGTTAACGGACAGTTTAAATCATCACCAAGCTCGACAGGTCTTCATAACACATGATCGCGGTGATGTGAGCCATCGTGGGTCAGTACAGAGTTTGAAACCAGCCAGCATGCTCCGTGAGCTCCGGAGCCGCTTACCTTCACCGGGCAGCAGCGGTCCTGGAATCCGAGCGCAGAGCGAGGGAGGCCGGGGATGCTGCCGCCGCTGCTCCCTCTCCTCCTCCTCCTCCTCCGAATGGATGGATGAATGGAGAAACGGGTGGACGGATGTTTTCCGCTCTGCCGATCGGTGTTACCTCCACACACACACACAAAAAAAACGGAGAGCGAGAGAGGGGGTGAGGTCTGGGTGGGAATAGCAGCAGGCAAGCGTAATCCTGAGTGGTAATGGCTGTCCTCCTCCTTTCCCCCTCTGTCTCTCCTCTCCACAACCCCCCACCACCAGCCCTCCTCCTGCTCTCGTGGTCCGCTTTCACACACACACACACACACACTCTCTCTCTCTCTTTCTCTTCAATAGGCTGTTTTCACGCCTCCGACACTTAACCCATGTCTATTGAGTGTGTTAAGTGTCGCGGAAATTGAAATTTCGGTTGTAGTCCTGCGTCACCGTGGCTCAACAGCACCGCCAAACCCAGGCCGAGACGCACACACACACACACTCACACACTTTCTCTTAAATTGGGACTCTGGAGGGGAAAAAAAGGGCGTTCACGCTGGCATATTTACAATTCACATATATTTCAGGATTACGCAGAAGAAGCAGATCTGGCTCTGCAACTTTTACATCACATGAGACAATATTAATCTTTATAATCCCTCCACACACACACACATATACACACTAACCCCCTCCTCCCTCTCCAAACAGCTGGAGGAAGAGAGGGAGTATCTGAGAAAGAAATTGATTACAGATGATGAGGTGGAGAGTTTTGGGCTGCTGCTCCTCCCAGCCAGCAGGGAGAAGGTCCTCACAGTTTGGGCTGACCTTGGAAATGTGAGGTCAGACCACCGAGAGTCCCCAGACTTCATAATTTAATGCAACACTGTGTAACTTTTTCTATCATAAAATGACTCAATAAATCATGTTGATGCTGCATTCAAGTGCAATCAGGTGAATGGTGTCTCTGTTCTGTTCTCACACTATCTAAGTCACACACCACCAACTATTTCATTGATTTTGGTGAAACTGGATCATATTTTATGGAGAAAATGTTTTCTGGTTTTCCCTCTGATGTCCTCCGGTTGCTCCGCCTCAACTCTCTGTGATTTACAGAGTTTCCTGATGGACAGTGAAGTAAACTGTAGCTGCTGTTAGCTCAGCTTGTTAGCCGTGCTGCCCGGCGCAGAGCACCGAGGGGAGTGTTAGTGTTAGAGGAGGTTTTCAGGCCTGGGCCCATGCTGAAAGGGAGTGGAAACAGTGTTGTGCCAGAACAGGAGCTGAGCAAGCGGGAAATGTAACTGGATTCAGCAGCCTCTATGGACGTAATGGCAGAGGAGAAGAGAAAGAAGAGGACGTTGATGGAGGAAGCTAAGAAGAGCAAGCAAGCAAGAAGAGTAAATCTTTTACCACAGTGGGATCATACTCTGAAACTCGGGCTTACAACATTGTTGACACACTGGATCTCAACCTTCACCTCTTGTCTTCAAACCCCCGTGATCGAGTTTTTCATGCCCACAATGTTACTGTTTTGGTTCACGCTGTTCTCGTGCTGTTTCCCACTGATGCTCAACAGCACACAGACACAGTTAGGGACTGACTGGTGAACACAGTGGAGCATTTAGCAGCCAAATATTCCCTCAGATGATGGTGGAGACCAAAAATGGAGATAAAACGGGGTAAAAAAAATTGGATTTGGATTCACTCTGTGTCTGCTGGATGTGTAAATAAGATATGTCAATGCTGCCAAAATGCCTAAAAAAATCAATTAATGCTGCATCTACATATGTTATATACATCTCAAACTTAAATTTCTTTCTTTTGGAGGTCAGTTTTGATGAAATAAGAGCCCAAATCTCAGATTATCAAGTATCTGGAGTCTGGGGTGCAGAACACGACATCAGAGATGTTGTAGCTGTCACAATTAGAGGAGGTTAATGAAACATGGATCAGTTGATGCGTCTGTCTTTGTGAGACAGATTGATAAGGCACTGGGTCAAACGGGTATCACTGGGATTGCCGTGTGTTTGTTGGGGGGGTTGGTGGTGTCGGCTGTTGGCTGTCTGGTAATCCAGACTCCTCTCATCCCTCCGATCAGCAGAGAGTGAAGCCCTGCTGGATTATCTGTGCTGCTGCCGCTTTAATCAAACAGCAGCTAATGGACTGACCGGCCAACATGAACCGAAGGCTACCGTGAAGTTAAACACAGGGTAAAGTTCACCACCATCACTGCTCATTCTTCACTATCAGTTAATTATTGAGCAGCGTGGCATTGATCATCCTCCTGTATAAACAGAGCTGTGAGTACATGAAGTTCCTGACATGAGTATGTCAGTCAGTGATGGTGCCTCTGGCTGTGAATCCAAACAAATTTAATTTACACAATTGAAACCTTGTGATAATGCAAGTCTGAGATCTAGGTACTGCACAGTGTAACCATCATCTGTGGTTTTAAATCTAATTAGGTCAATTTGGATTTCAAGGCTCCAAGCTGCTGAAGCTTCTACTTCAACACCAGTTTCTGGTGTTTGACCTGAAGTCAAACATCTCTGACTTTCAGTTTGACCTGATGTTTACGCTCTTTACTGGATATTTAGCTGTCTGACAGGAGGGTAAATCTGGAGGATCACAGGATGACTCGTGTTGTTTAAATGCTCTAAACTGAACCTTTTGCAGCCTCCAAACATTAATTATTACTCAAATAAAACAACGTATAATTATCAGAGTCGCAAGATTTTAGAAATACTGGATATTTAAGTTAAATTCTTCCCAGCAGACGTCCTAAAATCTGAATAATTTAGTATTAGACACAGACCAAATTCTGTGAACGACAAAATGTCATAGTTTTAGGTTTTTAGTTTTTTTTAGTTTTAATGTCTGTAGTTTGTATTTTCTTTAATTTGATCTAATCTGGTGGACAGTCATCCATACATCCATCTGTTTTCTGGGCTCTTGGCTCCATCTTGTGGCGCTCCATTGAGCCTCCTAATCCCATCAGACGGGGTTAAACGCTGGTAATTGAATCAAGGATGTCAAACAGCATCCATTCATATCTGCCTCTCATCACGGCAGTCCGGACGTCCCTCCGGGGCGTTTACTCACTAATCCATTTAATGATTTACTAAAATCATGTCAGTGGTCTAAGAATGGACCGTAGTTAAACTTCCACTCACAGCTGAACATAATCCAGCACCACCACAGCTGGAGGGAGAACATTAAATCGTCCAGCAGCGCTCATTTAACCAGCTGTGCTGAGGCTGATTGCTTGCTGATTGTTTGCTGCACGTCTTCACTCACAGGCGGACTGCTTTCAGTGATTAGCTGCCTTTTTATAATGCAACAGAGAACTCTAAACACTTTGAGTTGATTGCTTCACTAGTCAGACCAATAATCAAATAACAATAACAGCTGACGCCTACAGTCTGCATCAGGCTTTAAAACACTGTTTAAAGGATTCACCGTGTTATTAAAGATTACTTGATATTTACTTGTGTAAAGGTCGCAATACTGTGCTGCAAAAATATTCAAAGTACAAGTATTATATGAGAACTGTTACTTAAAGGACCAGTGTGCAGGATTTAGTAGTACCCAAGTGTGTATCTGCTGTTTGCACCTCACCCTCTGCTCCCTGCAGCATCTGTAGATATAAAAGTCTCATTTTAAGGTAACAAAAATATAATTATTCTCGTTTTCAGGTGAGTATACAGTGATGAAAACACAGTTATGAATATTATATTTTATTTGTCATATTCTGTACATAAAGCCCTTTAAATCTCACACACTGGACCTTAAAGTATCAAATGTTAAAGTATTTAGTGCAGAAAAATGAGCACTGTGACTGATACACTTGTATATATTTTATGTGTATTTTAATGTTGCAGCTGGTCGACATGCAGCTAAATCCAAATACTTTACATACTGTTGAGTATTTTAAAGTTTCATCTATAACAATGTAACATAATTTATTTAAAGTTCATCACCTGATTTTTAAGTTAGAATCAGTTGTAGCGGTGTAAAAAGTATAAATATTCAGTGAAAATAAATGTGCAGTGAAAATACTCAACTAATGTACAAGAAGTTTTATTCCACTTCAGCTTTTTGAGTTTTGTCTAAAGTTCATTTCTAGTTTTCACAGGACAATCTGTGAACGTAACTGAACCGACTGACAGTATAACATCACTGTAAACGAATGAAGATCTCACTTGTTAGGAAAGTCTTTGGAAATACCGAGAGCTGTACAGTTGCAACAACCTTTTGCTTAAGTTGCTTAACCTAGTTGAATTTGCTAACCTCCTCACTGAGTCTCAATCATAATTCTTTGAGCAATTCCTGAAATAAATCTGCACTCACCTCTGTACACAAAAAAGAGAGAGAAGGAAAAGACGAGGAGGAGAAGACAGTGGATGATAACATTTATTTGCAAACTTGTACAGGCGAACAGGAAATAGTGATATCTGATTTACTATACACAAGAAGAGAACTGCAGGCAGCCGTGTGTTCCCTCATGGCTAAATGTTTGCCTTGCCTGAGTGGCACGCTGGTGGTGTGTAGGTTCCCTCCTTTATCATCTTGTCACGCTGCTGACGGATCGCGTGCAGCCTCTCGTGCTGCAGAGAGGAAGAGAAGAAGAGGTCGGTGTTGAAAATAAAGTGAGAATGTCACAAATCCCTCCACCATTTATGCCTGAACGGAGGAGGATAGGGTCAGAGATTAAAGTGATTTCAATATTGTCTTTACTCCATGCACCATGTGAGACACCAAAGAACAGATCCTGACCACAGTTCTGTGCTGTAAAGCAACATCTCTGTCCAAATCATCCGAATTAATACAGCATGTCAGACTCTGAGCAGCATGCAGCTTCGTCTCCATCACGTTCTGAGAGAACAATACGTGGCTAACGAGCAAATGAAGACGTTTGGATCCAGACAGGAAAGTTCCTGCTGCTGCAGCACATCCACAGTGAGCCGGCGATGCAGCTGTCGATCTCTCTTCTGCTGACGCACACCACCATCGAGGCTGGCCTCAGTTTAACTCTGACATTTAAAGGATCAGACGTGTGCACTGTTTTCTTTCTTTACTCACTTCTACTTAGTTTTTAACCTTAATTTATTGTACTGCTGATACATGCTCTGATCCGTCACACCAAACTGTGCTGGGAGATTTATTTTTAAAGTTTTTAAGTTGAAGGAAGAACAGGTCTGTAGCGTTGAGTAATGCTCAAAGCTCAAAGTAATCATTTTTCCACTGTAGTCGTGAAATGCAGTGAGTTCAGCTTCAACATGGAAAAGTCACCCACAGTCAACACTACTGATAAGTGCATACAGGAGTCACTGACACTTACCGTCTTCTGCCTGTGCATGCACTCGTAGAAGTCCTCAAACTCCAGCTTGCACTCGTTCTTGGCGCGGGTCTGCCCGATGCCGTGGGCGCATTCGATCCACTCCTTCTCGAAGGCGTGGCAGCGTGCCGCTCTCTTGTTTGGCTGCTCTCCGCTCTGCACCAGCATCCAGCGGTCCAGGTTGATACCGAGCCGTGACTGCAAGTCGACAAACGGCATGGTGCTGATGACGGATGAAACAGGAAGTGGTAGAGGAGACAGAGTGAGCACACGCCCTTAAAAAGTGACAACAGTGAAAAGGTGTGAACAACTGAGAGAAATGTTTTGTCACTGCACATTTTACATGCTGCTTTCTGATACAGCTTGTAGTTCCAGCTGGCTCAGGTGAGGCCTGAACCGTCCCTTCGTTATGCTGCTACAGGCCTACACTGAGTTTTTCTTTGCCACTGTCACAAGCTGCTTGCTCATGGTTGGAAGTGTCGGCTGTCTGTAAATCATATTATAAATAATATGACCCAGACCTGCATCAAACTGAACTATATTATTCTACATGAGCAGTGAGTCCTCAGACACAGCAGGGGTCGATCAGCGCAGCACAATAACAAGACCTCAGAGTAACTCAACAGTCTCCACTAGTCGCAGTTTAAATTTAAAGTATAAGTTTCTATACAGAACAAGGTTTTATGGATTAAAACTATCAACCAGAAAAAACACGCACATGATAATAATAAATCATAAAACTACAAACTGACATAACTTGTTTTCATAGATAGATTGTGGCAACAATATAAACAGAATAAACTCTAAGGAGGAAGAACATGGTTCTGCTATAAAAATATAATAATAGATATATATAAATATATAATAAAGAAATACAGCCTGTCTCACCGTAGACAGCTAGCTAGCTCGTAGCTAACAGCAGCTAGCTGGCTAACCTCGTCCACAGTATTAAAATGTATCTTTCCCTTGAAGTCTAAACTTGTCGACATGAAGTCAAACATCGATGTAAATCTGCTCCGGATGTTTGTTTGTCTGTTCGGACCCGGAGAGTCTCCTTCAATGACAGCCTGCTAATGCTAACGCTAACGCTAACACTCTCATTTGTCTCTATTTAACAAAATGGCGCCGTTTTCAAACACTAACTGAACTCTGCAGAGTGTTAAAGTCAACAACACGCGGTTTAGATTCAGACCTGAAGGATACATTTTATTTATTTTACCTGTTTTTCAGTTTTTTCTGTTTTCACTTTAACCTTCCTCCGACTCCACGCGTTCCGCTTTACGGCTGTCCACAACACGGCCGTAAAACGCTCGGCTGTGTCGTGAAGAGACGCGCGACAGGCGGAACCGCGCGTGACCGCCGCCTGCTGGACCGGACCGTCAGGACGTGTTCAGCAAAACACTAAATCATTAAATCACCATGTGTTTATACGTATAACACTTTCTACGCACACACTTCATGTTGACATGTTTCTTTATGTTTAATCTGTTGTACATAGATATGTAATCCATATATATATATATATATATATGTGTGTGTGTGTATATGTGTATATGTATGTATATATATAAAGTCTTAACCGTAAATTAATAAAATGTATTTTGTCTATAATGATTTTCCAGACAATAAAAACAGTCATTAATCTTTTATATCAACACTTTGAGACACTTTTAAACTTCCTTTGTGTCTTTCATCAGAAAGAACATTGTTAGGAAACTTAATCCAAGAAAGATGGATCATGTTTCACCAGCTGTTTGAAACTTTTGAAAACATTTTGAAACATTTCGTGTTGAAAAGCAACTCAACATTAAATCTGGAATCATTTCTCTTCAATATTTTGCACATTTTCATATTTTCACAACACAGACTGCATTATTATCGAGGACAGGGAATGTAAACAAGTAAATAAATGGATGGATTTGAGTCTGAACATTGTTAGTAAAGGTGTTTTCCTTGAAGAAACAAAGATTGTGAGCTGGTGCTCACATGACCACGACTTCATCCCAGATAAATGAAATGTTAATTAGAGACGGGCCAGTCGAGGTCTCTCTTCACATCACATGGCTTGAACAGAAACATCCTTTGTAGATGTTTTCAGGCGGGTCGTCACATCAACAGTGTCTGGAAATGTATTATATTAGGATAGATATATAACGTGATATTGGTGCCTACAGGGTGAACTTCAAATAATCTCAGGGCTTTATAAGAAACTCCAAAGAGTTAAAACAGAAAGTAGCGTCTGCATTTAACAAAAATGTAGAAGTGAAACTAACAGCAGCGTTACGCAGGAAGTCTGGTCTAAATATCGTGAATTTCAGTGGAAGTTATAAAGCCTCTTTGTGGTCGAGTGTTTAGCTGGAAGAGTCTGAGCGGATGTTTTATTACAGCAGCATCATCGCTCAGCCTCGTGACTCCCAACAAGCAAAGTTGTCTCACTGTTTGTGTTAAATGGAAACAGCCCACGGTCTGTTTAAACAGAGAACTTCTCCTCCACAGTACGGTCAACAAACACACTCTCTCTCTTTGGTGCAACATCAGATTGTGTTTATTTATTTTTCCCCAAAAGGTCCACAAGTTGTCTTTCACAGTCCTGCATGTACAACCCCGCACAGAGCAGAGCTTTAACAGTGACAGGAAATACACAAACAATATAATAACACTTAAATATTGCTATCTATATACTCTAAAACCTTTTTTTCAAATAAGGACAGGACCACCTGTGGTCTTAATGGGACATTTCCATTAACACTCACACTCCGTCCGTGGTACATTCGTGTGTTTTCTCACAGGCAGGCAGGCAGAAACAAGTGATAAGTGCAGAACAAACAAAGCACTGCCAAGGTATAGAAGCAGCTAAATCCATAAAGCTACTCTGAGATGAAGGTCGAGGTTCCCCGAGTCGATTCCTTGACGATTAAAGGAAATCCTGTCGGAGAACATTTTTAAAACTGAAGCACAGAGGTGATACAAAGCTGAGAAACGATTCAGGCTAGTGAGGATGATTAAGAAGAGCTTATTATCTCGGCATCGAGATTTGAAGTGTTTGGCTCCAAAAGTGAAAAAGATACTTAGTAAAGCATAAAGTAATAAAGTAAGATATAAAAAAACAAGATAAATACAGTCCTCGGGTCACAAAATTGATAAAAACACCTTGGATGCCCTTAAAAATACTGAATGATAAACTTGTGTTTGCACTCGTTCTTGGCTTGTGTTTGTCGTTTTGGAGCCAAACTCTTCTTTAGTTACATCCAACATAAAAGGCCTTCTGGTAGGTGAATTATTTTGGTTGTACCACAGACTTTTATATGCAAATGAAGTCAATTCATTCATAGCAACAGATGATGAATCGCAAACAGACAAACAAAAAATACGATAAATTCAGATAAAGTGCACAAGTGCTCATTCAAAAAACAAAAGTGGGACAAACGAATACATTCATCAGGAGTCCAGTCACTCACACACACACGTAAACACACACACACACACACAACATTCAAGTGGGTCAGACAGTTAACACGTCGGTAAACAGAAGCAGTCGGGTGTGTGTCGAACACTGATCCGGTCCCGTGACACACACCGGTGAGTTCTGACAATGACCGGTGAGCAGTGTCGGTTTGGTTGGAGGAGGAAGTCGTGTGTGTCAGGAAAATGTTCAGATTCAAACTTCGGCTTCAGCTTCTGCAAAGTTTGCTGTTTTTGGGATTAGTTACGAGCTGAAACACGAGGCGGAGACGGTGAGTGGAGGTCAAATGAACGGCTGATTCTTGATCTGGTTCCATTCAGGATTCAACAACCTCCATCCTCCTGCGTGACCTCGTATATAAACTTTTTAGATCAGCAAGAAACGCTGATCTAAAAAGTCTGAGGTGAAATATAACTTTGCTGGAGGATGAAAATAATCGTTAGCTGCAGCAGAGATCCATTTTGCTGCATTTTATTTCACATTTTATTGTATATTTTGTATTTCTGTTTTAATGTTTGACGTAGACGGAGGCTGCACGGTTAAGCAAGCGTTATTTATCTTAAATCGTAAAGAAAAACCAGCAGGACTCTGAAATGATAAACATCTGGTTGATAGTTTGACAAACCAGCTCGAGTGTAAACGCGGCTTCTCTCAGTGCATTTCACCGCCGTGTCATTGTCAGAACTCAAGTCACTTATGTCTTATTTTTTACGTCCTCCCGTCCGTCCTCCTCTGTGCAGGGTGAGTGAGATTCAAGTGCAGCTTCGTCCTCTAAAGTAAACTTTAACTTTTAACGCCAGTGTAACAGAACCTCACCGCTCTTTTTTTAAAACCTTTCACACACAAAGGCATGGCTCATGCAGGCTCATGCACACGGCAAATAATACACATTTTCAAGGTCATCGGAATATAAATAGAAGAAAAACAAAAAAAAAAAAAGGAGAAAATAAAGCCACAATAGTTGTGTACAAAGTCCACATTCATTCACACGTTGTTACAAACGTCCCCTTGTCCTCGGGAAACATCTGTTTTCCCGATGATCCCTCTCCCGCCGCTGTGCTTGGTGACTTTTCACCGTATTTCAGAATTTCAATTTTGCAATATTTCTTGTGGAAAATTTGTACCTCTTTTTTTTGTTTTTTGCTTTTTTTTGTTTTAGTTTTGTTGTTTTTTTTTTTTGCTTAAGTAGCCAAGGCATTTTGCACCAAGGAGTAAACATAAATCATCATCTTATAAATCTCAGAGGTAGAGCCCTGACAATTTACTCAGCGAGGAGATTGACAGGTAGATAGATAAGACAGACAGACAGACAGACAGACAGACAAAAGTAAACAAACGCTGTCTGTGTTTAAGACGGTGTCTGTGAGTCGCAAAAGCAGCAAACGAGAAATGACAAAAGAAACATGAAAAGCTGTGAAGTAAAGGAGCTCAGACGTAACTGTTGGGAGGACTGGTTAGTTTGTTTTTGTGCAATCCTGAGAGCTGCTCTTCTCTCAGACGTAGAGGATGACGTTGCTGTCTGCGGGACAGTGAAGGCCTTCGGGGGGGTTCAGGGCTCGGCACGAGGGGGGCTGTGGCTGCTGGCCGGCCGCCAGGTGACAGCTTTTCGGGTGAGGCGAGTCACAGTCGTCCGACGTCAGCTCCGCGATGTCGTCTGATTGAGTGTCCGACATCTCCAGGTCACTGCGGATGCTCTCCGGCTGAGCCAGGGTGACGTCTCGGAGCCCCTCCCTGATTGATGCTCCCGGTGACAGTCCCAACGCCGAGCCGGACAAAGCCCCGCCTCTTCTGGAGCTGCAGTCCTGAGGCTCCTCCCCTCCTGAGACGGTCGCCATGGCAGCAGAGCCCGGGGGCGGGGTTAGGTCCTCTTCGCTGGTCAGGCAGAGATGGCTGGGTTTGGTCTCGATGTCCACCTGGATCTCCAGGTTGGTGCACTCCCTGCAGAAACAAACAGAGATGAAGACGTGTATTTAAAGGATGAATGAGCTACGTCAGCCGTAGTTTGATTTTGAAATTAGTTATCTGATTATTAGTCTGTACAACAACCACAGACTCCATAAACAGCCTGTAACACTCGTGTGTAATCTCTGATTTAACCACTAGGAGGAGTGTTGTATACTGACTCCAGGTGAGCACCAGGTGTGTGAACTAGATCAGCTACGCTCGGTCTGGGTTAGCAGGTGGTGTGGAGCACACGGTTCTTATGAGAACATCACTGTAAAGGAAAGTTTAGTCGGAAACACACACCACCTGCTGAAGTGATCTAAATAACACACCTGGTGCACCTGGACGATGATGGTGCACTGCTACACCTCCATCATCGAGTCTCCTCCATCACTATGTGGTACACCGCTGCCAGCACTCTTGCCACAGATTACAGCGTGTCATTTCTGAGCAGGTGATCGGCTGCAATCATATTCATATTCTTTAAGACTTGAGTCTGCGCGGGCATGAATCTTCTCTCTTTGTTTGATGGACATGCGTCAGTAACACCACACACCACCTGCTGAGTGACTCAAGCTTGGCATGATGCACTGGAGGAGTTGTGTGGTTGAGTATCTGCTCAGTAAAGCTGCCGCTGATGTAGAGAGGGATTTATCATCAAATCATCAGAGACTGACGAGTCACTTAAGACACCACAGAAGAAGAAAAAAGCGTCACCTGTCAGGTAGTGTGTAGGACGAGATGATGGATCCGGCCATGCCACGGGTGCTGGCACAGTCGCTCCCTGCTCCCAGGCTGCCTGTCTCCCTCTGGGCTGATTCTTTAGCCAGCTCGCCCGCCTGCACCTCCAGCCTGGAGGAGAGCAGATAACCACGTTAGTCTGTTGCATCGTTACCGAGCACGAACGAAGAGCAGAAAAACAAAACCGAGATTTGCACTCACCTGCTGTACTTCCCCGTGCGAGTTCCCAGAGCGCCGCCTGCCAGCGTGTTGAAGTGTGGCGTGTCACCCAGAGTGCCAGGAGCCACGGAGAGCCCCTCGCTGGGGGAGGTGGTGCTCAGGCCGCTGACCGCCCCGTCCAGACTGCTCTCGCCGAGGCTCGGAGACTTCAGTGCTCGCCACGCGTCTGCCACTGCAGAATGAGACAGAGGACGTTCTTTATTGTGGATGTGTGATGGTGTAATTTGAACTTCCTGCTTCTCCGCTGCACGGCACATGTTGTTATCATGTTGCTTCTCGTTCCCACCTGTGATTGGACCATCGTCCTCGTCAAAGTCGATCCGTACACCTCGTCCCTTCCCTCTGCTGACACCGCAGCCTCCTCCTCGGCACAGAGAAATGGGCACCACGCCGTACACGTAGGCCAGCATAATGGGCACGCCGATACCTGGCGAAGGAGAGACAGAAACAGTTGTGAGAACTTTTAACTTCAGAAAGAGAAGAAGAGAGTTTAAACAAAGTCCTGTCGGGTTTCTTACCGACGCTGACAGCCGCGATGACCGGGGCGGTGATGATCGACAGGGCGACGCCTCCCGTGATGGCCAGGTTCCTCCTGTGACGAGACGACTTCTTCAGCTCGTAGTGAGCGTGGATCTGCAGCAGAGGAGAGGAGGAGAGACGGTTAACACACCTCAAACACTTCAGAGCTCCAGCTGAACAGAGACGGGGCTGCAGGTTAAAGACTGGGAAAGTTTTGATGTTAAAAAAACTCTTTCACGGCCAGGACTTCTCCCAAAAAAGCTTCTTTTCATTAAAATGTTTCCACGTGATGTTTCAAATCTTCCTCCACACCGTCAGGAATGTAACTTTTCAGAAATGCTAAATCTCTCTCTATTTCAGGACAATTTAAAGTATATAAAACCGCCTTAAAAAAACAAGCATCGTGTGTAATTTGGGTGTATTTGCAGAACGTAAACTCCTCCTGAGGTTTTTAAAACCTTTAAATTCCCAGAAACAACACAAAGGACACGACCCCTCTGTCTTCAGTGGAAGCTTTGCTCCTGTAAATACTGGTTAGTGGTGACAGTTTCACGCCAGAAACAAACAGTACAATCCACAAATACTCACTGAAACTAACACTAACCACAAGTTTTCACACACGGTTAAAAAAAAAAAACAGTGACACTACAGACAGCTTTTCTTACAGGAAACATAAACAGCATTCAACTTTTTCTTTTTAAAGAACTAAATCTGTGTCCTAACTTCGTCATGAATCGACTGTTTCACTTCTCTAAACACTCGAATTGGCATGAGAGCGTTTCCTGTAGAGACGACTGAAGCTGTGAAATGCTTTTAAAATGAAGAAGACGGACACGGCGTGTGAGCGAGCTGCTGTTTTTAACTCAGGCTTCACTTTTAACCACTTCCAACACGTCACGCTGTGTCAGAGCTTCAGCTTGTCATGTGCCATTTCGTTGTTGTCCACAAGGGAGCGCTGCAGTCTGTTAATGTGTTAATGTGCCACCAAATGCCCACACACACCTTCAACAACACAAATATGTTCACATCTATGGAGACACAAGAGGATTTTCAGTTCATCTGCAGGTTTTAGAAAGTCCAGATTCAACATTTAAAGAAAATCAGGATTAAAATAAAGAAACAAACCAAAGAAACGTGAGCTGTTTCCAATGAAAGATTTATACTTTTAAACTAAACAGGAAATTCACTATTTCTGCTCCAGCTCACTTTCTGTGAACAAATTAATGTTGTTTACTTTAGTTCAGCTGATTTAACTTCCTGAATGAGTCAACTAAAACTCTAAAAGAGCTGCCTGTGTCTACTAATTCACAGACAGCGATTCATTGAAACACTTAAATTCAGATGATTTTAAAGACTCTAACTCAAACTTTCCCGTGAAGTCGCAGCAGTCTGTCTGTAGGTCAGCGTGATCGTTGATGTCACTGAAACTGTTCTGCGGTGGCCAAAGGAACTGAAAGTTTCTGTCATTTCTAGAAAACTTTCAGCACCGTGTTTAAAAAAAAAAAAAAACACAGGGCATCAAACTGAAACTTAAAAAAGGTTTTTGTTCCACAATGTCGTAAATTTCAGTTAATCACCAGAGAAGGGCTGCGAAAGAATGACTGTGGCAGCGCTGTAAACTATTTGTGTGTGTTGCCACAGCTCTGCGGCTTTCCGCTTCTGGTTTCCGTAGTAGTGTGGACGAAGACAAACGTTCAGAGAAGTGACCATAAAGAGAGCTCAGCGTGAAAGACGTCTTAGTTAGAGGTGGGGAGAGATGGAAGGAAACTGATGTACTATGAGTTCCTCTTTAAAAGTCCCCTCCTCATCTCTAAACTGTATTTCTGCTTCAGTTTTTATTCAGCTCATATCCGAGCTGAAGCCTCTTCCTCTCCCGTTTCTCACCTTGCGGCCGATGTAAACGGGGATGCCGATGACCATGGCGGGAACAGCGATGCCTGCGATGAGGGTGATGCCGACCGGAGCTCCGATCAGGGTGCCCAACTGCCACAAGATCTTCTTCTTCCTGCTCCAAGGCTTCTTCCCCCAGAACGTACAGCCAGATGGACTGACGGAGGCAAGAGGAGAGACAGAAGAGCTTATAGAAAAACGACAAACACGGAGCGGCTGCGCGTAAGAAGTGAAGTAATCGGTCAGTACCTGAGGTAGTGCAGGTCGGAGATCTCCTTCATGCAGAGCCAGCAGAACTCGCAGCCGCAGACGGCGCAGGTCATGTGATTGCAGCTCCCGTCGTTCATCTTGATGATGTAAGCACCGCAGCGAGGGCAGGGCTTGATGTCATCAGCTGGGGACAGACGGGAGCGCTTAGTGAGATCGCTCGTATCAGGAGACGAATGTTTGAAGGCCTTAAACTGCCAACAACTTGACCTTTTACACTTAAACAAACAAAGATATGACATATTGTTGACTGTCGTTGAATCATGAACCGGTTCAAGAACCTTCTACTTGGGTGGAAAACTCCTGATCGACTCTTCAGCCACCGAGCTGGACTCGATATCTTAAGCTTGAGAAATTAAGATCCACAATCATTAAACCTCTGATAACTCTGACCAACTTTGGGAACCTTTTATTGAGTAGATCAGAGCTAAGCTTTACGCCTCTACCTTCTTCAATGTGTCTCTTTGACTTTGTGCTCTGCCTGAAAATCCCATCACAAGATTCATTTCCCCTCAAAAAAACAGTCAAAACATTTTAAATGTAAGAAAAACTAAAAGCTCTACAATGGTCCCATTTAGTCGTCGTTTCCTCTAATGTTGGCAACAAAAATCAAACCTCATTAGAGTAATGGACTGGACAGTCGCCGCAGTTTGTCCTCTAATGCACTTTAAAGGAGAGAAGCCAGAAAACAAAGTCACTTCACTCTGTTTGAGTTCTGGATGCTGGAAACGCTCTAAAGGGCATTTTGGCATTTTAACTTGAAGAAGGCCGACCTCTGTGTGTGTGTGTGTGTGTGTGTGTGTGTGTGTGTGTGTGTGTGTGTAGGAGTAGTAGTTATTGTTTGTATACTCTGCATTCACGACACGACTCAACACACTTTCTGTTCAGTTCTTTCTTCTCTCTCGGCACATCTGTCTGCCTCCAGTCGACTGAGCAGCAGGTGTGAACAGGCAGGCAGACAGACGGGCAGGCAGACGGGCAGGCAGACAGACAGCGAGGGAGCAGCCGGGATGTTTTTATGAGTCAGTTTGGTTCTTTTGGACGGTTGTCAGTTCCTCTGATTTCTTGTCAGACTGGAAGTGGTGAATTAAGACAGACACTCGGACGGCTGGAGGGATTTAGATAATAGAGTTTTAATCAAAGTGGAATTAAAGAAACACACATACGAGGATGTTTGCACGCACAAGCTCGGGTGTCCGTAGAGATCTGAATCTATCGCCATTACGACGAGTACGTTAAAGGCAAGCAGAAACCTCCGTGGATGTGAAGCGAAGCCAAAAGCTGCAGTTCCTCAAACGTCCACTCGAGGCTGGCTCCAGAAGTGAGTCAGTCTCCATAAGTCCCCATGTTCAAATGTCACAACGTCACAGCATTAAAGCATGAATCTGAAGATTAACACCACTGTGCTGTAAATATGGAGCTACAACAAGGAGGCAGTTAGCTTAGCTTAGCATAAAGACTGGAAGCAGGGGGAAACAGCTAGCATGGCTCTGCCCAAAGGTAAATTCTCCTCTTGGCCTCTAGTTTGTTTAATTCATACAAAACACAGAACCAGGCTAGCTGTTTCCCCCTGCTTCCAGTCTTTATGCTAAGCTAAGCTAATTAACTCCTGACACAGACATGACAGTCGTATCAAACCTTCGCAGTAACACTCTAAACTATCAAACACACAGCTGCATGTGAAGTCATCGGGTCATAAAACAACTTAAAATGTCAGAACTGACGTCTTAAAGCACAAACAGCTGTTTGTAAGATGTTGAAGAAAGTTTCATCATTTTCTGAGAATACTGTCGCATTTCTCTGTCTCAGTCTCTTCTTATTTTTCCGTTCAGTGTTTTAAAGCTGTAAAAGTACGGGGAAAGTTCGCAAACCATGTGATCAATACAGAATTGTCCCAGAATGGTTTCAGTTATTGTAAAAGTTATTTTATAATTACGCTGACAGGTTTTAAAACCGAACAGAGAACTGAGATTCAAAGTTTCGACATGTCACAGCCGAGCTGGCAGGAGTGAGTTTCTTTTTTTTTTCCCGGAGCGTATTTTTAACTGATTATTCACACGCTGTTCAAACACGTTACTGACGTGGCCTACGCAAACTACTACAAACTACACAAACAGAGTCTCTGTGTGAATAAACTGCTGAGGTGGATAAGTTTATATAAACTAAAATCACGTCACTGACATAAAGAGTGGACAGCGTACGCGTGACGTCACTCGCAGGTTTGTGAAGCTCAGTATAAGCGGTGCTGGTGTCCATATTGGCGGTCCTGCCTCTTCAGCCTCTTGGCTAATCTAAATATTGGCAGACGTGGATCGTTGGCAGACCGAATGACACCTGCGTGTTCAAACAAACCACCTGTAACAGCACCCACCTGTCAATCTACCCTCTTAATCCTGCATAACTTTAAGCCTTAATATAATGTGAACAGGTGAGTTGTATATAAATTCACCCTCAGTACAGTTGTCATGAACGGGGAAATTAGCTATAGAGACCAAAACTGTTTTTTGTACCAGGCTGTAAACATGTTTATTTCTGCTGTGAAGTTTTTAACATGGGGACTTATGGAGACTGACTCACTTCTGGAACCAGCCTCAAGTGGACGTTTGAGGAACTGCAGTTTTTTGGCACTTCCGCATCGGCTTCACTTCACGGCCGCGGAGGCTGCCGCTTGGTCCACACTCATTTTGGACCTCTATAGATGTAAAAACCACCGACACTGGCTATGAGTCATGTCTACCAAACGAGAAGATCATGTTTAACCTGGAGGAGACTTTAAGAATATTTGGGGTGTTTTTAAAACCCAAAACATTGTTCTCCTTTCTCAAATCTTGAATCCAGCAGTGTGTGAGTCAGACAGTGTCCGCCGTCTGCAGCTGTTTAGTTGTTTTGTTCTGGTTTCTTTGAACAGGTTCATATTCTGGATAAATTAGTGGTCAGATTTGGAATTCTGATGTTGGCTTGTATGAAAACTTGTGGTTTTCTGACCTTCCCACAACAGAAGAACGGACAGATATAGTTTGGATAATGGAAGAAATTACTTCTTCACTTCATCTGCAAAAGAACATCTGCACACTTTCATGCCGTGACATTATTTCTTTTTCATGATGCACGATGGATTATTACCAACATGTTAGTGCTCATTTTTCTTCCCATGCGTCCCCACAATTTTATCCATTGTTTGTCATCTTAAAACTAATAAAAATCAGGCATCTACGTGCTCATATTTTTGTCCACTGTATCATTCAGCCTTCAGGCTGGAGTGTTGTGAAACCATTAAAGGCAATAAGTGCAAAAAAAAGAACGTTGTGGTGACATTTTAAAATGCAGTGTGACAGGATGCAGAGTGCTGCAGTCGTGAAACTACAGAGAGGAGAAAGCTGTGATATAAATAGTGTCTCATGCTCGGCTGAACGCTGCATGCTTCACCCAGCGGTGGGAACGCCGGGGAGTCGATGCAACAGACGCGAGACGAGTTCGACTCAGCGCTCTGACAGACGGAGGAGACTGAGAGTTCTCAGAGGTGTGAAAAAAATACTTTCAAAGCGGAAATGCTGCCGGAAAAGATTTTATCTGTGTGTTTATGTCTGCACACATGCACATCTGCACACTGTGTGTGTGTGTGTGTGTAGCTGTGGTATCTGTCAGACTGTGGTTACGTTTGATCCAATCACCTTCCAGGGAGCCTCACAGGTGTGTCTGTTTTCCAGGTACTTACCAGGTCCCTGCTCCTGTGTGTAGCTGGGCGAGTGGTTGCTGTGGGTGTGCAGGGACTGCGCCCTCTGTTGACGGGCCGAGTCGCAGGTCTGGTTGGGATGCCAGGCCTGTTTGCAGTGGTAGCAGAACTCGGCGCCGCAGCCTTCTCTGCGACACACCAACCTTGGGCAGCTGGCACAGCCCGAGGCGATGACGGCGAACCTGAGAGGAAGAGACGGACAAAGAGAGGGATGTTGAATAATGCGGGCGCTGAAGAAGTCAAGTAGTTTATTTTAGCGAGGCACCTTTCACAAAGCAAGGTCAGAGAGCGCTTTACGGGAAGAAACTGTTAAAAACGAAACCACAGAACAAAAAAAGAACCAAACAATGAAACACAAGCAACAACAGGAGATGAAGACACGAGACGAGACAAAGGCCAGTTTGGATAAAGACTTTAACAGGCAACATAACGAACAGGAAGAGGCCACAAAGGCACTTTTTGATTTCAAAAAGTCAAAATTTAAAGTCAGAAAAGAGACATTTACTGATTATCCTGAGGTGAGGACTGACAATCTTTCAGCTTTTTTAAATCAAAAGAAACCGTCAGAGAATCAACCAGTTGGCTGCACCACATTTATCAGTCAACATCTGCCATAAAGCCACATTTGGAAATGTGGGCAGCCACTCAGAGCTTGTGGGCTCAACAGAGAAACACAAAGAGTGAAATTAAACTGACAGATGAACCAAAATACATTCGCACCAAATTAAAATGATTTCAATGTCAATTTGCACCGAGGACTGATCACAAACTGGCCTGACGATGCTGATCTCCGAGGCTGATGGGACACAGTGAAGCCTTGATTCGATAAAAACATATTACTATCCATCCTAACGGGGACGTAAATGTACCGAATTTCATGGCGATGCACAAATGCGAGCCTCAAGGTGGCGCTAAAGAAGAAGTCAGAGAATCACCAAAGTAAGTTTGAATTATTCTCTGGTCACCATGAATATTTATGTCAAATTTGATGGCAATCCGTCCAAAAGTGTTTGAGATATTTCCACTTTCTGCTTGTGTTAGCCATGAGAAGATGATTATATGAATTTCTGAAAATCGTAGAAGCAAAGCTGTCAAGTCTGTCAAAATATTACATAACTGAGGTGTAACTTTAGAAACGCAGCAAACTGTTGCCTCAACTTGAGTTTCTCCAAAAAGTCACAGCCTGAAAATCTCTCTGTGGGCCGAGAGAGAAGATTTGATCCGTGTGGTAATCACTTAGTAACAACACTAAGAGAGGAGAGGAGGGACGAGACGGGACGAGGTCAATCAATCTGGATTTCACAAAGTTCAATATTGAGACAGACGGGAGCAAAGTGTGGCGAGGCGCGTAAACACAACAGTGACAGAGTTATCCTGCTCTGCCTGACACATAAAGGCTGTCTTTACACGTTATGCAGGGGTGAATGATCTAGATTAGTGGTTGGGGATTAGTTTTCATGCATCACGGGTCATGAGAATCATCAGAAGACAGCGAAAAATGTTCACAAATCTTACAAGATAAAGATATCCACTGAACACGGCTCTTGTTTCTTGGCCTGTGGTCTAACTTTCCACCAAATTGCACCGAGATGTTTTTATGCTCTTGCCAAAGAAATCAAACAGACGCACCCAAAACTAATAAAGCTCTCTCCATGGAGATAAAAAACAAGAAAAAAAACAAACAGGCAGCTTCGTGAAAAACACACATTTCCAATGCAAGCACACCAGACTGATCATTTATTTTGCTGTGTGCTAAAGTTAGCACCGTTAGTTAATGGTAAATATAGCAATAAGAGTGACACTCTGCAACAGTGAGGACACAAAAAAAAGGGAGCTGCAGAGAGAGAGAGGCTGTCAATCAGTGACGAGATCACAAAGGAGGCCAGTCATCAAATATTGTCACCAAGCTAAGTGGGTGAAAACATGCTGGAGGAGTGATAACAAAAGCAGAGAGGAGCTTTTAACATTTTAAGTTGTTTTTTTTTTCCCGCCGACGAACAAAGACGACGCCAGTTTTCGAGTTCTGCTGTTCTACTGCGGGGCGAAGAAGCGATGACATGACAAACTTCTAATTGTTTTGGCACGCCTCCAAACACGTCGGCCCCAACATGTCTCTCATTACCACCTCTTCAGATGCCACAACAGGCCTGTTCTTCTCAGGATGGAATAAATTAACAAATATCAAGAGGAGGCAGGACAAGATGAGGCAGGATCAGGCATTCCTGCAGAGAGACACCTCACCGTGCATCATCTGTGAGGACTTAAACATCACTTCTGCAAACCAGCTCTTATACCATCATCACGGTGTTTTCGACAGACCTCGGAGGTCAAACGGTCACCAAACCGACTGAACGCTGAAATAACTGTTTAAACTTTTGATTCAGCTGAAGGGAATCAAAGACACACACGGAGATGTCAGGGTTTTTTTTTTGTGCAACCTCATTTCCAGTTCAAGCTCGTCTAAACAGAAACAGATCAGCCGTGAGTGATGAGTAATAGACAAGGTATTCACAAGAACTTCACCACTTCCATTTTAGGTAAAATCCCTGATTTCTTATTTCCAAAAAACCCATTTTCATCACCTTGACCTTCAAGTCCGCTTTGCTCAGAGTGGACGAGCTCAGTAAAGATATAACTGCGGAGAAAGACAGAGCAGATGTGTGTGTTTGTGCTCTTCATCTGACTTGTTGCCGTTCGGAGCACATGTTGCCACGACAGCTTTTTCCTGGGAGAGCGTTCCACATCAGCGCCGTCTCCCGATAGGTGGATGTTGATGCAGCGCTGAGAGCAATTTTTGTGCTGACATTTTGAGGATAAAACCAGAGAGAGAGAGAGAGATAAAAGAAAATGACACAAGCAGGAGGAAGAGGGGCATGTGGGATCATGTAGATGTTTAAAGGCAACAAGGCGGGAGTGTGAAGGGGGGGAAAGAGACGGTGGAGGAGAGGGATGAGAGGCGGAGCAGTTTTTATGAGTGCTGACATGCTGTGTGTTGAGTGGAAACGTGCACAGACAGTCCTGTCGGTTGTTCAGCTCCACCAAGAGCCACCTGGGAATCCTGCTGAGCCTGTAAATGCGACGTTACACACCCCAGATGCGCTCTAATCGCAGTTTGTGTTCAACGCCGGGACGAGGCGAGCGAGTGCGTCAGACTGACTCACACGGATGAGAACACGGAGAACGTTGACAACACGTTACATGTTAACAACAAAGAACGATGACACGCATGAACACAGAGAGTCCGGTATTGATCTGTTTAATTAAGTCCCAACTCCTGTTACCCCTGGCAACACTGCTTCTATGCCGCATCGATAGTCTCCATAGCAACTGACAGCCAGAGGAGGAGACGGTGGAGGGGGCCGCTCTTTGCTCTCACTGGATGCTCGGGCCTGACAATCACACGAGCCGGGACCTTATTGGCCGGATGAGAAGAGCAGGTCAGAGGTGAACGTCTGTGTTGTTGTTACGGTGCTTAAGATGATGACAGAGATCTGCCGGGTGTTTTGTTTAGGGTGACGTGTCTCGCGTTGCGTATCGTGTTTCGCAATGCAAAGCTCTCCTGATGTTTGTCTGATTTACCGCAGACAAAACAACGTTCACGCGCTGAACGAATCGATCGGCGGACACAAAGCGACTCATTGTGATTCACTGTGATGAATCTCAAGTCTGATGGTTGCTCTGCTTTTAGCTCCTCAACTCCTGATTGAAATACGTGAGTCTTTAGCTGCCTGTTGATGACAGTGAACAAAAAGCAGGACTCAAAACGAAAACAATGACCTGAAAGACGGTAAAACGCTGCATGGAGTTACAAGGAAACTGCACTGACTCAATCAAAAACAGTCGTGTCTGTCTATTTTCCGGGCGGCTGGAGCCTGGACAGAGAGAAAAACAACCACTGACACCCATTAACCTGCAGGTCTTTGGACACTGACATGTTTATTTAAGTTTACTGTCCTGTAAGCAGACTGATGAGGTTATAAAACTCAGACTGTAAACTGCCGACAATCATATTTTAATCTTCTGTTTGTATTTTGATTGGATCTAAACTTCCTTCATGTTAATTTTACGCTCGTCTGTTCCCGCTGTGTTGGATATGTTTCAGATAAGAAAGGTTACCTGTCAGGTTTACACAACTTTCCCGTAAGTGGGCTGACATGTAACACACACACACACACACACACACACACACACAGCTCTAAACACCCCATTCACAGTTCTACCAATGAAATTCACACCTATTGCACCACTTCTCTGGAAGCCACCTCTCCAGTGACCGGCAGTCTGAAGCTGTGTGCCAGGTGTGTGTGTGTGTGTGTGTGTGTGTGTGTGTGTGTGTGTGTGTGTGTTTGTGTGTAGAGCGAGCTGCTTCTCTGCCTCCGGCCCGCTGAGCTGTTTGTGGTGAATAATAATTTGGACTTAGTCAACTTGTCAGATTTAAAGCGGTGGCTGCTGGCGTCAGACAGACGCTCATCCTGGTTAAATATGTAGGTCAGTCGACCTCTTCGTCTATGAAACCGATGATGCAAACAAACAATCTGATTTTAGCTTGTTTTTATCAGGAATTAGGAAACTGTACTGGCTTACATTTATCACTTTCGGCCGATACAGAGAGAGAGTAACAAAGAAATGAGATGAGATGGAAGCCCGCCTGAAACAACAGATATAATAAGGATCAAATTCAGCCCTCGAGGTTCATTTTCATTTTTCGCTGGGAGTGAAGTGGATTCATGCTCCGGCTCCGTCTTTAGCTAAACACATCAACTCTTACAAAAACAAGGAACTGTAAAAAACAGAAATGGATGTTTGCCGTTACTCGGCGCTCACATGGCTCTGACAGTGACAGCACAGACGGTAAAAAAAAAAGCCAGACCAAGTAAAGCTGTACACTCACAAACTGGCTCTCGATGAGCTTTTTTGTCCTTCAGGATCCTTTTTGCAGCATTTTTATGCTTAATAATCATTTTTCTCCTTGTGAAGGTTCTTTGAAATGCTGATTGTTGGTTCTTTAAGTGACTCTTTGTAACTATGTGACCTGGTTTTGATAAAAATCAACAAAGGGACAGTCTGAACACCTTTTTTGTGAACCTACGGCTGCCAAACATGTTGACTGACTGTAGAAATTATCGTTGTGGTGACATTTTCTAATTATAAAGGGTAAAATTCTAACTCTTCTTTTTAGAGAGAGCAATCAGTAATGTGATACTAATTTATATAAAGTTATAAATAACTTTTTTAAATGTAATTTACACGTTCTTTCACCTTGAATGGACAAAAACTAGGGAAGAGCTTCATAATAAAAGTTTCTTTCTAAAGAATCAACCTTTATTTGTCTTGAATTCAAGTTTCTCTTTGTAGGAGAGAAAATAAATATTATTTCTTCATGTATTTGCACTTTAATGCTCCACAGACGATGATTCGTGCCACATTAAACACTTTGTGCACGCGATATCTCACAATCTGAAGATGAGATTTGCTGAGCTCGTTCACGCTCCAGCGGAGATGAACTCTGTCTTGTCTGTCTTCTGTCTGTCTTGTCTGTCTGTCTTCCTGAACTCCCCTGAGGACCAAAAAAAGACTGCGAGTTTCACAACCTGCAGACTTGTTGAATGTTCCTGAATGCGTGCCAGCGAGTTCAGAAAATGTTAATTAAACACCCGTCACCAAGGATAAGACACACAGTCACAGAGAGAGGAGAGAAACAAAGAGAGATGCAAACACGCACATCAAGGCGCATATCGACAAATCTATGCAAACACACAGACGCTGTGGCCTTCCCCGTGACAATGCCGGTATAACCAAACAAAACCGCAGCAGAAAAATATCACTGGATATCTGCGTTCCTCCTTCCCACACACAAAGAAACACAAACACAATGAATCACTCCTGCTTTCTATGATGAAACAAACGCCTCTCATTTGTTCCAGAAACCCAACGAGGGCTGCTGCACAACCTCCAAAACCCCAATCTGACTCTCCCCTCCTCTGACCGCAGGGCGAGCTTCACAGCTCTCTAACCCAGATACAGCCTCTCTCCTCCACTTTCAGACTCAGCGTCACACTGGCTGCCTCCTGTTGTCTTTAACCCAGATGGAGAAATATCGTTATTCATGTGGAAATCCAGGCAATAACAGCGAGCGGCTCAGAGATGATGATTTACAGCCACTGGCCTGATCGTGATGATATAATTGGTTAGTTAATGTGAGCTAATAGCTGATGATTTCTCCGGTCAAGCTCTGGATGTGACAGCTTCTTCATTTGAATCAGGATAAACACTTTAACTGTTCAGACAGCAGCTTCTTTCACTTCCTGAATTTAATCAAACTGAATCTGACATAAATCACCAAACGTCTCCGGCTTTGCCACATTTTCACTTTTTGTCTCACTCGCAGGAGTTTGTTTTCGTTTCCTTACAAGTACTTTTATTGGCGCGCGGTGAATTCCCCTTAAAGTGTTCAAGTCAGTGCCGATGAGAGAAATGAACTGAGAAATGAACGCTGTGAAGTTCTCTCGTGTTCGTGTGCTCAGTCTCTGATCAGGTAACTCGATCTCGCACAGGAAGATGGAAATAATCAAAGCTCAAAGTGGGACAGATGACTGACTGTAACCGCGACTACATGCATAACTAATCACAGTTAGATTGTCCTGTTAACCGACACAACAACATATCTACATAATCTAATATTTCCTCTGGTTCAAATTTCTCAGATTCAAATAACTTTAATATATTTGAGTTTTGAGTTGTTGAACTGTCACAACAAGAAATTTAAAGATGTGAACTTCATCTTCAGCTTTCAGAGTTTGTGTCAGGGCTTTTTATAGACAACAAAACATTAAAATAACGAGTCAGAGGCACGAACATGAAGCCTGGCTGCTCTTTCTGGAGGAGACAGCAGAGTAAATACAGATGAGCTGGCTGTGGATTAAACCTCAGAGCTGTAAACGTCATGAACCGTGTCTTACCCGCAGTCAGGGGCCGGGCACCATCGGCAGTCCGGATCGGAGGCGAGGCACCTCCGCAGCAGGAACTCCTCGTACTTCTCCAGCAGGGCCGCGTCATCCAAGATGTCCGCCACCTGTTGCGGGGCCAGTCTCTCGGCACACTCGGGGCAGCTGAGCTGGACTCGGCTCTCTGTGATCTCAATGCGGAGGTACTGCCGCAGGCAGCAGAGGCAGGAGCGGTGGCTGCACCCGAGCAGCTCGGGGAGCTGTTCGGGGGGCTGGCGCACCAGGCACAGGGGGCACTCCAGGAGGTTGGCCTCACCGGAGGAGGGGGCTCCACCCAGGGATGGCTGGCTGGAGGAGAGTGGCTTTGAAGGGGTGCTGGAGGCAGCGTCCTGTGGCGGCGTGGCGGTGGCTGTGGTGGTGGTCGTCGTGGGCGTAGCAGAGGCTGCAGCGGGCGCTGAGCTCAAGGCAGAAGGGAGAAGCTGTTGCTGTGTGTGGTGATGATGGGACAGAGGGGTGGCCGCTCCAGCTTTGGGGCCCCTGGCGCCCCGAGAGCCCCGTTTGCTGTGGAAGAGGCTGTGAAAGGAGATGCGGCCCTGGCGTTTGCCCGCCGGATGGCACTTAGGGTTGGGGACGCCGCTCACCGAGGAGTGAGGTGACTCCGAGTCCTTTTCTGATCCCATTTTCCCAGAAGAAACACACAGGGCTGGTTATTGTCCCCTGACAGGCGTTAAAGTATCAACACAAACACACACTCTGTCACACACACACACACACACAAGGGAGGATTGTGTCCTTCTTGTGAAAGCCAAACTGGAATGCAAATGTTATTCAAGTTCCTGTTTGAGAAACTTGAGTCTGTCACCTCCTTTCCTTCCTTTTTATGTGTTAAGTGAGATAACGGGGAGGCACAGAACGAAAATGAAAGAGATTGCGCAAGTTCCAAAGTGAAGAAAGAAAAAAAATCCCCTTCGGCTCACAAAGTTTCTTTTTAACCCTGACGCCCAAAAAATGTGTCACAAAGAAGAAAAGCGACCTAACGGACAGACGTCGAGGTCAAACGGACTGATTCATGTCAGCTCCGGCGAACGAGTCTCCTTTAAAAACAGATAAAAAATCCACAGGGCAGTTCAAGTTCAAGTGTTGGAACAATTCCTCAGTTTGTGTTTAATCCTCTTCTTCCTCTCCTCGGCTCGTCTTCCTCTCATTCGCGCTGAACGCCGGTCTCTCTCTCTCTCGCTCTGTCTCTCTCTGAACGGTCTTTTTCTGTCAGGAAGAAGAGAGCAGGAAGTTAACACAAAGAGCATGCTCAGTATGACACACACCTCTCTCTCTCTCTCTCTCTCTCTCTCTCTCTCTCTCTCTCTCTGTGTGTGTGTGTGTGTGATCTTCCTTTAACTCTTCTTACCCTGAACTGACGAGCTCGCCGTGCTAATTACATTTAAATAGACAGACAGACTCAGGAGAACGCTGAGCTGCACGTGCGCGGTAAACATCATCAGAAGGTTCAAACGCACGTTAAACCGCTAATTAAACACATGACATCATCAACCAGCCCGACCAATCGCGTATGCGTGTGAGCCTCTCTCTCTCTCTCTCTCTCTCTCTCTCTCTCCATCACGCTGAGCACCGCAAGCTCTTCCTCCACTTCACACTGCGCTGCTAGTGCCGTTGCCATGGCGACGCTCACTATGAGCGAGGCAAACAGCGACCCACTCTGTGACTCTGGCACTTATGTATACACACACACACACACACACACACACACAAGCATGAGCGCAGTTAAACATTCACTGGTAAATACACACACACATACACACACTGTTTTAAATCCAAAAATGCTCACACACGTAAAAACACACACTCCAAAAGACACGCTCAAGCCTGTAAAAGACACACACACACACACATCTGAATGAACACACACAAGTGAAAGGTGATAATTATACACACACACACACACACAACTACACAAACACATCCACATTTTTGAGCACACACTGCTGAACATGAAGACATAAAAACACACACACACTCAAAAAGACACGTTCAAGCCTGTGTTCAAGGGAACACACACACACACGCACACACACACAGTACACTACACACATATATTTCTATAATTACAGTAATATACACACCAGAACACACACACAGCATACACCGGTAAAGGAACACACACGGATAAGACACACACACCTGAATGAACACACATGTGAAAAGTGATAATTATATACACACAATTACACATAAAACCACACACACACAGAGTGTATGCTCATACACACACACACTTCCTATATCTACAGAAATGTACACACAAGTCCAATCCTTCAATCCCTCACTCGCCCTGTAACACAGTTTCACAGCCTGTAATTGTGTGTGTGTGTGCGTGTGTGTGTTCACTGACAGGTTTGAACATGTCTGTTCTAAGAGCGTGTGTGTGTGTGTGTGTGTGTGTCTGAGAACATTTGTGTGCATGAGTGTATACTTACTCTGAGTGTGTGTGGCGGTTTGTCTCTTTGTCTCTGTATTGGCTGTGTGTGTGTGTGTGTGTGTGAGACGCTTAAAGAGCTCTGATGTGTTATTAAGTTCCATGTTGTGTTTTCATTACACCCACACACACACACACACACACACACGTGTGTTTCTTTTCAAATCAGCTGATATCATGTTTCTTGATGGGTTCACATCTACGTGTCGAAGCACACACACACACAGACACACACACAGCATTATGCTGACTCAGCAAATGTTAGCCCGTTCAGTAGATTATAACCTGTGTTTGTGTGTGTGCGTGCGTGTGTGTGTGTGTGTCTTCAGGTGACTGACCAATCACAGAGGAGCAGGCAGACACACAGACGTCTGCTCAGTGTTGCCCTCAGGTTGTTAATTTGCAGATGAGACGACACGAGGAGCTCTAAAGCTGATCACAGGTCTGAGTTTTATTTGGATTTTTATCTTAAATGCTTCTCAGAAATAATAACGAGGCCTGAGGATAATGTGTGTTGTTGTATTTATGATCATTTTAATGCATTTCAATTCACATTCATGTGTTGTTTTGGTGTTTTTAGAGCCTGCCTCAGTGGTTTCGATTCATATTCTTGCTGTAGATGTTGAAGGTTGAGCTCACTCCTTCATATACAGCTGGATATTTTAATCCGCCTCCCAAATATGGAATAAAATGACACGTCAGCTGTGACGTTTCCTGATGTTGTTTTTGTTTTTTGTTTTGTTCTCAACATGAACGACACATTCTGGTCCAAACCGGTCACGCTCTTCAATAAAATCAATGATAAAGTTACACCTCGATGTAGCCGTAGTTTCTTTTTTGGGTCTGTTGAGTCGCCGACACCGTCAGCTAGCCGACCTAAGTTACCGAGCTGGCCAACTTCTTTTAGAATGACGACATGGAAAAATTGTTTTTAAATCATTTTATATGCAGACTTTTGTATAAATTATCTAGTTAATGTGTTTGTAGCCTCGCTGCAACCATGTATCTGAATTTCTCAGCCTGTTTTCAGCTTTGTGACGATGCTTTTTCCAGCTAATCCAAGAGGATCTTTTATCTCTGATATCATTAATAAGATCTTTATTTATCTTAAGAAGCAGGACAAATTTCTTAAACAACACGGGACACACTACAGTTCAGATGTTTTGGAAATATGACTGAAAAGTAAGTAAATGTGTAGTGGAGATATCACGGAGTATGAAGTTGAATAAAACAAGCTTTGTACTCAAGGACAGTACTTGAGTAAACGTCCTTAGTTACTTTGAGACTGACAGCCGGGGACGATCATGACGCAGATTTGAACATAATGAAACTTATTTTTAGACGTTCTGATTTAATCTGACCTTATGGAACGGGAACGTGACTCATCCACTTGAAAAATTTAAATGAAAAATGTCTCCTACGAGTCAGACACGGCGTCCCGTTACATCCCCGTGCAGCTCCACGTACTGAGGTTAATATTTAAAACAGATTCTCAGTATTTGTAGACAGATGACTTTGGATATCGGAGTCAGTGAACGACGTCACCTCTGGATGTTTGTTTGATATCTGCGGCCTTCAAACAGATCAGAGTTATCGATATCAAACATTACAGGGCCGGCGGGCTCTTCTGTCATAAATCAATAAAAGAGGAGTTCCACTGTTGGAATAAACGCTGATTTGTTTTACACACAACCACATACTGTGCCAACACACACACACACGCCTCCATTAACGGTTGCTATGGCAGCCATCACTTGCCATTTCTCAGGGTCAAACTGGGTCTTCAGTGAAAAGTGTGTAAGAGTGTAAAAAAAGCCTTCGGTCACTAAATATAACCTCCAACCGGCTGAGCTTGTAATTCCTCTGCTGCACACTGACCACACACACACATTTTCCAGACTTATCTGTGTGTACAGGTGTGTGTGTGTGTGTGTACAGGTGTGTCCTCCTCCAGCAGAGGGCTCCCATTTGATCCAGCTGCTCCTTGTACTCCTCAAATCAAACCAGTGAAACTTTCATCGTGTGTGTGATGATGCTTCATGATCACAAGTTGCATAAACACCGAGATGTAGGAACACCCCTTCCTTTCTAATAGATAGCGCTGATAAAAACACACACACCTTTCAGTTTTGTTTGTTTTTAAAGGAAACTGCGAAGGTGAGGCTCTCGAGTGCTGATGAAGATTTCCTTCTCCTCTAAGGAGGTGACACAAAACAACAAGAGATCAAAGAGCCGAGTTTCTTCTTCTGGCGTCTGATCTCTGCATCTCTTCATCTGTTCTAGTTTCATGAATGCCTCCTCTGAGGTCTGAGTGCGCGTAAACACAACGCAATCAGATATACGAGTACACGAACGTACTGTAATATTATTTATTTTGCAGGATGTCGAACATGTTGATGAGTCAAAGCAGGAAAAGCGCGAATAATAACATTAAGACTGACTGTACTCTGTTTAATGTACAGACTTAATGTTTTTAACTCAGCCATGAGTTGTGTTTGTGGTTTTCCTGCTATGATGACTCAAAATGACTGTTGTGACAAAGGTCTATTTATTTATTGATTTATTGACATTCATGTTACATCTTTCAGCTAATTTCTAATATAATAATTAAATAAATGAGCACACTCTGGACTTGGATAAGAAAGAGAGTTATAAATATTTTATGTTATGTAAATACAGTTTTCTATATCTGACACATTGGACCTTTAAATTACCTTCCTAGCATCGGAAGCTAGCAGCAGTCTGATGGTTTAAAAGTTTGAAAATAAACTCCTGCACACTGTCTAACTCTGCTCTACATCTTCATCAGGAAAACGATGCATTTGCAACTTTGGATCCGCTCGGCTCCGACGCACCTGTCTCGTGAAATAGATGTGCCGGCTTTGAGGTCTGAAGGTTCCACAAAAACAAGGAGGGCTGAACAGCCTCTTGCAGCACAACGCAACATTTTACTTTAATAACTAGTGAAAAGAAAAATGACTTCAGACTTTTGTTAATTAAATCAGGACTGTTCAAAACCTTTTTTAAAGTTTAGGCTCGCTTTAAAAACCTGCAGATACCCTGGACTTTGTAACCTCACTGGAAAGATACATTTTTTGTTGTTACAGACGATTGTTGACTGTATATGGCACGTGCATATGTTTATGCAACAGAGAGCATTTAAGATTTCTTCACATTAACTTGTGAAACACTTCACCGGCAGCCTTGTAAACAGACATATGTTAAACAAACAAAACTAAATCGAATTTAGTCGACATCACTCACCGTGTGAATTATATCAGGATCCCACTCGTTAAATAACGAGAGTCTAGAGATTTGATTGGTTCCCTAAAGAGACTCACATGGTGCAAAATGTGCACTGATGGTGGAATAACGATGCTTATGCTCTAATTAATAGCGGGAGAATTTGAGCGTGTGTGTGTGTGTGTGTTGTGACCATGCTGTCATTTGGCAGATTGGTCTGAACAGCCTGAGAACTTCACAATCTGGACTTGATTTGTTATCAACATGACACACACACACACACACACACACACACACACACACACACACACACGTTGTTCCACACTTATCCTCCTACTACACTGCTGCTCAATTCATCTCTAATACACACACACACACACACACACACACACACACACACACAAACCAACTAAACCTCCTCTTCTTGGAAGAATTGGCAAATCATTACTCTTTTTTTCTAATCATTGTATCAGTGTCTAATCTTTTCTTTCTTTTTTTGAAACACACACACACACACACACACACACACACACACACACACACACACACACACACACACACACACACACACAAAGCAGGCTGCTCTTATGCATAACCATCAGCCCTCCATTCATTTTGCTGTCTGGACTCACAAAATGTTCAGTGCAAGTAAACTAATGTTCACGTCTGTGTGTGTTTCTGTCTCGTGTGTGTGTGTGTGTGTGTGTGTGTGTGTGTGTGTGTGTGTGTGTGTGTGTGTGTGTCTATGCACAGATCTTGCATAATCTTGTGTTGAAGCACCAGATCTGAAAACTAAACTGCGTCTCAGGACAAAGAAGTCTGCTGCTTGTTTGTTTGTTTTTTTGTTTTATTCTCGCCGTCTGTGCCAAGACTACAATTAGCTGAAATAAAAGTTGGAAAACAACAACAGCAGCACTTTGTGTTCTCTCTGTTTTATAGGAATTAGGCATTTTATATTACTAGTACTACTTCTACATATAAGTAATATCCAAGAAACAAAGACATTTGAGTAGCCATGAACAAATCCAGTGTCCTTTATTGCACTTTGGGCACCGTCAGACCTAAATTTGTGCAAAAGATCTCCTATTATAGATAAACCGGTTTGATTTGAATGACTCGGTGGTCTTTCCTCCAGCTTTTACGACATCACGACAAACTTTACTTTTTAGTTTCTTCTAGAAACAGAAAGAAAAATCATTAGTATGTTGTTTGTTCAATCCAGCGACACATTTGTGTTAGGTGGAGTAATAAACAATGCAGCCTTTAAAGGCCACCAGTGGGGTTTTTAATCTCGTGTCTTTATGGGATGTTTTAACAATACAACGCTCAGTGTTACCAAAGTACCATAATCAAACCTTACAGCCTGATTCAGCGTCTGTAATGGGTTTTCCCGAATCAGACACAAGCCAGAGGGAGGGAGAGAGGTGTGTGTTCTGCAGGTAATCTATTCTCAGACACACTGTTCTGTTTTAGATGGTGAATCTATGCCTCAGCACTTTGGGATCCTCGAGTCTCTCCCTGCAGCGCCAAGCAACATGCTGCAACTGGCAGCGCACACATACACTCAGCTGCCAGTTTACAGGTACACCAAGCGAAGACGAACACAGTCTAACGCAGTCCTGCAATAAGGCTGTGAACGTTACAGTGTTTCATTTTTGTTGTAACTGTTTAACTGTGATTTTAACCTTCATGAATGGAGGACTGAAGAGCTGTTGAATGAGCTAGATGTAGATTTAACTGTCTACATAAAGAGTATGGACTACTTCTAAAACTATTACTTCATTAGTTGATTGAAATTTTGATAATGTATCATTTAAAATGCTATATATATAATATATAATGCTATTTGGATTAGGATTTGCTGTTTTCCTCTGTTTTCTATCATTGTAAATCGAATAAATGTAGTTTTTAAACACTTGGTTGGACAACATAATCAATATGAAGTCATCATATAAGGCAATGGATTCACTATTTTTTGACAATCAACAGATTAAACAGTAATTCAAATAAAAATCAGTTGCAGCCATAGCATGGACAAACAGGCATCAGCAAACATACTGAAAAAATAAACAATAAATCAATAAAACCAAAATTGTGTAACTGTATTTTTGGGACAGGCTTTCGCAGCACTTAGCAGTGCATAAAACATTAAAACAAAGCATAATCTCAGAATGACTCAAAAATGAGTAAAGTGTCTACTAAAACGATTTAATAATGCAGCATAAGCAAAACTTAAGAACCATGGGGGCTATTTAGATGTATTAAATAATATAAATAAGATAAATATAAATATTTAATTAAGAGTTTATGAAACTGATTCAGCTTGCGTGGGCTCCTCTGGCAGATTATTCTTCATTAGAGAGGCCGTAATGAAGAACTATTGGCTATAAACACACACCAGTTTGCACAGCTATCCTTGTTAGGACATTCATTCAAACACTGACTTCATTCTTTGTGCACAGCATAACCCAAACCCTACCCCAACCCATTACCCTTAACCTGAACCTCAGAAATTACGTTTTGACAAGCTTTAGTCCCCATAAGGATGACTGGTCCCGACAAGGTCAGTATTTATAGAAGGTCCCCAGTAGGTAACAAAAACACACGCACTCGCACACACACACACACAAATCCAGTACCTGAGCTTCACAGTAATCAACTATGTGCTACAGGTGTGCTGTTCTGGTAGCTGATTGCTGTTATGCAACAAGATGATTGCCAGTACTGACATGATTGCACAGGATTTCATGCAACACACAAACACACCACACACACTGAAATGACTCCATTACAAGTAAATGCCCTGTTTAAGTATGAAACATGTACATTATTTATGAATACAGAGTTCTTACTGTGTTAAATGTCGAAGTGTGAGTGAGTGTGAATATGTTTCATTATTAGTATTCATGTTAGCTCGAGCAAACTCCAAAATCTGCCATCAAAACAGCCAATAAATCTCAGTATGTTTTGTTAACCATAATATAAATTACTCATATTACATTACTGGACTATTACTTTGACATTTTTTAATACAACAAAGCTTCATATTTTAAGTAATGTACAAGTATTTTAAAGTTGAACATAAGTGCAGTACTTGTACTTACTCAACTTCCACCACATCAGTGACACTGCAGCCTTTTCCAGTCACATAATCATGTCACAGTGAGGAAATATGTTTCTCCTCATTCTGCCAAACACATTATTTATTAATGTCCTGAAGTCTTTCCTCAGACTCTCAGGATTGTCAGGCTTCTCTGACTCTTAACTTTGCACTCCTTATTGCTTCACTCGCTTGTGACAGTTCCAAATCTGTGCTAACTCATACGAAAACTTATAAAATGCAGCTGGAACACCCGCGCTGATGCGCAGACATGCCGCTACAACCTACTGTAAACAAACACTTGGCTCTAGTAATGTGAACTTGATGATTTCAGGAGAGTTTCAACATAAAAACATTTTCATGTAACCAAGTGAAGAAAACAAAACATGCCCCAACAAACCAATTATTATATCACAACAAGAAGCACAAAGATAAAACTTCAAACATTAAATCACTCACTGCGGTTGCACAAGAAAAAACATTTCTCTTTCACTAAACAGACTAAACTGATTATCCAGTTGTTGCACTCAGTGTTCAAGAGCATCTTATCACTTTGGATAAGAGCATCAGCTAAAAGCCCGTAGTCTAAACTGACTGATGACATTGTTTTAACGTGGACAGACAGATCCACAGAGAGCTGAGGTCCAGAAGACGGCTTGACTCAGAGTGTTTGTAGGGATGCTGACTAAAACCCTGATAATCTGAGAGCCGGGGGCTGACAGTCTCTGGACAGAACAGGTGGTCCCGCTACTCAACCAGGAGCTAATAATGCATTATGTGAATGTGTGTGTGTGTCTTTGGAGGGGAGACACCATTAGCTAATAGGCGCAGAAGTAACAAAGTAAACCCCTCATTAGCTGACCTGCTGTAAAGATTCATCTCTGTCTGCTTCTACAGAGCAACATCAACATGACGGCACACTTAATAAAAAGCTGAGTGTTTTATAGTTTTACCAATGATAGATTCTGATTTGTTACTTAAGGAAAGTAGCAATACCACAATGCAGAAATCTTTCTGTTTTGTTTTATTTTATGTGGGCACAAACAAAGTTAGCTAAGTTATTGCACAGAGTTATATGTATTTTTTGGACAGATGGAGCGATACGTTCTTCCTTCTCTGAGACTTGTTCAATTCTATTTATACTCTAGCCGCTTAAAACTTATCTACCTCGTGCCTTTTTGTCTTTGAACACTGGACTTTCCTTTTGGGGATCAATAAAGTCCTCTGTCTTTCTAAAACGGTTTGAAGAGTGCGAGTCTTCACAATGAACCAGAGTTTGAATTCAGGATGGAAACAAGTATCAAAGTGTCTGTATAAACTTCTAAATCACTCCAACAACATGTGTTTGAATATGCTAGTTCAGCTAAAGAATCAGAGCTCTGAGATGGATGCCATTTAGCCATGCCGTGGAAACTATATTAATATTTCAAGTTGAAAATCGTTATGTTCAGAGACATATCTTCATGAGAGGTGTAGTTAATGAAACTAGTGAGGGGACTTTGTTGTTTCAGCTGCATTTACCCAACAGCAATAAAGCAGACGATGTTCTGTTGTTAGGCATCGTCCAGCCCTGAGGTAGTTTTTATGGACCACGAAGGTCGCCAACACAGACTGCACATTCTCGTCATTAGTGGCTAAAATGTTCCTTTTGGAGATCAAGCAAAGCGTCCTCTCTTTAGAGGATCTCTGTATCTTTGTGAGAACATTTGGTCCTAGCAGAAAAAAAAAAAATACAGCAACACACACAAGTCAAGGCTACTTCCAGCGAGCAGACGGATCGGCTGAGTCACACAGATTAGATATCACGACTGATTAACTGGGTTAAAATGACACATTACAAGAGGAAGAAAATGCCAAACTCTTGCTTTAGTGTTGATTAACGGTGTACTGGGTGACCTCGCTGCTGCCTCCACCCACACAGCTGCTTTCATCACACAACCACAAATTGGGAAACATTTTCAATCAATAATTCAGAAAGGCCAAGTCCTCTTTCAGCATCTCAGTTAGACAAAAAACAAATGACACCTGGGGCCTGCTTAGCCCGACTGTGGTTCTCCAATGTTGACAGGATGTTTGTGGAAATAAAGGAAACTGTTATTTTTGAGGCAATAACGGGTTCACGTCCAACCAGGAAACAGGGTGCAATCTTTGCTTCGTCACCTATAAAACTGTCTCGTAAAACACAGAATGTCAAAGAACATCTGCAGGAAACGAAATGGTTCAAATAAAAACAATAAAAGGTTTCACTTAACTGCTTTTTCAAGTGTAATATTACACAGCTGATAAAGTCAGCCAACTTCGGTTGGCTGATGAAGACATGCTGCTGAAAGCTCAAAAAAAAAAAGCTGGACGATGTGTGAACTATTCCAACATTAAAATGTTTCAGTTCACACCAACACGAGCTTGCTAACTTGCTAATAATCTGACGTTCATGTCATGTTCACCATCTTCACTACCTGATTTTAGCATCCAACATTTGCTAATTTCCTGGCAATCCATCAAATAGCTTTGTTCACAGACATCAGTCAGGCCCAGTGCGGTGTCAAAGCCGGGGCATGAGTAGAAACTAGCTAATCTGGTTCCCATCTACGTGCATGTTTACAGCAGACAGTAAGTGAACTGGCACAGCTCCGGGCATTTCTCTAAAACAACTAGAGCGAGGAGATAACTGGGTTTTTACAGTCTCCACTAAATCTAGTTCAAACGACCGCACAACCAACATTCACAAGTGATCACCGTCACAACGTGTGTGAAGAAATAACAGCTGAGTTTAAGGAAACAGTCCGACAATTTGATGAATACGCTTTTTTTGCTTTCTTGTCATGAGGTGTTAGTGTTCGTAACACGGGTATTTTGGACCACTGGGAAGAGGATGAGGAGGCTGTTAGGAATTGGGCGCGCTAAACTGCAAAGATACCAATTTCTACACAGCGTTGCTTTAAGTTTGAAGACTCAACAACCACACAGATAAATCTGTCATGTTTTTCATGCATTTATGGTTTCTTGGGGTTTGAAAGTCAGTGTGGGAAGGCACAATATAAATGCTGATGACACTTACTGTCATTACTGCACTTAGATGAATGTTTTTTATTGATAAGAAAATCAACACCTCCTGTAAACCGCTTGGATGAAACTAGCAGTTTGAACTAAGACACACAGCCTGAAGTTACTGTCACACAGAACATGAAGTACTTATTGTTTACTGTCAATATTTCACACGTCTACAAGAAACACTTTCCGACCAGCAGAGCCACCCACAGAATATTCTGTAGATACTGTGTTATTTTGCAAGCAAAGTGATTTGTTTTTGGCATGAACATGCGGGGGCGAGTTGATGGAGTGATATCACTGATAATGGAAGCAGTTCGTCCTTCTGTGGAAAAACCACCCTGACAATAAAACATGATGGCCTGCACTTCCCAGGAATCCAGCTCTCTCTCTCTCTCTCTCACACACACACACACACACACACACACACACACACACACACACACACACACACTTCTGAGCAGTCTGTCATTGTGCGTGTGTGTCATCCAAACATCTGGCAAAATGAGCCTCAATATAAACTTTGTGCTTTCTTTAACGCCCTCAAGCAAACGCCAAAATAAATTTGAATAGAATAAAATATTTAAAATGTGTGTGTGAAAGGAGACGTGTTATCGGAAGATGTTTACACGCCCTTTTCAGTGGAAACGCACTGCACAGTTGGCCAATTTCCATATTACCACTTTAATGACGCTGCATTGTTAGGACACTGAGTAGAAGCTCTGTCCATCTGTCTATATGTTGGTCAGCCAATTTGCAAATCATCTATTTTGTCAATTTTCCTGTGCTGCAAACTCATGATAAGAAGGGTTGGGTGCTGTTTTGAATTTTGATGAACTCTTGTTGAACATGACACCGGAGTTTTGGTTCAGATGTGGCCTGATAACTTCACGGTTCCTAACCAGTCAGCAGTAACTGAACCTTCGGCACGTTGACCTCATTTTTGGGTCGCTGTTAGTAATTAATATTCGTCATGTTAATGGAGATTTAATCAAATCTAAATATATTAAGGCTCTAAAAAGCTACTGCACATCACATAAACAGCAGACAGACATACTTAGCAACTATTTTGTGAACATCGTGCTGCACGTTGCAGCTAAAGAGGCAGATATCTCAAACGCATCACTGACTCATGTTGTAATCAGCTACAAAAGACAAAGACAAATTATGGGACGGTGTCCAAACCACAGTTATTCAGACTAATCAGCATCTTAAGAGGAACTGCTGGCAGTGACAACAGAAGCAACGGGTGTGGTTTAACGTGAAGTATAACAATGCTACCTCTACAGAGGTCAGCTTAAGTTATCTGCCTATTATTTTATCTATTGATCAACTAAAACAGAAACAAACTGCACTCACTCTTAAGTTCACAACTTAAAATGGTTTGCTCTGATCAGACAACAATGCAAAGTCCGAACATATAATAAAAGCAGCAGATGTTGAACAGTGAAAAAGCTGTCTGTCTACTGATAAATCAATTAATTGATGAGCAATAATTTCTCAGAAATGTCTGAGTAAAAGCTCATTTTCTATGAAATTACCACAAACAATGACAAGTTTCATAGTTAACCAAGATTAGAACAACCAAGTAGTCGACCGGCGGCGCTCTTTTGTTCTGGAAAAACTCAACGTTCTGATTTTTAGGAATAAATGCAGTGGGAGGCAGATGGAAACACAAATGGAGAGTTGGAGCTCTTCCTCTCTTTCCCACTGACTCTGATTAACACATCTCCTCTCTCCTACACACACACACACACGCACGCACACACACTCAAACATACAGAGTACATTCAGAGTCCACAGCGATGCACTGGAAGGTGGAGGTAGAGAGAATCAGCTTCTATAATTAGAGGAGCGTTCAGGAGCCACACTGCTGAGTTGTTGAATGTTTAATGTCAGGTCTGCAGGCGTTACGAGGCGCAAAGAGCAAAAACCTCTGAGCCCCTTTTTACACACACAAACCGAGGCCTGCGTGGAGAGACGGATGAGGGGGGGGGCAGCAGTAACAGTAGTAAACTGGACGAGTGGATTCAGGTTTCAGAGAGGAAACAGCAGCACAAAGCACGGACACAGACACGGTACATCTGACCACCGAGGGTGTAATTCCCAGCTATTGTCTGTAACACGAACCACGTAATGACACGGGAACCCAACTCTACTGCGGATGAGGTAATGGTCAAACACATCTGTCGAGCAACGGAGTGTGTGACCTCACATCTGTTAGAAAATATGCTGTTTTTTATGTTATCTGAGGTCATTTTCCAACAAAACAACATACAAACACGCCCGTCATTTTCTGTGTCGACCAGTTAAATCTGGGGCAGCTGGACCTGGTTTTAGATCACCTCTCATCCATGAGGCTTCTCCAGAGGTGAAACATCATCACGGAGTCCAGCTGTCCTGGATTTTACCCTTCTTAACTGATCCAGCTGAATCTTTGGTTTCACTTAGTCTCCTTTTGTCATTTCTACATGCCGTCTCGGACACACTTAGCCAACAAACAAACATTTCCGAGGAAAGGAGATGTAGATAAGCACATCAGTGGTTCTAGATTAGTTCAGCTCTTAGACCAGACCAACAACTCTTTATCTAAGTTTTCACGTTGACAGCGTGGTTGCATCTGCAGCAGCACTGACCTCATTAAACAGACAGACTCATCTCAGTCACTTCTCTTCTGCAGTGTGATCTCTGACATGGGCGACGTGGCAATGTGATATATCTTTGGTTAATGTCTGCGTTATTTGGGCCGCTTCAGTCGAGCTCTGGGTGTCAGATTATGAAAGAAAAAGTGGATTTTGTTCACCTCTGTTCACGTCTAACTCAAAATGAGGACCAGTTCGAGGGATTTAGTGACTAACGCTGCCTCCTCTCGGCTCAGACAGATGCTGATTGCAGCTGAAGATCACACACACCTGTCATATGTTACACCTGAACAAACAGACCTGCTTCTAAATACCTCACGCAACATGATACGACTGTTGTACTCAAGGCCACCTTGACCAAGTCTTTAAGACCGAGTCAAGACCAGACAGCGTACTTAGATAGATCATTTCAGGTATATAGAGACCTTCTTGACAGTTATCCAACACCTCAACAGGTATTTATTTACAGTGTGAAAGGCTCGCCTCACCTGGTTATTAGACCAGCTTTTGTTTGTCTATTTATGTTGCTGTAAAATTAGTTTTTATCCAAACAGGTACAAATATGACCAAGTGGAACATTTCACCTTTTCCACCCTGAGAAACTGAAATCTGACCACAAACAAATAAAAAAACCCAAAATATTCACACAGTATCTCTGTGAGGAGTGTTCCTAATGACCTCCTCTTACAGTACACACGCTCTGAGCTCTCCCTCGTCTTTAAATTTCCAAATTATCATCATGTTCTTTCCTCTCGGGAGGATACAGCATGTCCTCAGCCCAAACAGAGAGCAGGGAGTGGCGGAGCAGACAGGGAGAGCCGGGAACGGAAGATTTTAACTCTCAGACATCCTGGATGACTTGACTGTACTGAAGCTGAAGACATTTTTTTTTTTTTTTTTTTAGAGTTTGATTATTTCCAGACATGCAGCCTGCACACTCACACACACATCCTCCATACACACACACTAACACACACCTATATGACTGGTTTGATCAGATTCTGGGCTGGTTCTGGTCCGAGTTGACCCTCCTGACTAGCGGATGCAGAAAATGTGACTGTCATGCTTGTGAATAATGAAACAGAAACACACCTTTCAGGCTCTGAGGTGGCCTTTTCTGTTTTTCTAGTCTACAGGAGGAGCAGAGCCTGGTAAATCCGTGTCATCTCAGCACTCACCCTGCTCAGGACTGCTTGTCTTCGACAAGGAGAGGCTGGGGAGCGATGCGACGGCCGCTTCGGCTCCCTCCTTTTCTCCTCGATAGGTGGGGAATAAAAAAAAAAAAAGTCCTCCTGTGCGGGTCCGCCTCTCTTCTCTGCGGGCTCTCCTGGCAGGTGACAGCGGGCCTGTGGTCGTCCTGCGCCCCGAGAGCGCAGCGCTGAAACTCTCCGCGTAATCTCCGCAGCTCGCTCCGCTCCTCTCTCTCTCTCTCTCTCTCTCTGCCCTCTGACGTCAGGGAGGAAAGCCCCGGTCGGTGACGTAACGCCGTCCACAATACGGAAACCCCACCCCGTGGCGTCACCCCCCCTCACCCTCACCCTCAGGAAGTTGAGGGCTTACCGTAAAACCTCCCGTGTGATCGAAACACGATACAAAGGGGAAATTAACTGGAAACTCGTTTTGATGTTTGAATAAACAAACCACCCCGGGCTCCGTCACTCAAACTGTAACTCCACCTGTGAGCCTAATATGGCAAGCTCCTCATCAACCAATTAGAAGTCACGTCTGATGTCATCATTCTGTTGTCATGGCTACAGCTACTCGTCCAAACATGTCATGTTCTACTTCGGTAAACCTCAGGTAGAGGTGGAATGTACACGCGGCTGGTGTGCTTTACTGCAGAGTTTCTATTTTATGTGACATTTATGAGACATATATGAACAAGGTCAACAGCACAAAAGTCAAAAGTCAGCCCCAGATTTACTCTCATCCGGCAGCTTCTTCAGCTCTTTTCTAGCCCGGTCACATTGCTCGCTTTCCCAGCTCCGGTTCTGGCATGACACCGGCTCCGCTCCCCTGTCAGCGTTCGTCCTGTGGTCCAAACATTAACCCGGTGCTCTGAGCTCACAGTCCAAGCAGCCCGGCTAACAAACTGAGCAAACATCAGCTAACAGCAGCTACAGTTTACTTCACTGTCCATCATAACCTCTGTAAATCACAGAGAGTTGAGGCGGAGCAGCCGGAGGACATCAGAGGGAAAACCAGAAAACATCTTCTCCATAAAATATGATCCAGGTTCACCAAAATCAGTGAAATAGTTGGTGGTGTGTGACTTAGTAACGTAAAGCGTTACGTACTTCGAGGGTGATCGTACCCGGACACCATTCACCTGATTACACTTGAATGCAACATGATTTAAAATCTGTTACAGTGTTGAAAACAATAATTATAAATAATTTAGAACCAAAACAGGTAAAACAAGGACAAAGGTTATAACCAACAAGAGAAAAAGTAAACATTGAAAACAGATTTGTGTATTCATTAATCATCTCACGTCCTGTGTGACCCGTCAGGTTGGGAACCCTTGAACTACACCATCTATGTGCATATAAAGTAGTTATAACTAGCTCCATCTTTACCAGCTACGACTGTGAAATACTGCTTCTGCACTGATGGTCTTAATGTTTATTCGTGTATATATTTCTAAATTCTCTCTTTGGAATAAAATAAATGATCAGTAGTCAGATGGTGTCACATCAATTAAAAAGCCCTTAAATGTGACTTTAGGCTACAAAAACTAAAATCAGCTGGAGCGTGGCAGACGTTTGACTTTGGTTCCCAGTATAAATATTTTCTGATCAGTGTTTCTTGACCAAAAATGGTCAAACTCAAGTTGAGAAGTTCTTTTAAAAGCTACAAGTCTTCATCTTTAAACTTTGCACAGGGTTCATTAGTTAACAGGAAATCAATGTTTGCAAATGAACCCAACTTCAACAGTTTACAGCACTTCTTTCATCTCCTGTTCCCTTTGTCATAAATCCTATTTATGTCTTTTTTTCTATCTTGTTTTGATACTTTTTTTGTCTCCCGTACATGGATGAACTGGATGAACCTTTTCAGGGCCTGGGGGCAAAAATGTTCTGCCGGGCTTTGTTGCCAACCAATACCTCTAAAATGGAAAACTGATCACGTGCAAATTTCCATGTAATTAACTGCCAAAAAGCAACAGACACACTGATCCAGGGTTCTGTTGCCTGTACTGGCAGTCAAGCCTTGATGATATGAAGAACAACAAACTGCATACGAATCGAAATAAACGTTTGTTTTTGTCATTTTTGGACTAAAACAAACACAAATTTAACATGGGGTGTATTAATAATCACTCTTGTTGGACTTCTTCTCTCCAGATATCAAACATACGCAGCATTTGACTAATTAAGAGGCTTAAATAGTCTAATATTTATCTATGACTGCTGATTTAAAGTCGAGGATTGCACAGTGGGAGAATCAGTGAAAAAAAAACAAAAAAAACAAATTGTGATGATTGTAAGAAAGTGTGACATTTATTAGGAGGGGAAACATGAGGAATATGACAATAAGCTGTTCAACTACGAGCCCCACAGCACCGCAAAAGCCATAACTTATAAAGTCTAAAGGATTCCCTCTATTTTCTCATCCCTCCCTCCATCTGTCCACCCACCCGAGATCTTTTGCCAACTCCAATCCTTCGCCTCGGTGGGAATGGAGCAGCTCAGGATTCAACCAGCTGGAAGACAAGGGAGAGAGAGGGGAAGAGAAGTTTTCGGTGAATTGCAGAGAAAAATGCAACAAGCCATGACTAATAATACTTTTTTTGGTCACTGAAATGCTGGAACTGTCAAGAGCAATGGACAAAAAATACAAGTCCTGTCCATCTCTGAGTGCAATTAAGATGCCAGCGTTTAAAGTGCACATTTAAAAGTCACATTCATTTAAACAAAAACAAGATTTGCTGTCTGAATCTTTACATTCACAGCTTGTGATGAATAAAAATAGCCAAGCCATCGCTGAGGAAGTAATATTAAGTAATATAAAGGTGAATTTAGGATGAAATTGTCTGGTTGAGCTGAATTAAAGGACAGAAATCTGCCTACTGGGACTGCTGAGCATCTGCTATTGTTTTTCATCACAACAACCCCGAGAGAATAGAAACACATCAGTATTCAGGGGAAGGTGCAGGTGACACAGTCTGCATGCAAGATGTTTCCACCGAACACAAACACCAGGTGACTACAGAGCGGGAGAGGAAACGAATAGGTCAAGGAGGAAACAGAGGATTCAAGGATAAAACCCACAAAGGCCCGATGTCACAGGAGCGTCCAGAGGCCGAGTTTGTTATTTCCAAGATGCCAGTTAACTTAAGATGGCTTAAATGTTATTTTTATCAACTTCCATTGTGTCAGAAAGCGTCAATCTATGGAACAAAACACAGCGAGCGAGTACGCTCAAGTTCAAGAAGAAAACAGAGGTATGACGACGCCTCTGGGAGCCGCAGGAACAAAAGCCAGAAATCAAAACACTTCCGAAAAAAGAGTTTTGTCTTCAGGTTTGAGAGGCCGACGTCCTTCAGATTCTCTTTGATCAACTTCACACAAACTGTGACGTCAATCAAAGAACACAAGACTCCATCTTTAACGCTCAATGTCACTGAGAATATTTGAATATATTCATCAGTCTGTTTATCAAACTGGCCTCTGAACTCTGGACGTGAAAGAACATTTCCCAATTTTAAAACAAAGAAACTTCATTTAGATACAGACTTCATGAAATGCTTCATCAATGCTCCACAATCAAGTACAAAAGTCCCGTAACAAGCTACTTCAAAAACACCAGTATGCGCCCTCACTTTGCTCTGGTCTTATTGGCCTACCAGTACTTTTTTAATATCATGTCACAGGTAATTAAAACAACGTTACGTTGATACAGTTTCTTGTTCCCATTCAGCAGTTAGAGAACTTAATTTGGAGCTGTGTTTCTGGCCACCTGGTGATCCAACTGTAACTCTTTTACGGTTTAAATCCTGAGGGGAATATCTCTTCCTTCAGGCGCTGCTCGACTACGTTCAGCAGCGAGTCACTAACTGTGTCCGTCTGCTGCGGAGCGGGTCGGGTAGAGTCGGTTTAAAAACGCTGAAGCTGCCTGCTGCAGACAAAAATGGCAGAGCGGAGGGGAGCTGCAGATTCAGGTGACAATCCTCCTGAGGTTCATCACTATTATAGACGCATTAAAAGTAACATTACACATTTACAGTTTAGTTAAAATCGTAAGAGCCGTAAAACTGTCTGTACGCTTAAGCAGAGTTGCACACAGTCAATGTACGCCCACTGAAAGAGCTCTTCTTTGTCATGGACAGACTCAGATTGTTCCCATTGTGTCTGACAGCATTATGTTAAAGGATCCTACAGAGACTCGGATCCTTTTCGTTTAACCAGAAACTGCATCAACAGCGCTGTATTCAAACTACAAGACTCCATTGACAAAAACAGTAATTTTACCTTGAAGTTCATCATAACATTCAAACTCAATAGAAAGAAAATAAAACTCACCACAACGGTCTGTCCACCAAACCAGAGTTGGTGAATAAAGACTGTTTTGGTGAGTTTTATTTCATTTCTGTCAAGTTACGATGATCTGCGGGGTGAAATAGTTTTTGTCAATGAGTCTGGGGGTTTTAAACGGAGCACAGCTAACACAGTTAAAGAAATAGGATCCTAGTCTTTCAAGTTACATAATGCTGTCAGACACAACAGGAGCAATCTGAGCTCGTCAGTGACAAAACAAATACTTTCAGGAGACGTACGCTGACGGGGAATTTCTGGTAAAGATTACTTAACAGCTGGTTTTGCAGCTGCGGCCTTCTTTCTTAATAATGAGGTTTGAAAAAGAACATACGTTAAGTACTTGGGTTTGCTAATTTTCAGCACTGTGTGCAAATATTTGGTATGGCTTGCTCGCCCACAAACAGACAGGAAATCACCAGGAGGAAAAAGGAGAACCAAGACTTTGTAAACTTTCAAGAGCGAGCGATGGTGTTGAGCCACACTGAGCGGACTGGACGGGAACGCTGTACAGTCCGCTTCACAGTAAAGTGCATCTTGATTCAGCAATCAGCCGTCTCAATCAAATACGGAGTTAATTTTCAACCAGTGCAGTCACTCAGACGTCCAAAAGGTTACTCAAGGAGAGAGCACGAGGAAGAGGAAGAGGCAGCAGATGATGAATGAAGAAGGGAAGTATGTCCTGGGTGACATGGGAAAAACTCTCCATTCACACAGTAACTGAAGCCTCTGATTTGTCAGTTCAGTCATGAGCTGGAGGTCTAGAAGAACTGAAACCTGCTACTGCAACAGAGACCATCACTATATTACAGGCACGTTGAGGAGTTAAAAGGAGCGCCTTTTTATGATTTCTAAGTGGATTTATGGACATGCATTTGCACTGGGGATAAAGGATAATGAGTTAACACTCTGTTTACACCTGCTATTAAAAAAAATCTGGACACGTTATCCGGATAATAAAACATCTGCTCTTGCCTTTGCCTTTACACCTGGCACTGAGAGTGGATCTCTGTTCTCCAGAGCAAAACCTGCACGAGTAATCTGAAAAATGGCGGCAAATCAACCCAACGCGACCTTTAAAATTTGTTTTAAAGTTTTCCGAGTTAATGTCCAGCCCTCGACTCCCCTGACAGTCTATGATTAACATTTTCTATGATAATTCTCAATAATTAAATCAATTATTGGGGTTTCATCCAATTAAAAACAGCTCTAGAGCGTTAAAGGCCACAGAGGTGGGACGACGCAGGTCTGAAGCTTCTAAGAAAGCAAAGGAGGTGATAGGAAAAAACCAGGAGCTCTACTGGACTACTCTACCGTACGTGCACGAGAATCAGACTGAGGAAGAGAAAAGAGCAAAGTAACTGATTAAACAAGAGCAAACCTGTCCAGCGAAGGCAAACAATATGCAACAAACGTCAATATTTAACACCTTCTGATGAAAAGCATCTAAGACACTGTGAATGGCATTCTTCTCTGCTAAAAGAAAGGCAGAAGCAGCAGCAAAACGCTAAGCGGCAGTTTGTTTTGCAGTTAGCGTCAGTTCTACATTGACTGGATTTTTTTGATGAGTAACAAAAATACACCTTTAAATCCTTTCTGTTTCTACAACAGGGATCACACCGGTGGAACATTGCGAATTTCTTGAATTGCTGATGCCACACTGAGTCTCTCCATCTTCCATGCTTACACCTCACAAAGTTACATTTTGTTGCCACTGTGACACTCGATCAACTCTTGTATAATCTTCACCCACGAGGGAAGAAAGACCCGCTGGAAGGGACATGGGAAGGATGAGAAAAGGTTTTTTAAATGAAGAACACTTGGTCTTTACAGGCGGTGGCACGGGCGGGGATTTCCGTGGCAGCGGAGAAGGCGGCTACGATGGAGGCGAAGACTACATCGGGGTTCTTAGAGGCGTCGATGGCCGTGTGCAGGCCCCTGGCGCTGTAGTACTTCACCAGAGGGACGGTCTGACGGTGGTAGGCGTCCAGACGGGAGCGCAGCGTCGTCGCGTTGTCGTCGCTGCGGCGGATGAGCGGCTCGCCTGTCAGCTGAGTGCAGACAAGAGGAGAGACAACATGAGAAGAGAAAGGAGGGCTGAGATGGGAAAACAATGCATGGGTTTCAACAGGAGTCTACAATTAGGTCAATGCTCTGCTCTTGGCAACCTAGCCAGGTGTCACTGTGTCTGTCTCGCTTTCCTTCCTGTTTGCAGGTTACTGTTCCTGTACTGAAATCCATTTTTGTGTTCGTCAACAAAACATAAGCTTCTGGAAATCACCGTTCTCAGCCAGAGGATTGGGTGTCGCTGCGTTTGCTGCTTTGTTTATGGAAGAGTCACGTGGTTTCACATAAGAAAAGATGAGTATCGGCACCAAACCTGACCTTGTGGATCTTATCAGGTGTCATCCAGAGCTGACTGACTGATATTACATACAACTTTCCCACTCATGTTAGAATAAAATGTGGCATTTCCTCTATCCTCGTCCGCAGCGCTTTAGTCAGTCTGTTTGGCATTTTCCTCACCTTAAAAGTGACTCTGCACATCTTTGGTGACACACGAAAGGAGAGCAAACAAACACTTCACAGAAATAACACAATAATGCCTAAAACGGAATTAAAATATTTTAATTAAATGCTCTCCAGATGATAGATGCGCTGAATTCAGCTTTAAAAGTTGTTTACTGTGGTTAGAGTGTGAAAGTCTCTAATATAATCAGTCTACAATCATCTATAAATGAACACAAGTGATCTGTATCTGTCCACAGTATGAAAACCTGCCTGAGGTGATTAAATCCCTGAAGGCAGAAAGACACGAATGTTAATAAATCTGCAGCCTGTGATTGGAAACATGCCACACCAGAGTGCAGAGCCGTTTGCACTGGACACATTTACTTCTAAGTTTAGTTGGTACATCTAAACAACATCCTCACTCTTTTGTGTAATCATTTCCTCTGGGATTAGAAACTTGTAGAAACTTTGAATCTCATCTGACAAAGCCAAACCGTCTCTCTCCACTGGGTGTCACTGTCAGGCAGAAATCTTCTCTAATGATGATAAAACACTGCATGTCTAACTCTGAGTCTCTTCCTGTATATCTTTGTGATTCATCTAAAATTAACAGGATGACGCAAAAACAGAAACATCTCCGTGTATTTAATGAAACATTCAGAACGCGTCAAAGCACTCAAGTCTGAATCCGACTGATTGTCACCAATTTCCAGCCCGGCGTTCACTTCAGGTAGGTGGCAGTTTAGCCAGAAGTGGTTTCTAAGTGGGTTGATAGTGAAACTACTTACGTCATCCTTCATGGGCTGTTTGGGAGGGTTGAACTCCTCGTGGTAGGAGCGTCCACTTGGCTGATGGATTAGTCTGGGGAAATGGAGGGGAGACGGTGAGGAGGACAGGACAAGGGCAGAAAAGAAAATCAAGAGTGAGAGCAGAGGAGGAGGAAGAGCAGGAGGAGGAGGACAGATGAGGGTCAGTCACAGTGACTCACTAACTACTTAACTGTCCTTTTCACATCCCACATGCTGCCCTTGTCCTACTTGGACTTGAAAAGGCAGCAGCCAGCCTCCTCCTCCTCACAAAGAGGACCCCCGTGGACAAAAAAAAAAAAAAAAAGGGCCTTTGGGACCTAACTGTGTCTTCTATTTAGTGTGGCGTACGGATAATGCAGAGAGGTTATTGTGAAGGAGGACGACAAAGATTGTGGCACAATAACAAGATTTCACAACACCGATTTTCTAAAGCGGCGGCACATGTTCAGGTGAAAACACGTCTACCTGTTCAATGCGCGGGGTCAGCATCAAAGCAGAGCACAGCATGTTCGATTCAGCTGTTACATGAATAATGATTTGTTGCACGGAGGAGACGGAGATGGAAACAAGTCACTGCCAATTAAGTTGTTGGAAAGGTTTGCATCTTTCTCTTCAGTTCTCTCTGCATCCTCAACATGTGGAGCTTACATAAGTATCATCAGTGCGAGGTGGCACTGGGGTTTGTGCAGTGGCTGCTGCAGATTGCAGCTTGTTTCACAATACCGAGTTGTCGGCATACGTAGACAGGCCACTGTTACCACGCTGTAGTGAGTGTGAGGAAGATGTACCACCACCAATCACTTTGGCTTTTGGGCCAATTTGAGGTGACAAAACCACATTACTGTGCCATTAGCAGCTGCTCCAACAAGTCCGCCTTCAGCATGGCCGCTGCTGTACGTTCAAGATTAAAATTAAATAATGCGCCATGTCTCAAACTACGGTACGAGTTCCGCTTGTGGTACGCGACCTTAGAGCAATCTCTGAAATGCCTAAAATGAAGTAAATTAATTAAAAAATATATTATACTGTCAGAATACTGCAATGTGTTTAATGAAAATAAATTGCTGTAAAGTAATTTTAAATAGGTTCTGTTTTCTCCTGAAATATCAGCATGCTCTGGAGAGGAAGTGTGAATCAGGAGTACCGCTTTCCAACAAATGAGCTCTGGTTCTTCTTTTAAAGTCAAGTTAGTAATAAACCGGCCTCCATCAGTCATAATGGTGGTATGTTGAAAGCCTGATATGTTCTGAGGTGGTACGCAGTGTAAAAAGTTTGAGAAACACTGAAATAATGTTTAAACTCAATTTAATGCACAGAAACACGAAATGCCGAGTTTGTTGATTTAAAATTGTAAGTAAGCATGTGATGCCAGCTGGGTTTAATGAACACACAGCCCTTTCTTATCCACACGGTGGCATTTTTTTTCCTGCATCAGATACAATTTCACACCTGTGTTTTGAATTGAACGTCACACTTGAAAACATCTACTAATCTCTGCGTTCACAGCCAGCGTGTACCTTCAGTTCAGTGGGTCCACTGCAGGAATGGTAATGCCATAGGGAGCACTGAACATAAATCAGCTGTACGTGGCTACACCGTTTGCACTGTCAAGACGGCTTATGATTGGTCAACGTTGCAGATTAGAGTGTCACAAGTTTACTAAAGTATTACTGCAACTGAGAAACACCGTGAGGATTTACTGATTGTGGCAAGTTGTTTAAAATTAGATTTTGTTTTTGATGCTCTGATTGCTAATGTAAAAATATCCAGTCAATCCAGTCAAAAAGAGCCACATGAAGTCTCAGATAAGGACTATTATGAAAAAAAAAAAACAAGACGACGGACGTAGCCTCTGTCGTCTTTGATTTTCAGCGTCCTCGCTAAGAACCCAGAAGAATGATGGATTTGTTTCTGGTGGAGGTGTGTCTGTCACAGGGGTGAGATGTTTCTTAGTTTTTCCCTGTAAATGAGTGCCACTGATGAGCTGCAGCTACACACCAAGTCTTTTGCTGTCCAGCACTCTTGTTTTCTTTCTGTCTTGCAGATATCTTTGTCACCACATCCCCCTTTGAGCTTCTTGAAAACTTTCAGCACACAGTTTAAAAGTACAATCAGGCACGGAGCAGCTCAGGCATTCAGCACATTTCATCAGGGACAAACACGCCGGCTTCTTTAAGGATTCAACCTGCGACCTTCCAGCGGCAGGACGCTCTCAAACCCCTTCAGGCCACCTTCACTGTTAATCGCATGCTTTCACGCTCCACTTCTCTCTGACATTATCGCACTGTTCCAGGCTCTTCTGTTCACATGAATCACTCTACCTGCCCGGGTGGATTTAACATGCAGACAGAATGAGGAGCTTCTCAGCCAAAAGGAAGGACTGTCATGGGGAATTAAACCACCGGGAAATAAAATCCTCTCTCTGGTCTTCAATAATTCATTCACTCTCTCCTACCTGCCACAGATCCTGCGGACCAACAGAGAGTCATCGACGGCGAACTCGATCACAGAGTCCAGGTTCTCGTTTCTCTTGTCCAACAAGTCGTCCAGCTGGAGGAGACGCAGAGGGAGTCAAACACACGACATGAGTGATGTCTGCTGTTCAGCTCTTTCCTCAAATGTTCAACGCGACGACTGACTAAATAAAACCATCAGCTGAACGTCTAAAAACATGAAATGATATAAAATTGATAACAGCAGAAAACATCATCAAATGAAGTCCTAACCATCTCTGCTTGTTTGACTGTGCGAGGGAACCCGTCCAACAGGAAGCCGTTCCTGCAGGCCGACGAGTCCAAGTTCTTCTCTATGAGCTCCACGACCATCTCATCACTGACCTGCAAGAAAGAAAGAGAGAAAGAGAAAGATAAAGTGCTGTAATCTGCTCAGTTGCTTCTGACGCACAGTAAAGTTCCTTTATGACAAGAAAAAGAGTTGTTTTATATAAGGACAGTAAACAGACTTGTTTATGCAGAGGAGTTACATAAACACAGTCACAGATAGCTCTAAGGGACATGAGAAATCAGTTTCATGATAAGATTAACAAGATAATGTGTTATGCAACAGAAGACCCCTTCCTGAAATGAAACGTTCAGTGTAATTTATCCCCACAAGATCAATAAAACCAGAGAACTATTTACGCCTCTGCCACGGTTCAGTTTACACATCTGTAACTCCAATGTATCCAATGCTGCCACCCCTGTCCTCCAGAAACACCACCGGCTCCTTCTCCTAACTCACCCCTGCTCCCTAAGCGACTTCCTCCATCACCACAGCGGGCCGGTCAACGGGCCAGCTAGGTGATCAGGTAGGACACGATGCAGTGTGAGAAACACTTTCTGTTCCTGAGTCATGATCCTGAATAATGAGCAGAGAAGTGTTTCTGCAGGACATTATGATGCGACAGTGATGTTGAATTTTGGGATATTAATATCATCACTGCATCATTTAATCTTCCAACATCTAACGAGCTCATCATGACAATGGAACAGAAGGACAGTCTACAAACATTATTACTCAGGAGATTCTCAAAGAAACCAAATAATAAGAACAGAAAAGTGTAACAGTCAATAAACAAGGTAAAGGAATTCAGTCGTTAACGTGTCATTTAGCCTCCAATAGCAGAAACAGCTTTATTCAGATATCTCAGTCACTTGTAATGTTTACTTTTCTCCACATGCGGCTGAATTCCAACTTGAGGGAATGAAAGTATGTCAAGAACAACTTTTTTTTGGCGTCTTACAGCTGTTGCAGTCGTGTCTTTAACATTGGTGGAAGCTGTTTTAGTGTTAAATGTCACTGAAGACAAATAAAACATGAGACATGCAGTCACGTGGGACTGAACATGAAAGGCTGTAACGTCAACATGGAGCCTCAGAGAGGACAAAGGAGCACAGAAAGAAACACACACAGATCATGAGAAGCAGTTGAGCGGAAGTGTTACCAGTTTGCCAGCATCCATGGTCTCTTTGAGCCTCTTGCCGAGCTCGGAGCCTGAAGCCACCATCGCCCTGAGCATGTCTCCAGTGGCCAGGTGGCAAACGCAGTACCGCTCTGCTAGCCGAGGAGCCTGCGGGGAGAAGGAGAGATCATTCGTGTTAAATAATATATTATTAAAGTTTGAAATTATCACCACAAACCAGACAAATGAAGATTTAACTTTGGTCTACACAGCGATCCTGTCAGAATGCCAACCAGCTGCACTGCTGGCTGATAAAGGCATCAAAGTGTTTGTGTATTTTGGCTGAGAGTCCAAAGAGTTTTCAGCAGCAGAGATTATCTATTCAACTGCAGCAATGCAGCAGCACTCAAATTCATAGCTGTGCAGGCCAGGCCACCTCTTCAGCAAATTCACATGTCATATATACAACACAACTGATGAGTCAACCAGAGATTATGAATGAAGCAAACTAATGACGTTAAAACTTATAAGAATCCACCCATTCAAAACAAGAAGTCAGAGCGTTTAATAAGTGAGAGTGCTTCACTGAGAGCAGACGACAGTACGGGTTAAAGAAAGAAGAGACTGAAGTTACAGAAATAATGCAGGAGCGTGTGCCTGAGCACTGTAACATGCACGCGTGACTGATCTGAGAGTACGACACACGACAGACTGAAGGAGGTCATTGTGATATTTTGGTGGTCAGGTTTCTGGCTCTTCCAAAGTTAATCATTCTGAATTATCCAATTATAGACAACTATGTGCCTGTAAGAAGGACCTGCTTGTACTCTCGGTGAAACTTGGTAGATATTTTATGGATATTTGATCCCGTAGTTTAACAAAAATTCATATAAATATGAGTCAATATGTCCACATGTATAATGGTACATCCCCATTTAGCCCATTATTAGACGAGCTGGTCTACCTGAAGTATTTGTTTGACCGCAGTGGATCAGGTCCAACTTTCACCTGTGTGTCTCTTAATGCATTTTCACGTTTGCATTTTACAGTTTTGTCACTGGCACTAAATGATGTGGCACCAGCAGATTGAGTATTAAGGTAAACAGAGGTCCAATTAACGATTGCTTTCATTGTAAATTGATTAATTTTGATAAATGAATAACTCATTAAGTTGTTTAAATGTCGAAAACAGTGAAAATATAACAATTAACCAAAAAAACAAAGATATTCAGTTAAAAAATGATAGAAAACGAGCAAATCCTCACATTTCAGAAGCAGGCAGCAGTTGTCACTACATAAGTGATGTGATTAATTAAAATATTCTGCTTCTTTCTTTTAATTGACTGATTAATTAATTCATTGATCAACCACTGAGGTCATTTCTGAGTGACAACACTTTGTGAACAAACTACAAATAGTGCAGAAATGACGTAACAGACAAACGATTAACTAGTAAACAGTTAATGAATGATGAAGATGAAGAAGTTTAAAATAAAAACGGCACAGACGACAAAAGCTAACTTTGACAGCAGTTTCTTCAGCATGAAAGCGTGCACACAGACACGTACTCTGCAGCTGTCACACAAACACGTAACTTCACCATTAAACTGACGAATATCTTCAGTAATAACACAACATTCATCTTAACAGACATCAGCTGTGTTAGTGAGACTTATAGCGACAAACGGAGACAGGTAAAGCCAGTTAGCATTAGCATTAGCTCGTAGTTAACACCGACCATGCGCTTAACAGCACTGTTTTTCTAAGCTAAGCTAAGCTAACAGCTAGCCCCGTCTCTCACCTGGGTCCCCTTCCCGGCTCCGGGTGGTCCGAGCAGAATGGCCCGGATCCCCTCATGCACATCGGCTATCGCCTCTTTCAGCTGCGCGCTGGGGGCCATGTGTGGACCGGGAGAGCAGCAGGGGAGAAACTTTGATGAAGTCTCTAAGTGTGTGTGTGTGTGTGTGTCGTCCTGCTGACACTTCAGCCAAGTTGGCGAGGAAAAGACACGCCTCCACCTCCGCTTTGACACATCGCTTAAGTCCCGCCCACTACTGGAAAACACCGCTTTTGATTGGCCGCCACAGTGTTCTGTCAGCAATTCTGTCTGTTGATTGGATGAAACCCGTGAGACGCCTCATTGTGTAACATCCGAAAGAATCCGGAATTTCCAATATGTTCCAATATATGACATTATTTTATATTTTAAATATATTTTGATTTGTTTTTTATTTTTTATATATTTTCCAGATTTATTTTGAATTTTACATTTTTTCAGCCTCATATTTCTTCCTCTTTATGAAAATGGTACCAAAAAAAGGATGCAGCTTGAAATCCCAAATAATTAAATTATAAAGACTGTTTAGAAACAAAACATTCCCTGTGTCAGTGTGGTGAGGTTTCGATCTATTATATTACAACACACCACCGCACTTGCACTAACACTGACACAACTCAAGAAAAACAGTCCCCACGCGACTGTGGTGAAGTTTCTACGCTGTGTTGTGTTAAAAAACCTCTTTATACACTTTACTGATGATAAGCTAGCCTACACAGGTCTAACTTTTATAATTAATTTGCTGAATTTGAAGATTATTTCAGTGAAGATTCAGTCAACAAAGATGAAGACGGAGAGAAAGAAGGAAATTATTTTATATTTATTTATAACACAAACCTTTCTGCCACATCAACCCAGTGACACAGATCCTTTAAAAGGTGGACAGATTGTCTTATTTTCTGCATGAAACCCTCAAACTAAACCATCTAGTTTGATTCATCTGAAAAAAAAAACAGAAGTGACAACCCCAAATGTATGAACTGAAGTGTAATTTAACTAGCCCTCCCTACACAGGCTTTGGACAGAGGAAGGAAGTTAGCTGTTTTTCACATTCACTGATCGTCACAACGATAAAATGTCTGAAGCTGATGCAGTAGTGTACTCTGATGTCAAGTTCACAAAAGCTAAGAAAAATGCCAATGGTGAGTGAATCTATGTATCTGTCTGTTTCTTTTGTTTGTCAGAGTTTGTGTGAAATGTGACTGTTTCATCTTACACTGTGTTCACACGTAGAACTTCCATCAGATGTTTAGTTTTGTGTTTGGTGTTGCAGAGACAGTTTCCTCACCGACTGAAGCCACAATACTCTGAAGTGGGATCTCCAGACTCATCCATCCACAGAACTGCCTGGTGAGTAAAAAACAGTGTGAAATCAACAGCATAAACAAATATGGCGACAATCCAGACATCAACCAGTATAAGAAATAGCCAACCAGGTTACTACATTTTAAAGCCACTGTAGATATTACAGTATTAGTTCAAGCGTGTCTGAAGGGCGATCTTTAAATCTATGACTCAACAATATGTCAAAGGCCTCCAGTCGGTCAGCCATGTGGCCTGTAAACCTGAACTTTTTACAATAACTTTTAAAAACTTGTAGTTGATGTTTTATTAACTCTTGTCATACAAAGAAAAGAAGAAACATAAAGGAAACTCCATCTACTGATGGATGCAGTTGCAAAAAAGAAGGCTGTTTAAAAACAAACATGTTAAAACATGTGAAGTCTCGATATGTTATGTTATATTATATTATATTATATTATATTATATTATATTATATTATATGATCTTTCTTTGTGTTTGGTGTTTACAGAAATGACTGAAGCCACATACTCTGATCAGGATCTCCCAAGACTCATCCATCCACAGAACTGCCTGTTGAGTAAAACATAGTGTTAGATGACAGCATAAATAAATGGCAGTGACAGACTTTTCCAGTTCAAATCTCGCTCTCAACATCATTGTGTCTGAAGAGGCGTCTTTAAATCTATGACTCAACAAACTGTCTTTCAAATGTACAGCTTACATCTAAGTAAAGTCTGATAGGAGGATTATCTCAGTAGTTCTTTCTCTTTCTTTCTTTATTAGTGACGGTGAAGATTCAGTCAGTAAGACAGAGACAGAAAGAAAAGAGATCTTAGAGAATCTTATTACTTCCTAAATACATAAAAACTTCAAAAATCAAACGACAGATCTAAGCAGTTGCAGTAATCTATATACAAAAAAGAGAGGAAGTCAAAACACGATGTTTAAATTTGGTTTTGGGAAAGAGGCCTTCCGATGCTTCATGCTTTGGACCCGAAAGAAGTTAGTTCTCTTTCTTTCTGAAGAAAGTGTTAAACGGAGTGTAGCAGTGTAATCTGATATTAAGTTCATGAGGGCAAGTGAAATGCCAATGGTGAATCTTGACAGCATTATATAAACTAGGACACACTGATGAGTCCCAATGAATACATTTTAATTTTGGGGGAATGAGCAGCTATGGCATACATGCTTGGAAGTTGGATTCTTTTCACAGCAATAAACCATGTGAAGCATGTAAACACACTGTCTGTGTCTTCTGCTGTTCAACAGGTTCCCAACAACAAGCAGCTTCAAATGGAGGGTCAAGGTCACCATTGAAGAGGAAGTGGCGTGGCAGTTCTCCAGCGTTCTCCTTGTTGCTACGGTCATTTATGTAGCTTTACCTGTGAGTCTGGTTATTTATTTACAAACATGTTAAATCTGAGGTTGTTCTGAAGAACAGAACTGTGTCTTTCAGTTATATGGCGTATCTTTTGAGAACTGTGAAATAAAATCATCAAAAATCAGTTCAGAAGAAGCTTTTGCAGGAAAAACTTGCTATTTGAAAGTCAAATCGGATCTGAAATGGAAGACACTTCCCTATCTGAGCAGGAAGGTGAACTGTATAAAATGAATGACCTCCCCAAATTTCTTTTTCTGTTTCAGTGTATCCAACTTTATCTGCTAAGCCTTTTCTTCAAATCCATTGATAAAGTCTTCATTTCATTTATATGGGGCCGGGAAGAAACCTAGAATACAGCTAGACTATTACAGAGGAGCTGAAATGCTTCCAACTCTTTGTTAATATTATTGGGCCTCAGAGTTGTGCAAACAAATCATGCATCTCCACACTCCTGATACAGACTTGGTGCCACTTTGAGCTGCATCTTGTGTGCTTCAACCTCTCTTGAAACCCTGGACACACCCAGCCTTCCATCACTATCTCTCAATACACATAACAATCCAGCAGTCATATGAATACCCCCCAAAATATGGTTTCAACCCAGATGTTACTTCTGGTTTAAAAATCTCCTCCATCTAAGTCCCATACACAATAATCATCTTTCCCCCCACCTAGATTAGACTCTGAATTCACTCTCTGGCAAAGACAAGGCATTTATAAATTTAAAGATATGTATATAAACAGTATGTAGACTTATCACATATATTTGCTTTCCCTACAGGTCTAACCTGTTCCGATATTTCCTTCCTTCAGCATCATGATCCTTTCCATACATACCGTCAATTTCTGGTTTAGATCTGTTAGAAACTACATTCAGCTTTAAAGGACTTATTTCAAGAATCAATAACTGTATATCTTATTTTAAAAACTGAACTCAAAGAGATGACAGCACTTCATGAATCAGACTAGGCATAATACAGTTTAGATCTTTACATATCGCATTCACTACTCAAAGCGAACTTGCTAAATTATACCCTAACACAGATGCAAGCTGCGACAGGTGTCGAAACACTCCTCTAGACTTAACCCATATGTTCTGGTCATGCTCAGCCTAACATCTATTGGTCTGCTAGAACATTGTCAGAAGCTCTTAATATTGACCTACAACCCAACGCAGTAATGGTCATATTTGGTACTACAAACAGAAGATATTCTACAAGATATAAAACATCATTGACAATAATTCATACAAAATAATAGCGTGAGCATTGGTCCAAGTTCTTTTGTGAGAATGTTGCTTCAGCTCTACTCCAATACATATATAAGTGACATATTCTTTCTTTGCAATCCAACTGTCTAGTTTTCCAAATGACTTTAAATTCTTCTTTTTTAAATCAGATTATAAAAAGAGTCTGACAGACGAGCATGAAGCTAGGAAAAATCTCACAGGTAAGAAAGCAATGCGAGGTTTGTGTAGACTGACAGGATATTACACCTGTGGAGTAGAAAACTGTTGCTCTTCTCCTGAGGAACATTGTCAGAGGCTCTTAATATTGACCTACAACTGCGCGTAATGGCCATATTGGTACTACAAACAGAAGATATTCTACAAGATATAAAAACATCATTGACAATAATTCATACAAAATAATGACGTGAGCATTGGGCCAAAGTTCTTTTGTGAATGTTGTATCCTGTAAATACATATAGAAGTGACATATTCTTTCTTTTACAATCCATCTGTCTAGTTTTCCAAATGACTTTAAATTCTTTTTAAATCAGATTATAAAAAACAGTCCTGACAAAGCAGACATGAAGCTAGGAAAAATCTCACAGGTAGCTTGTCTGAGTTTGTGTAGACTGTTTGGGATATCACACACCTGTGGAGTAAACTGTTGCTCTTCTCCTGATCGTCTCAGATTCAAACTCTTTCACCTCAAAGTTCCTGCTGTTTCAAATCACATATAAATATAAACAGTAACTAATTGTGTACATGACTCAAGTCTTTGCTGTAATCTCTCCAAAAGACAAAGCGATATCTGAGAAATGTGAACAAGGCTGGGGCGGGGAAATGGGACACAGTGCTATTATTTCTCACCAATAAACTGACCTGGGTAGAGCAGAGATGAATGCAGACAGCGTGGAGATCTGGTGAGAGAACAGGTGATGGAGAAGACAGGTAAACACTGCTGCAGCTTCCAAGACTATTTATTCTCATTCGTTTGATCATCATGTATTTCCACATTTAGCTAACATGTTCTCTCAGCACAGAAAGAAACTGACACTGTGTTTCTCCATCAACTTTTCCTGTCAGTTTTCCTGGAGCCAAAAACTGAAAAGATGAGCGATGGCGAGACAAGCACTGGATCGGACTGACAGACTCAAAGGCAGAGGGCAGATGGTTGTGGACCAGACGACTCACCACTGACGAGAGGTTTGACTGGCCCAGACACATTTTTTTTGTTAATTTCCAATATCAAAGTTTCATTGAACCAGTTCTTTATGTTCTTTTATCTCTTAGTTTGAAATTTTGGAGTAGCAGCACAGAGCCAGACAACTGGACAGAGAGAGATCCTGATGGAAGGACTGTGTGTGAGGATGGGAGAAAGAGAGGATCCAAACCTGAAGACTTGGTTTGATAAATCCTGTAAAAAGCCTCACAAGTATTTGTGAAGAGTGTCTGTTGTGGTTCAACTTAAGTCTAAGCTCAGCTGGATTAAATAATCTCAGTACAGGATACAGAATGTGGAGTAATGTTATTTCTGCACAGGTAATGTTAAAATAAATGAGCCCTGCAGAAATGCAGTTTGTTGAATGTGTTTGACAATTAATGAAGAGAGCAGATGACCAGTGGTGGAGGAAGTATTCAGACCATTTAAAGAAATACTCTGGTATGATCCTGTCTAGAAAGTATTCAAAGTAAGCGTAGGTCATTATTGTATATTGCTTCATACATATTGTTTCATTTCACTGATTTTCTGATCTTCATATTTATTTGGTTTGTTTGGTTGTTTGTTGTCGTTATTGATACTGTGTGATTTTAAATTGTTGTATGTTTTTTATCATTATTGTTTTGTGAACCCCAGGAAGACTGGCAGCTATTTTTGTGGAGCTAATGAGATCCAAATACAGAATAAAACATAAGAATAGAATTGTGATTACTGTTTTATTAAATGTCAGCCTACAATCTTTCTAAAGAGCATTTCATCTGTCAGCGTGCTCACCAGGAAGTTAGCTGCTGAGGCTGTTTAAAGTCACACTATAAGCCACAACTGCACAGACTTCAACACATACTTAACTACAAAACACCATTATAATACACTGTGCTACTACACTATGCTACACAACACAACATGACACTTACAGAACACTACATTATATTATATTAATTACACAGGCGTACAATCCATTTCTTTCCTGCCCACTTTACTGATGATGGACTAGCCATAGGCCTACTTTGTATTTATTTATTTGACAGTGACATTCAATCAGTAAAGATGGAGACAGAGAGAAAAAGGAGAATATCTGGTACTTTTTGTTTTTCTAACACAAACTTTTCCACCACATCAACACAGTTGCATAAAAAAGATCTATCTAAACAAAAGGGAAGTCAAGACCCAATGAAAACATCTGAATTTTTGTACCTTACTCTGTACTTGTTGGTTTAAGAAGGAAGTTAGTTCTCTTTCCAAACCATACGACAATCACTACGATAAAATGGCCAAACTGATGTGGTAGAGTACTCTTCTGAGTTCACAAGAGCAAAGAGAAATGTCAATGGTGAGTCTTAAAATCTATTTATCGATCTGTTTCTTGTTGTTTTGTTGTTTTATTTTTAAAAACATCTCTCAGTTTTGGAAAAATTAAAATTGAAAAATTAAATTCTGCCGTAAAGTAATTTCCTGAAGGATAAAGTTCAGTATGTGCTGGTCCAAATTAGGTGAACACAATACTTTGTCTTTGTGCAGTGGTGAAATGTAATAAATACATTGCTTTCAAGTATAACTTTGAGGGTTGTCTTGACTTCTACTTTGTCCTGCACTACATTTCCAGAGGAAATACTGTTTTAACTTCCTGTATCTGAGATTTAACAGATTTATTGGATGCTGGAAGTAAATAATAATAATAAATCTGAACGAAGAGCAAACTCTTTGACTTTGAGATGAAGTTGAAGGAGAAAAATCTAAAAATTCTTGATGTCAAAAATAGAACAAAATAAATACAGACCTAAAGAAGTAAGAAGCAACATATTGTATTATATACACAAGCTAACAATGCATGTTTGAAAAAACATCTTTTCAGATGAGGTTGGTATATATACAGTATGAATTATGCGCTTCAAGCTTTGGGCATGTTACTGTTGTGACCATAAATAGGTGTGAAAGAGAGCTGACTTCCTTCCTAACATTATTGCATGTACAGGAGTGGCTTGTCACACAACATGAAACAGTTTTTACCATTTGGTTATTGAAATTCTCACAATAATGTTACAGATGGATGAGTTTGAGGGTTTCATCGGAAGTAATAAGATAATCTTTCCATCTGGGTAAATGAGGCAGAAAAGTTTCTGTCAGAAAAAAATCCACATATTCTTTCTCTCTCTCCACCTGAATCTGGCCTGTCACTATGTATGTGTGTATTATTTTCCACTCCTATGAAACCCTCCAAACTAAATGTGCGGTCGAGCTTGTTGCTGGCCATGCTGTGCTATTGTGACAGAGATCCCACCATGTCTGATAACTAGCTTATCAAATGTGACTTTGTGTACTGTTGGCACTCCACCGTTGTGATATACGGTAATATCTGTTCCAACTCTCACTTCTGATTTTTTGTGTGGAGTTACCTGCATTATGAATTTGAAATTAGCTTGTATATGTTCATTGGTGTCAACATGTCTTTGTTATTTATTGGTTTCTCACTTTGTTACAGGGACCGGGACAGGGTTAGTTTGTTTTCGACACAGGTTTAGAGATTTTTCTGTTAGAGTCACTGGTTTTAGCAGAGCTGTTTTGATGTGTTTATTTTTGTTACTAAGAAGAATTAGATTAGATAGTGAGTTTTTCCTTCTCATTTGGATTGTAGAGTTATGAACATACATGTTATTTTGTTATATTTATTTGTTTTCTTTAACAGCATCCACCCTTTGTTCCTTATAATACCTCACTGCCTTCTGTTTAAAATGAATCAGAATGTCACTTATTAAATACCTTAGGATCTCTTACCTGTTATACCATAAATCTGGTTGTATATTTATTTCTCCTTCCGCTTGAGAGCCAGGTCGTAACATTTCTACTGTTCAACAGGTTCCCAACAACAAGCGGCTTCAAATGGAGGGTCAAAGGTCACATTGAAGAGAGTGGCCATGGTAGTTCTCAGCGCTCTTCTGGTTGCTACAGTCATTGCTCGTTTCTTTACCTGCTAAGTTTGACACACTAATTTCAACATAAATGAATGTGTAGTGACATTTAAGTCTGAGTTTATTTCTCAGACCTGTGAAATGTGACATTTCTTTTGTAATTCAGTTTTTATCTCAGCATTCCACATTTAAATGTCCTCTAAGTTGATCTTGAAATGATTCTCTTCTGATAAACACACTTCTGCCACTCATTATCAAGTACTGACTAGTTTTCAAATGACTTTACATTCTTCTTTTTTAATAAGGTTATAATACAGTCGAACTACGGAGGTTCAAAGCTGACTGAAGACAATGAAGCTATAGAAAAAATTTCACAGGTAAGCTTGTCAGTTTGTTTTCTTTTTCAAGGAATTTAGTCCATATGTCTGTGCAGTCACATTTTAGATGAAACTATTTTCAAATAAATTCTGAAGTTCCCTTGTGATATTGCACATCTTAATCTGTTAATTATCTCATTGAGTGTACTATAAAAAGGATTTTGTTCTCTGTTCTGCTAACAAAGTGAGAGAAAGAACTTTTATCTTTCATGACAGAGAGCAGCTGTGAGTGAAAACATGAAACCTGCCCACAACCTCCCATTATAAAACACATAGTGATAAATCTTGCTTCTTTTTAAGTCTTATCTTCTGATAATGATGGATTGACAGATACAAGAAGGTAGACTGACAGGATAATATTACACCTGTGGAGTAAACTGTTGCTCTTCTCTGATCATCTCAGATTCAAACTCTTTCACCTCAAAGTTCCTGCTGTTTCCAAATCACATGTAAATATAAACAGTAACTTGTTGCATGACTCAGTCTTTGCTGTAATCTCTTCGAACAAGCGATATCTGAAATGTGAACAAGGCTGGGGCGAAATGGAACACAGTGCTATTATTTCTCCACCAATAAATCAAACTGGAGTGAGAGCAGAAGTGAATGCAGACAGCGTGGAGGATCTGGTGAAGATAGACAGCGTGGAGGAGCAGGTAAAGAAACACTGCTGCAGCTTCATAAGACTATTTATTCTCATTACGTTTGATCCGCCATGTATTTCCACATTAGCTAACATGTTCTCTCAGCTTTAGAAAACTGACACTGTGTTTCTCCATCAACTTTTCCTGTCCAGTCTTTCCTGGGCAAAAACTGAGAAAAGATGAAGCGATGACGAGAGACAAGCACTGGATCGGACTGAAGCAGACTCAAGACAGAGGGGCAGATGGTTGTGGACAGATGGCTCACCACTGAACAAGAGTTTGGCTGTTGAACACATTTTTTTGTTAATTTCCAATATCAGTTTCATTGAGCAGTTCTTCACGTTCTTTTATCTCTTAGTTTGAAGTACTATGGAGCAGCACAGAGCCAGACAACTGGGAAGGGGAAGATCCTGATGGAGAGAGGACTGTGTGAGGATGGGAGTGAAAGGAGGATCAAACCTGAAGACTTGAACATTAAAATCCTGCAAGTGTCTCTAGAAGTATTTTGTGTGAGAAGACTGTCTGTTGTGGTTCAACTTAAGTCTCGCTCAGCTTGTTAAATAATCTCAGTACAGGATACAGAATGTGGAGTAATGTTATTTCTGCACAGGTAATGTTAAAATAAATGAGGCCCTGCAAATGCAGTTTGTTGAATGTGTTTGACAATTAATGAAGAGAGCAGATGACCAATTGAAGGAAGTATTCGACCATTTAAAGAAATACTGTTATGAAGTCCTGTCTAAGTATTCAAAGTAAGCGTAGGTCATTGGCCATATTGCTTCGCACATATTGTTTCATTTCACTGATTTTCTGATCTTCATATTTGGTTTGTTTGGTTGTTTCTTGTTTTATTGATACGTGTGATTTTAAATTGTTGTTTGTTTTATCATTATTGTTTTGTGTGAACCCCAGGAGACTGGCGGGTATTTTGTGGAAGCTAATGAGGATCAAATACGAATAAAGCATAAAGGATAGAATTGTGATTACTGTTTTTTATTAAATGTCAGCCTGATCTTTCTAAAGAGCATTTTCATCTGTCAAGCGTGCTCACCAGGAAGTTAGCTGGCCCCGGCTGTTTAAAGTGACACCATGACTAGCTAGACGTTTGACTGATCAACACCTCTGATTACATTCAGCACTAACACGATAATAGCTGCTGATGTCTTACTTACACAGTAAACTGTCTATAGTTTTGAAGTTTCTCTCTCAACCTGAACCCACCTGCAGTCAACACAAACATAAAGGACTGGTCAGCACATCGACCCTAACAATTTGCGAATGAATAGAAAATGAAGTTCCAACTGTTGTGTCACTTATTTCCTCAAACTGAACAACATGCGAACAACGTCTCATCATGACCTCAGTGTTACTTCTTATAGTCATTTGCTTCTGTTAATTATTCAAACAAAATCTATTAATCTATTTATTTTATTTGTTCACAACTGATAAACACAAATGTTTATTAAAAAATATGAATAAAATCTTAATTTCATCTAACAAAAGTTTCCTCCTTTAATATTCCAGTTTTAGCTACTTGGAAAATACATTTTAAATGATTCAAACCTTACGTGTAACTACTTTACAGGAGTGCCACATTCAAAAGTTGTAGTTAAAAGAAAACACAGCTTAAAGATGATAAATAAATAAACAATATGTCACCTTCAGCTGATGATGTTTCCATGACTCCAGGTATTATTGTGTTTCTTGCTTGTCCTGCTTGTAAATGACTGAGCGTGTGCAGATGCTAAACTGTCGAGCGGGTTTCATCTCCCTAAACTCCACTCCGCATCCAAGTTCTGTGTTGCCTATGGCATGGCTCATGCACTAATGACTAATATTTCTCTCAGCCAAATAAAGTGAGAGAAATGTGCCATAAAATGAGTCTATATTAATAATAATTTCATCTTTGCAGCATTTATTGAACTAAACATTTTCAAACTGCTCATTTTACAACAAAGAAGAAGAAAAGTTGATTCATTCTTTAAATGTTCCTGTACTACCCCTGTTGGACTGAGGTCTCTTCACTGATCTTCACCTCTCTAAAGTGATGAACTGAAGGTCAAAGTGGTCCTGTTGTTTAGGGATTTAACAACACAAACTCTTTGGATTCCAGTAAAACTTCTGTGTTTCTTAGAAGTTTTCACATTCATCACTCAAAAATATTTGTTATTTGGATTTGGTTGTTTGGATGAATTACATGGCGCCTCATTGTGTGACATTCAATAAATCTGGTTAATGTTGAGAAACTGACATTATTTTATATTTTATGATTTATTATGGTGTTTAAACATGTCCAATTTGGGTTTAATACCTATTCAGGTAATAATTAATCATTACTGTTGATTAGCTCAGTTGGTGAAACCATCCGGCGGGTTCAAATCCGACCTGTGGCCCTTTGCTGCATGTCGTTCCCCATCTCGCTCTGCCCACATTCCTGTCACTCTTCAGCTGTCTCTCAAAAATGAAGCTTGAAAAAGCAAAAAAATCTTTAAAAATCGCCTCTAAAAATGTCACAAACCTCAAATTACACAGATTATCTTGATGCTGAGCGTCGAAATAGTACAAATTAAATACAAACACACAAGCGTGAAGGCCTGCTTACTGAGCAAGCCACAACTACTGATGGAGCGCAGTGTGACACACTGCCATATGATATATATTATGTTGTATCATATCATATTATTGCTTTAGACATTCATGCTATGTATTTATTTTCTGACGATGGGGCTAACCTACATAGGCCTAACTTTTATACTTTCTTTTGTTTGATAGTGACAGTACAGACTCGGTCAATAAAGATGGAGAGAGAAAAAGGAGAATATCTGAGATTCTTTTTGTTTTCTAACCATGGAAACCATCTATCTAATTAGTTAAATCTAAACAAGTGAAAGAGCAAATGAATGAATTTAAATGTGAAAAACGCCCTCCACATACATCCTTTGGTCCCTAAGAAGGAAGTTTCAAACTGACAAAATGGCTGGCTTTGATGCAGTAGTGTACTCTGATGTCAAGTTCACAAAAGCTAAGAAAAATGCCAATGGTGAGTGTGAATCTATGTATCTGTCTGTTTCTTTTGTTTGTCAGAGTTTGTGTGAAATGTGACTGTTTCATCTTACACACTGTTCACATTAGCACTTCCATCAGCGGATTGATGCATGTTGTGTTTGGTGTTGCAGAGACAGTTTCCTCACCGACTGAAACCACATACTCTGAAGTCAGGATCTCAAGACTCATCCATCCACAGAACTGCCTGGTGAGTAAAACATAGTGTTAGATGAACAGTAAGAGGAGCCATATATATGTTACATTTTAACCCATCCCGGTGTGCAGAGACTGGGTGATAAGCACTATAAGTAAACAGCAGTGAGTCAGACATCAGCAATATAAAGTAACAGCTAACATCTGTGGACTTTTATGTTTTCTGACACAAACCTTTCTGCCACAACAACCCAGTTATACAGTAGAGAGCCTTAAGAGGCCTCGAACTGAACCATCTATCTCATTACTTTAATGTCAACAAGGGAAGTGAAACTCCCAATGAATACACAATTTGGGAGAATGGGCGCTTCAGCATACATGTGAAGGAAGTTAGTTCTTTTCACAGCAATAAAATGTGTAGGCTTGTATGTAAACACACTGTCTGTGTCTTCTGCTGTTCAATAGGTTCCCAACAACAACAGCACAAATGGGGTCAAGAGTCACATTGAAGAGAGTGGCCGTGGCAGTTCTCACCGTTCTCTGATTTGCTCACAGGTCATTGCTCTTGGCTTGTATCTGTGAGTCTGAACATTTATTTACAAACATGTTAAATCTGAGGGTTGTTCTGAAGAACAGAACTGGTGTCTTTCCAGTTATCGCAGCGTATCTTTGAGAACTGTGAAATAAAATCATCAAAAATCTGTCCATATTTAAATCTCTAAGTTGATCTTGGAGTAATTCTCTTCTGATAAACACACTCATGTTCAAAGGACCAACAAGTTTTCCAAATGTGTGTTTTGATATCACTCAAACAATAAATTCTTTTTAATCAGGTTTATAAAACAGTCCAAACTATGGAGAAGCTTCAAGAAGCTAACAGGCAGTATAAAGCTATGAAAAATTTCACAGGTGAGCTTGTCAGAGTTTGTTTTCTTTCTAGAAGATTCCATCCATGCGGTATGTACACACTACACGTGAAACGTGGAGTAACATCTCTGATTGGCTTTCAGGTTATCTGAACTTTTAGATTTTCCTCTTGACTACAAACAGCATAACAGGTTTTCCATCTCCTTTTACAAAACTGTGATACTTAAGAAACATCAAAAAATCTCTTCAATGCTTGACACTTTCTTCATTTTACAATCCAACTGTCTAGTTTCCAAATGACTTCACATTCTTCTTTTTATATCAGATACTAGATACAGTCAGACCATGGAAAAAGCTTCAAAAAGCTGACAGAGGGTATGAAGCTATAGAAAAATTTCACAGGTAAGCTTGTCAGAGTTTGTTTCTTTCTAGAAGATTCCATCCCATGCGATATGTACACTACTGCGTAAAAGAACGTGGAAGTAACATATAAAATCTGATTAACTTTCAAGGTTATCTGAACTTTTAGATTTTCCTCTTGACACAAACAACGCAACAGGTTTTCCATCTCCTTTTACAAAACTGTGATATGAAAACATCAAAAATCTCTTCAGAAATGTGACACTTTGTCTTTTTACAATCCCAACTGTCTAGTTTTTCCAAATGACTTCACATTCTTCTTTTAAATCAGATATAGATAGTCAGACCATGGAAAAGCTTCAAAAGCTGACAAGCGGTATGAAGCTATGAAAAATTTCACAGGTAGGCTTGTCGGTTGTTTCTTTCAGAGATTCCATCCTAGTATGTACACACTACACGTAAAAGACTTTACGTTCAAATTGACTTTACATTCTTTTTTATCAGATACTGAATACAATCAAACCATGGAAAAGTTACAAAAACTGACGAAAAGACAAGTTTGGCGCTTTGAAAAATCCTCACAGGTAAGCTTGTCCAGAGTTTGTGTAGACTGACAGGATATTACACCTGTGGAGTAGAAAACTGTTGCTCTTAGCTGATGCGCCTCAGTTCAAACTCTTTCACCTCAAAGTTCCTGCTGTTTCCAAATCATGTAAATATAAAGCAGTAACTTGTTGCACATGACTCAAGTCTTTGCTGTAATCTCTTCAAAGACAAGCGATATCTGAAATGTGAACAAGGCTTAGAGAGCAACAAGAACACAGTGCTATTATTTCTCCACCAATAAACTGACCTGGAGTGAGAGCAGAGATGAATGCAGACAGCGTGGAGGAGATCTGGTGAAGATAGACAGCGTGGGGAGCAGGTAAACACTGCTGCAGCTTCAAGACTATTTATTCTCATTTGTTTGATCACATCCTTGTAATTTCACATTAGCTAACTCGTTCTCTCAGCACAGAAAACTGGCCTGTGTTTCTCCATCAACTTTTCCTGTCAGTTTTTCCTGCAGCAGAAACTGGGAGAAAGGAATGAACATGCTTGAGACAAGTACTGGATCGGACAACTGACAGACTCAAAGACAGGGCACATGGTTGTGGACAGACGGCTCACCACTGAACGAGAGGTTTGGCTGTTGAACTTTTTTTTAAATTAATTTCCAATATCAAAGTTTCATTGAACCAGTTCTTTATGTTCTTTTATCACCATTAGTTTAGCAGAATTTTGGGCAACACAGAGCCAGACAACTGGGAAGGAAGATCTGATGGAAGGACTGTTGTGTGAGGATGGGGTGAAAGGAGGATCAAACCTGAACAGTTTGATAAATCCTGTAAAGTGTCTCACAGAAATTATTTGTGAGAAGAGTGTCTTGTGGTTCAACTTAGAAGTTTTGCTCAGCTGCGTTAAATAATCTCAGTACAGGATACAGAATGCCGAATTAATGTTATTTCTACACAGGTAATGTTAAAATAAATGAGGCCCTGCAGAAATACAGTTTGTTGATGTGTTTGACAATTAATGAAGAGAGCAGATGACCAGTGGTGGAGGAAGTATTCAGACCCTTTAAATACTCTGTTATGAAGTCCTGTGTTAAAATGTTTCTTAAGTAAAATATGTAAATATTAAACATAAGTGAAGCTCAGTATGTCCTGGTAGCTCACCTGGTAGAGCATGTGCTCAGCGTATTAAGACACAGGCCTTGATATAGCAGCCTGAAGTCATTTGCTGTGTGTCATCCTGTCTCTCTCTCTCTCTCTCTCTCTCTGCTGTCCTGTAGAAATAAAGGCACAAAGTGTCCCAAAACATCATTTTAAAAAGTAAACAAAGGAAGTCTGTTGTCCATTGTTTCATATGTGGAGTCATTTCACTGATTTCACTTATTTTTCTGATCTTTACATTTAATACACCGACTATGAACCTCACACAACCCCACTTCAAAATACCAGAACTATTCCTTTAAGTTAGATATAAAGTCGTTAAATTAGCTTCATCTTTACCAACTGAAACTTTAGTGACACTTGTAAGAAACACTGTAGAAACTGACAGCGGTACACGTTCATTTGTGATTATTATACTAATTATTATCAAACACTATCAAGTCAACAACTTTTCTAACATCCAAACATCAAAAATGTCAACAACACAAGATGTAGCAACCAGCTAATATTACTTACTAGTCCAACAGCAGTCAGCCCAGCTCGGCGTCTGTCTTTCAGCCTTTTATTTCACCAAGCTCTCACCAACCACTAAAAGTCAGTCCCAGATTTACTCTTGTCCGGCGGCTTCTTGCTCGCTCACTCTCTCCTTTTCTCTTCTTAGCTTCGTCCGTTAAAGTCCTCTTCTTTCTCTCCTCCTCTGCCGTTATGTCCGTAGAGGCTGCTGAGTCCGGCGGTTACATTTCCCGCTTTTCCAGCTCCGGTTTTGGCACGAGCGAGCCTGTTAACTGGCAGAAAACATAAAAAATAAATAATAAGTAAATGAAAATTATTATTTTAAAAAAAGAAGAAGAAAAATAATTCGTATTTCTTGTTTGACAGTTATATTGGACAGTATACTCTTACTGTTTCAACGGCTGTCGTAACTATGACAACCAAGGACACTCGGCTAACGGTAGCCAGCTAACATGACTGTTGGTTAAACCGAAACACCGGCCCCGCTCTACGTCAATATTCCCCCGGGCATGAAAACCTCTTCTTCCCGGTAATCCAAAACGCCTGAAGTACAAACACTAACGCTCCCCCGGTGCTCTGAGCTCACAGTTCGGGCAACCGGAGCTAACGACCCGAGCTAGCGTCCGCTAGCATTAGAGAAGAGCCGTTATAGTTCGAATCAGCTCACTTCACTGTCCATCAGGAAACTCTGTAAATCACAGAGAGCTGAGGCGGAGCAGCCGGAGGACATCAGAGGGAAAACCAGAAAACATCTTCTCCATAAAATATGATCCAGGCTCACCAAAATCAGTGAAATAGTTGGTGGTGTGTGACTTAAAGTGTATACTTCTTGCGGGTGATCGCATCTGGAGCACAAAGTTACATAGTGTGAGACATACGAATGACAGACACGATGCACCTGATTACACATGAATGCAGCATTATCATCTAAAGTCCTTGGTAAAGGACGGTCTAGAATAAAGTTGATGTTTACATATAAACTACATCACCATACTCAAGAACTGAGAGAAACATTACAGGGCCGATGTGTAAGATTTGGGGTCTGTATTTTCAAAATAAGGCAGACATGATATATAATATTCATAACTATGTTTTTATGCATGTATAATCATATTCTACAGTGGGAGCGGATCCCCTTTCATGGAGGCCACCATGTTGAAGATGTTTGTACAGGAGCCCTGAGCAGACAAACTAAATACTGACTCTAGAAAAGGCCTTTTAAGTGTTGTTTATCCTTTACACTAGGAAGGTGAGGGTGATGTGAGGAGAGCCAGTAAATTATTATCGTCATTTATTCATTATTTTTAGCTGTTATTCTGAAGTAACTCCGCACTTTTGTTCCGTTTGTTATAATTTTTGTCTACTTTGAGAAGATGACTGTGCCTAGTTACGGTTGCTAGGCCATGATTGGACAGCCGTTGCTAGGGGGCGTGGTCTAAGGTCGGACTTGTTGTTTTGATGTGTCGTGACGTCACTCGAACGACAAAGCCTAACGGGTCTGAGGTTATAAAAAGCCTAGATTGTTCACCTGTGAAGTTCACGTCTTTGGAAGGACTGTAAAGGTAAGTACCAGCGACTGCAAACATCCGGTAAGACGAACACAACACACGGAAAACTAAAGATGGAGCATACTGACTTTAAGATACCTGTGGAGGTCATACAGCCGTACATTAAATCGTTTCTGGACCGCCTGTCTGGACATCAGTGGATCCGGCTTGTAACTGGGTTCCCCGATGACCAGACGGTAGAGTTAATCACAGAAATGTGTGAGGATGTGATGTACGTTTGTTTGAAAAATAGCTTGATGAAATGCCAGCTGTCGAACACTCCCCCTCCGACCGAGAGCCCGGGTCAACCGGTCAGCGCCAGCCAGAGTCTCGGGTACAGCGTTTTCAGCGCTATGGCCGATGCGGTTGGTGTTTCGGATTGTGACGATTCAGATTTAATTTCAGATTTAAATAAAGTCATGAATAAGGAGCTCACTGAGCGACTAAACTCTCAGCTCAGCAGATCTCGGAGCAGTGACGAGGTCTGTGAACCAGCTGCCTCACCTGACAGACTGAGCAGGATGGTCAGGCACGTGCTTGACCTACTGAAAACACTCGCGGTTCGCTCGTGCTCTGGCTCATATACGACATGCGACGAACCTACAAAGGAGATTCTGGATATGAACCCTGCGATCAGTGATGAAACGCAGATCAGGGATGCAGTCAACGAAGCTACCACAGTAGGGTCTACTACAGAGGAAGCTCTCCACAAATGGGACAAACGGTCCTTTGGTTTTCTGGTGGCAGGCTTTGTTAGCTGTTCCATGAAAAATGCATCATTCAAATTGTCCAGAGATGAATCTAAATCAATCATCACACGTATCCAAGAGATGCTCCAGACAGAGATCTCTGGTTCTGACATCCCTGTTAAGCCGTATGCCAAAGGTATGAAGAAGACAATCGAGGACGCACACATTGACTTATGCAAGGCGGTCAGCGGTGCAGAGACTCTGAGACTGTCCCTGTTGACAGGGGATAAGTATGTTTATGAAGTAATAGTTAAGACTCTGAAAAGACATCTGGTGAGCCCACAGAAGGATAACTGTGTCAAAGGGTTCTTCAGGGTTCTTCGCAAGAATGTGGCCAAGCTGAGAACTCAGCTCAGAACTTGTTTCTGCAAAAAGTAGCCATTTTCTGTGTTTGGGAGGGTGGGAGGGAGGGACAGACCTTTGTTTACAGCATCACAGTCTCTGCTGTAAAAAGGGTCCATTGGGACCTGAAGGCCTGCTTCATATCCAGGTCTATGTGGCCTCTCAGCAGCAAGGTGATGGTTCAGTTCTGGGCCTTGACCTTCTTGCTGTGAGGAGTACAAAGACCATACTGGGTTTTGTCCGAGTGCTTCGGCTTGCCCACATTTTAAATCATTATTTAAAAAAAAAAAAAAAAGAAAAAAGAATTCAACCAGGATATGATGCAGGACTTGAGGTCTAAGTCCACAAAGGCGCCTCTCAGCAACAAGATGACGGTTCAGTTCTGGGCCTTGACCTTCTTGCTGTGAGGAGTACAGAGACCATACTGGGTTTTCTCCGAGTGCTTCGGTTTGCCCACATTTTAAATCATTGTTTAAAAAAAAAAAAAAAAAAAAATCAACCAGGATACGATGCAGGACTTGAGGTCATAAGTCCACACAGGAACAAGGTGACGGTTCAGTTCTGGGCCTTGACCTTCTTGCTGTGCTCACTGTGTTGGCAGGGTTTTCTCCGAGTGCTTTGGTTTCTTCCCCTATTTTATACCATCATAAAAAAATCATAGCAAAATCAAATAAAACATCAGATCAAAATCAACACTCCGTGCTTACAGCCTCACTTTGTAGTAGAGTCAATAAAAAAAATGAAAAAAAAAATTTCTGTTTTAAAATATTTTTATTATTAATATTTTTTCCATTCTGCAGAGATAATACAAAATAAGGTAAAACAGTGACAATGATACTTTTCAGTTTTTATTAACCAAAACTAACAAAATCTCAAGTCACATCTAAAAGCATCAACATTCAACTCAGTCAAGGGGCAAAAACTAAACCAAGATCTTGACAGATTAAATCAGAACTTCAACTTTTTTAATTGCAGGTTGGAAATTTTCAAAAACTTGATTTAGTCTCAAAATGATAACTTGATGAAAAAGGTCTTTATTTTAATAGTTTAACTAATTTTAGGTGTTAGTTTGAAAACTTAATTTCTATATTTCTGTCAGATGGAATGTATTTCTCTGAGGCTTTTAGACAATTTACAGATTTTTTTTCAGTCCAACAAAAACAACAACAACAACAAAAAATACTAGCTGCATTTCATTGCCCTGAATCCTCCTCGTCGCCTATAAATGATGTATCATTTTAGTCTCTGCTGGTCCAAACCTCTTCCATCTTCCCCCTGCAGTTCGCGGACGGCGAGGATTCGTATGAGCATGGCCTCCATTGTGCTGCTGTCCAGAGCAGTGGACGAGAACCACCGAGGGCTGCCGGGGACACAACAGCGATCCGGCTGGAGGTAGAACAAGCCGGCACATTGTTTTACCGACTCTGAGCTGGTTGGATGGAGAGAAAACATAAAACTAAAGATGGTCACTGAGTTTAGAGTGACAGGAGGCAAAAATCAGGTGAAGTGATGCGCAGTAAAAATGAGACAGTCCCACAGATGCCTGTAGATACAGGAGAGACTCAGCTTGTTCATTCTGATTGTACATAATATACAACAAGTCCATCAGTCATTTACAGTATCTGTGTTTTTTTGTGTACCTGTGTGGTACAGTAGAACTAAAATACATGAAAAATAAAGCTACAAACCACTTAGAGAGGTAAAACTCGTAGAGTCTGACTGGACAGCGGAGAGGGTTCTCTGTGTTCTCCATCATCTCCAGGACATCATATTCACTCTCATGTTTCTTACGTCTCTTAGCTGGGACGCCATCTACATCTGACACACGTGGGTTAAAAATAATAATTTATTGTTGTTTATCTTAAATCAGTATTACTAGAATACATTCAGGTACTTCATTTTTACCCTCAGCCATACTCATACCTGACTCTGCCTCGTTTATGGATATCGGGACGTAGAATCGCAGGAAGGTGGTCTCTGAGTTGTCTTGGTTGGTTTTGGTGCAGTGCATGACGTGAGTGAAGGACAGCTGGCGGTGCTGCTCCACCGTGGTGAAGCCGAAGTGCTTGCAGCAGAAGAAGAGCAGAGTGTTGAGGAGGACGATGGGGGAGTACGTGCCCAGCTGTTTACATTCCCACAGAAACTCCTCCTCCACACAGGAATGGCTATAACCTGCAGAGAGCGGGAGAGAGACCTGTTATAAATCTGTTGGCCAGTAGGTGGCACCAGGTGCTTGTTGGCAGTGCAGGTACAATCAGGCACAGGTGTGCTGTCAGAAGGAAACTAAACTAGTTTTTGACTGTTTTGTTTCGTGTGTATTGGAAAGCCGTTGATGGTGATGGAAGGTTGCATCAATTATCGATTCTTGCCATCTGTTGAGGACCATAAGTCATAAATCATATCGTTCATAACTGAGAAGAAAGCGAAAGTTGGACTCTCACATTAGACTGTTTCTAAGCTGAGTGCATCAATTACTTTTAATTGCTGCTTTTAGTTTGAGGCCGTTGAACCGGTCGAGCTGAACTGACATGAAAATACAAGCCGACTCACCGCTGGCTGTGACTGAAGGTCTGAAACCTTTCAGGATCTCAGTGAACCCAGCGGAGAACTTGTTGTAGATCAGGTCACTGAATATGTTCTCCATGCGACCGTTATCGAACAGGTACTGAAGAGAAACAACAAAATATAAGTAACACTGCGGGGACTCTGTGAACAACCACGATCTGATTTGATTTTGCACACAGCACGAGGACAGCGCTGAGTATCCGTTCATAGAGATTAGCAGAAATGTGGCTTTGTTGTCAGGTTTGTGTATCTAGTTTCTAATCAGACAGCAGAGGAAGTCTTGGTCTGGATATCCGCTGGCTACACTGCAAGCCCTGAAACCTTGACCGTTGACCCCAGAGGCTAAATGGTTGTCAGATGAAAGCACCCTTGAAAAGACATCAGATGTCTGCAGTGGGTGAGAACAAGTTAGTGTACTGTGCTGTAGTGTTGCGTAATCTTGCCTGTTGTATGCTGAGACAGAGGTAGAAGAGGCTGTCGGGGGAGTACGGCTCTCCATCAGGTTGCTTCACCTCAGTGATGAAGCAACAGAGGCCGTCGTTCAACTCGGCCGCCGAGCAGCGAAGAACGTCCTCCTTTACTGCGACGGCGTGAGCTGAGAGAAGAGTTGGAACAAAGTGTTAGAGGACGTGTCAGCCGCATCGTGTTTCAGACAGCAGTCCTGTTATCAACAGTCTGCTCACTTTTATCCTTTATCTGCTGGCTTCACAGCCTCACAGTAAAAGTCAGAAACGGCAGATTAAACCTGAATTTGTGAAGTTTTGTTCTGGTCATGCTGCACACTAAAACTGCTGAAAATTATCTGTAAAAATAAAAAAAGAGAGACAGAAAAACATACAAGAAACGAGGTCCAGGTTGATTTGTAATTCCCTCCACTGTATCCATCTCTTCCAGGCGTCGATTCCACACTGACTGTTCAGTTTGTGGTACTCCCTCGACGTGGCCGTGGAAAAGTCTCTTTGAGATGTCTCGTCTTCAGCCGCTTTGGACAAACGCTGCAGCTTACGACCCTCGGATCAAGAGGAGAGAAAAGATTACTACAGCCTGACTGATATCCTATAGATAGCCTGATGATAGCCTATTACATGTTTTACAATAACATTATTGAACATAAATAGTTAAGCCATCTAAGTACCTTAATATATCAACTGCCATATCGTTAATTAATTAATCTTTCCTTCTCAAATCAGTCTTGTTCACAAAAATTACAGCAAAGATGATACCAGTGCTTCTAAACTCCTCTCCTGATGGTGTAATACCTTATTCTCATGGTGTAATGGTGGAGAGGCCTGTGCAGGACTCGGTGATCTCTGAAGATCCTCTCTCATCACCAGACCAGGAGTAGCTGGAGGTGGGAGTTCACTGGGCGCGCCCGCTTCTAAAGCCAGGGGCGGTTTCTCGTTGGCGTTTTGTGGACCGAGCAATCCGAAGCTGCTGTCAGAGGAGGAGTCGTCCTGATCTACGTCAGAGTCATCTCTGCGGTCACTGGTGCGCTCTGAAAAAATGAAGATAAATTTTCTCAGAAGAGCAGACCTGAAAGAGAATAACTGATGACTGATGAACTGATGTTTAGTTTCGAACCTGCAGATCGAGCTCTGAGCTCACTGTGCAGTGAAAATGGCAACAAATGTTTACAAAAGAGAAGCTTGGAATAAAAATTCATCACCTCACTTCACATTCGTCACGCCTCACCCTTTCTTTGTCTCTTTCTCATCACCGCTCTGTCCTTGGGCCCGTCCTCTTTATCGCTCTTCTCGTCTTCGGACTTTGAGTCGAGCTCTTCCTCCGGGGGGTCAGGCTGGGTTGTCTCCTTTGCCGGGTCGGCGCCGTCCGCCGTCCCAGGAAGAAACACGGGCACAGGCAGCTGCAGCAGGGACAGTTTGGGATGAGAGTCTTGAGTGGTGTCTAATCCCTACATGCAATTTTATTTAGGGACCAAAAGGGAGGGCGGAGAAACTGGACTGTGGCACAAGATCCAGGCTGGACCTCTCCACACTGTTTCTCTATAATCTTTTATAATCTGTCATTTTCCTGACAGGTAATGATTTTCTGAGGGTGTACGTGGACCTAGCTCATACATACCGGTAAGGGCAGGCCAACAGGCTTCGGCGTGTACTGACTGTACATGTTCATCGGCACAGGAACGTACACCGGCACCGGGAGAGGCAGGACGACGACTTTGGGTACAAAGTTGTCTTCACATAAAGAAAAATACAGAAACATTAAAGCTGGTTGTAATTCTGAGAAGATGTTGCAGTATGTGTGCACATCCTTGAACTTGTATATTTAAATGTTACCCGTCTGTGCTTCTGTGTCGACAGTCTGTGGCGTACAGGAGACTCCTTTATTATGGACCAACGGCGTGCACAGCATGGACTTGTTCTTCAGCTCTTTGGGGGCTGTTTGAACACTGGCCTGAAGAACAGATAATTCACATCGAAAGGAGTCAGAATGATCGGCATATACTGTTTGTCTTCAATTAACACGCAGCTATGAAGGTCGAGTCTGATGAGGAGGACTTACATGTCCAACAACCTTTGTTTGAATATCGGGGACAGAGGCTGTGGAGAAATGACAGAGTCAGAAAAACAAACATCTCCACTGCGTATGAAGCATCTGATATTTTCATAATTAACTCCACAGTCTGTGCATACACAGTGTTTGCTGTGCAGAGCTGACAGAGGCGCCGGTCTGCCGAGCCAAAGCGCCAGCGAGCGAGATGACGTTGGCGATGACCGGGGAGGACTCTGTTGTGGCTGCAGATCTGGGAGGTGAAGAGTCTGTTGGCGGGAAAACAAAGAGGAGTCATCAGGAAGATCAAACTCGAATAAATAATTCATATAAATTACTACAAGTTTTGTTGAATACTTTTCTAATTATTTAATTACAGCATTCTGTTAAATCATTGTTTTAAATCAATAAAATCATATGTCAATTGATAATTTGACACAAAAAACTGATTTCTCTGGTGAGTAGCCGTGTAATAAGCAGGAAAATGTATTTCACTGTGGCAGCATTTTTTATATGTGGTTCTTTCACATAACTAAGACTATAATATAGAACCGAGTCTTTGCTTTGAGGTCCAACAAGGCTGAAATCCAGTAAATGTTTTGGACCCCCAGAGGAACCAAAAGGTGCGGACATGATCGAGGTCGTAAGGTGAACGAAAACACGCACCTGCGTTGACCGTCTGGACCTTTTTATTGCAGAAATGTAGGACACACTTGAGGTCGCAGAAGTGTTTGACTTCTCCCAGCAGAGGAAGACTCTGCCTCAGCTTCCCTTCATGACCACAGGTGTCACATTTGGCGATCTGAGAGGAAGCAGAGAGCAAACGTCGGTCTGTGCAGAGCACTTCTTGTAGGCAGGGATGCAAATAATCATCATTTTTATTGGTTTATTTGCTGATTACTGTCTAAATGAATTATTTGCTCTATATATTACATCATCTACAATGTGCTATGGCTGACCTTCGACCTCTACTCACATGGCAGAAGAGCATTTTGTATTTTGAGTTGCAGTCTTCAGAGCAGAACTTCTCGTCAGCGCCTTTATACTTTGCCGTTACCAACGTCTTGGAGATGGACATGCAGTAAGCACACGAGGAACAGTGTGCACCCCACTCCTGTTCCAGCTCATGGCGAAACAGCATCTTACAGCCTGTGAGGGAATAAAACGAGACGCTCAGAGATTCACAGCTGTTTACTCCTCGATCTCCATCTTTGTATTTTCATTCGTCCTCTCACCGTCGCTGCAGAAGTAACAGTCCCTGCCGTCGACCCTCTTGATGTCTCTGATGATCTTCTCATTCTTACAGTATTCACACTTGCCCATGATGTTGTTGACCCTCTTAAACTCCTGAGAACAGGCCAGGCTGCACACAAAGTTCATTTTCCCCTGTGCACAAACACACAAAGAGGTTTACAGCTGCAAATCAACGGACGTGACACGAGATTCAGTTTGTATTTACAAGCCTGACTGACAACAATGGCTGAAGAAACGAGGAATAAAGAGCGGCCTGATAGTTTTATACTTAAGCTGTATATTCCGTCAGACTCGACTCACCTTTTTCTGAACAACTTTGGGCACAGTTTTTAAAATACGCCGACACTGAGCGCATGGCAGTTTCTCCGGCGGTTTGAGGAAATCGCTCTGGGTTTGGTCCGAGGCTCCTGTTGAGTTAACCGTAGCAGTCTGTGTCTCCTGCAGCGCAGAAAGGTAAAAAATGAAGTCGTGAAGATGTCGTGAGATGACCACAGCTTGTGTCAGGTAAGGTCTGATTTCTCTGATGGTGCAAAGCCCAAAGCGGCACGACCAAGCAACTGAGGCAACATGATTGGAGAAGGTTAATAAAGCTGTATGTTATATTACCTTAAAAACCATGGCACAGCTTAGAGTGCAAAAGTTTCTGATGGAGGCGTCCGACATGGCGAGATGGCAGGCTGGTACTGTAGACTTCCCACAGTTGTCACAATTCAGTGGACGACCTGTCAAAAGAGAAACAATCAGTAATATGACGCGCATGTAAACCTGCATGAACGTAGCAAAGGTGAGCTGGAGACGTATTGTCACAAAGCTCACAGTCCGGTTTAGTACCTGATGCACTGACGGCCTGGATCTTGGACGCCATTACACAACTGTTGGTACAGAAGAGCTCCACCTCGTTCTCGCTGTTTTTGTTTTCAACCATGTCCATCATTCCGTGAGGGGTGCAGCACATGGCGCACGGCTGAGGAGTTTTGTATTTCTGCAAAGAAACAGACAGAATATTAAGTCCGTTCACCAACTCAGAGGAGCTCAAACTTTTTCTCCAGATGTTTTAGGACGTTGTTACCTGTTTGAACTGGGACAGACACTTGACACTGCAGAATTTCTTGCTGATTTCTCCCATCTTCAGCATGACAGGTGTGCTGCAGTGGGAGCAACAGTTCTCACAGATCGACAGCTTGTTCACGTTGCAGAAGCGGAGGAAACAGGGATCGCTGCAGATCTTGTGGACGACGTCGTGCTGTACGATCTCATGCTTGCTCTGCAGGAGGACAAACGTGGGACAGCAGAAGCTTACATGTCAGATCTTACAGCAGTGACAATAAAGAAGAATATAATGTGATCTCACAATGCGGTATCTGCTGCATATGGTGCACTGTGACTGCAATCCGACTGGGGCAACTGGTATTTGGGTGGACACGATCTTCTTGTAGTTGAAGGAGGTCAGGCAGGTCTCGCTGCAGAAATCCTTCATCGTCTCCTCGTTGTCCACCGGAGCTTGGATGACGTCCTGAAGCTGCGTTATCACCCTGAGAGAACAAGGACGCGTGAGATCATCTGAGAGTGTGGCCGGAGGACATTTCAAATGTAGTGATTTATGACTCACTGAAGGCAGAAGTGGCAGGTCTTCATAGTTTGTTTCATTTGGTAAAATTTCAAAAGGCAGGAAGTGGAGCAGAAGATATCCGCCCGGCCTTTCCTCTGATAAACCGTCTCTCCGTCCATCAGGACGTTTTTGCAGTTGGAGCAAGACGCCGGCAAATCCTGTGTGAGCGCTGTGGCCTTGGGCTCTCCCTTCAAGGAGAACACTGAACCGATCTTCAAGTCCTCCTGTCAAACAGTGAGATGACGCACAGTGAAGTTACAGCAGTCAGAGGACGAGTGACCTGCTGGACATTTACACTCATCAGTGTCAGTGATGACGAACTGGGAGCGCTTCAGAAGCGTTTTGTCCGCCAAGCTTTGTTAACTTGCTCAGATTTGGTCATTTTTCCTCAGTTTATGTGCTTCTACCATGAACGTGCTGCATCGTTAATTTGTTTCCCTTTTGTCTGTTTTGACAATCAAAAGTTTGACCGACGCGAGCTGCTCGTGCAAAAACAGAACTGCCACGTATTCTCAGCACAGTTTACGGTCATTGATGTATAAAACACACGTTTACGCTCACTTGTAGAGAAAAATGCTGATGATTAACAGTCTCACGCTTCCTACCTTTGGCACGTTCGGCTCGTCCTTGATGCTTTCTGTGGGTATGGAGGATGACAGATTCTGGTTGCACTCTTCTTCAATGGGCTCTTGTTTTATCTGAGGTGAAGAGAGAGGCAGATGAGCTGCACGTACACGCTGCTATCCACCCAAAAGAAATATTTTATACTTTGTTTTTAATCCTCAGCCACAAAAATCTGTCAATCGGTCATATTGTTGTACTGGACGGCTGACTAAACAATTCATTTTAAAGACTTCACCTCAGATCATGATTAATGAATTCATCGAGAAAACAATGTGATTAATCGATCATGAAAACAATCATTAGCTGCAGAACTTACACCGGCGTATATTCATGCAGTAGCTCCTCACATCAGAAATGTCGTTTAAAGTTATGTCTTGAATCAGTGCGCCACAATAAATAATAATTAATAATACTCACACAATCCAGATTTGGTAGCGATGGCTTCACTTCTTTAACGTCAGTCTCATCCATCGTTGGGCTGTTCCTTCCTATGAACACACGACACAGTGGAAACTCAAGCCTAGCACAGACAGACAAGCAGTCTGTTGGTTTTAGTGTCGTCCTGATTGGCTAAACATAATAACTGAGCAGCCTATAGACTGTCTTTTGTGTGTAATCTGCTGTCAACGCTCAAACATTGTTCTGTGATTTCATACTTGAAGAATAGAAATAAAGGCAGCAGAGAGAGTTGAAGTGTGAGGGGAGTACCTGTACCTGGTGCAGTGACGGACTGAGCCTTGTGGACCATCATGCACCTGTTGCTACAGAAGAACTCCAGCTTTCCCTCTGTGTTTTTGCTTTCAACCATGTCCGACACCTGATGGAGCGTCTGGCACATCAGGCACAGCCGGGCCTCCTCAGTTTTCTGCAATGTAAGACGTGAGGCGCATTAAAATGTAAATAAATGATCAATCTATGTTATACGTTTTGTTCAGTTGTGTGCCTACGAGCTGTGTGGGTAAACGCGGTATATGTCAGATGAAGTGATCATGATTCACCTTCTTGAGCTTGACCAGACATTCCTCGCTGCAGACGGTTTTACTGCCGTCCTCGGTCTTCAGCACGAGCCGGGTCTCGTGACAGATGGAGCTGCAGATGCTGCATTTGAACACGGGCATGTTGTTCACTTTGTGGTATCTGATGTAGCAGGCGTCGCTGCAAAGTCTGTACTTCAAACCGTCCAGGATCAGCTCAAACCTGCACTGAGGACGGCGAAAGAGCAAAAGAAGAGAGTAAATAAAGAAAATAAAAGTTTTATGATGTGTGTACAAGTATGTTTGTACTGCGCACATCTGGTAGAAATTCTGGTAGAGGCAGATATATTGATGTTACCTGGGAGAAGTATAAAGACACAGAAGGGGAGCCTGAATGTTGATTTTTCATACGACTGCAGTCTCCAGTGTGATATATTTTAAAAAAAACACACTGCACATAGATGTAACGAGAAGTCACTACAACTAAACGTCTGTCTGTTTCTTTTCTTACCCAGTTATATCTGCCGCACATCCTGCACTCTGATCGAGGTCCGGAAGGTTTTGCGATTGAAAGGTTCCTCTTGGAGTTGACAGAAGTGAGGCAGGCGTTGCTGCACAGTTCCTTCTTGGTTCCCGAATCATCCACCGGAGCCAGAATCATGTCGTGAGGCCGCAGTATCACCCTGAGGGATGAGATCAAAATCAGATTTTGCCAGTTGTATAGCGGGGGAATCTTGTTTGTTTCAGAGAAAATACAACCACCCAGATATTCACAATGCTCGTTTGTCCAATCAAACCTAAAGATTTTTACCTTATGATCACTTAAGACAAGCTGGAACAAAATAATGTTTGTTTTTTGCTTGAAAAATGGTTTAAACACTTAACTGACTGTCAAAATACTTGAACTTTATGGAATAGTAATTGAGTATAACCATGAAGAAAACTATCTTTGACTTACTGGAAGCAGTTGTGACATTTCTTCTGGACTATTTTGAGGTGGGGATGCCATTCAGCGAGACACGAGGCTGAGCAGAAAACCTCCTGTGACGTCTTTGGCTGGTAAAGTCTCTGTCCACTTTGCAGTTCCTTTCTACACTGGCCACACTGAACGCCAGACTTTGCGAGGACGATCAACGGCTCCTCCGATTCAGCATCGTTTTCGTTCACGGTGGAGTCTGAAGCGACCTTTCCGTCCTCCTGCAGGTTGATGTAAAGTGATCAGAACCATCCCTGGACTGGATTCAATCAGACAAACTCTTTGCCTCTCTCTCTCTCTCTCTCTCTGGTTTCCTGCTTAATTTAATATATGAAGTACACTCACACTTGACTGTTCATCTCTTTTCCCCTCCTTCGACTGAGCTGAGCTTTTACTTTCTGAAGGGAGAAATCAGAAACAGGTTTACAACAAATAAAATAACCCAACAGGAAACATTAAAACAAACTCTGATCTACATTTTCATTCGTTGTTATTTTTATCTGCTCACAATAAAATTATCATACTCAAACCATTTATTAAATGTTTATAAACTTTAAGATTAATCGTACTTGGAGTGAAGAAACAGGGAAGTAAGAAATGAACTCATCGTCTCATACCTTGAGTCTTGCACCCAAGATACGTCTTGTATGACGACAGACAGTAGCGATTGCAGAAGAGCTCCACCACGTTCTCCTCGCTTTTGTAATGAACCATCACCGGCACCGGTTGAGGCGACTGGCACACGTGACACTTGTGAGGCTTCATGACTTTCTGCAGATTAAAAGAAAAATGCAGAATAACATTTCATGCAGTAAAACCTTTAATCGGTGAGCAGTGCCGTTTTTTTTTAAAATCACTTCCTACTCACTGTACAGTGTTAATAAACCAGGAATTAATGATATCCATAGTGTGTGTTTAATACTCTTTTTCTGGACAGACTATTAGTTGATTAAAGGCAGAACCACAACCAAAAAAAATCATATTAAAGTAAAAGTAATAATTTGGATGATTTAATATTGAGCCTTTCTGAAGGACATCAGAGAGAAAACCATAAAATATGATCCAGTTTCAGCAAAATCAAATCAATGCAGCATCAACATGATTTAAATCTGTTAGTTTGTGTTAGAAAAGTTACTTTAACGTCAACAAATTCCATTAAAAGACCAAAACCAAATACATTTATGCCACTAAGGAGAAACTCTTGTGTAACTACAGCCTAATGCAGCTCACCTCTCTGAGCCACAGATCACCACAGAGCAGCTCTGGATGCTCCTTTATTAAAATGAATACAGCCAGTGTGGTTTATTCTGAGACCAGTAACAGTGACAGGCAGACTGTCCACTGCGCATGCTCAGAGGCACTGCCCACAATGAAAACATTACCTTCATGTGCGCAGCACCTGTGCAACCAGTCAGAGTTCAGGTAATTCCCGACTTATTTCTGCCACCCAGCAGCTCAGACACACGGCTGTCAGTGCTCACTTACCGTCCGTGGTGTCGGTACCGGTTCTGGTTCCGACCCGGGTAACAGTGATGGGACAGCACCTCGTTTCAGCGCAGTCCTGATGTCTGAAGTGGTCGCTGCACACACGCAGACCCTGGACCCGGTACATGAGTCCGGTCCTAACTTTTGGGTCGAACCTCTCACAGCAGAGCACCGGGTCGGACGGGAAGACGTGAAATTTGTGCAGAGCAGAGCGGACTTTTCCACAGCCGGCTACGGAGCACTTCATTGCCCGGGATGTAGCGGGAGAACGGAGACTGTTCGCCGGACAAAGTATGTAAACACAGCCGGGAGTCGAGCCTTCAAACTCAGACCGTAACGCCGCCTGCCTGGTACTCGAAAATCTGCTGCTCGTCTACTCCTGACATTACGGTACAGGTGCTGCGAGGAGCCAAAAGGGAACTCTAAAAAAGCGAAACGGTACCAACCGTGACAAAACGCACGTCAGTCAAACATGATGACATCATAGATATTAGATCTGACCATGATGAAGGTTCCTGGTTCCCCCCACATTATGAAGGATCCTGGTTCCTAGTACGCCCCACATCATGAAGGTCCTAGTTTGCCCCACATCATGAAGGTTCCTGGTTCCTTGTTTGCCCCAAATCATGAAGGTCCTAGTACGCCCCATATCATGAAGGTTCCTGGATATGATGTTGGGAAATCCCCCAGAACCACTACCTTAGTTTTTGATGAGTTCCTCGTGTTGCAAGTTCTTCTTGTTATTATTTATTATATTAAATAAAAATGGGTTTGGATGTTACTGTTTCGATTAATTCTTTATCGATGTCGTCGTCTTCTTCCTCCTCCAACATTATTATTTAGTTTAGCAACTAAATAAGAATAATCCTCATAATGTTTGTCTTCTTCATCATGAAGTCCAGTGTTTGCATCTGGACTTTACTTAAGCCGACTTCACATTTCTGTTATTTTAGTTTCTGCCGTACATATTGTATATATATATATATATATATATATATATATATATTATATACGATCATAACGAGTTAATAATGAGCAGGATTCGATACGAGGACCTCCGGGTGTATTTCTGATAACTTTGATTAATGTGTGCAAGCCTTTCTTCCAAGTAACCTCTTAAGCGTCTTTGGCATTTCTTTACTGCAAACTTGGTATTATCTCATCGGCGGACAGAGTATAAACCAGTATTGGAGATGACAAGGTTCAGTCATACACACACATTTTTAATCCATAATAAAATAGTTTCCTTGACAGGTTTGTCAATGACCGTCTTAGCAGGAACTGAATTTTGTGCAAAACTCTCAGGGAAATACTTCGACAGCTGGGTACAGTGAAGTTGTACATTATGAAATATAAATAAATAGTAACATAAGAAGTTAACATTTTCAACCAGATATACTACGGCATGCATAATTTGAGCTGTCATACTTAGTCTTCATACGATATGTGATGCCTTTTGGCTGTTCTCAGTACCTGTACCATAACTGTACAAACAGACGTGCAACAGATTCTGTTTGGAGCGAGCCTGGTGCCTAGTGGACAAAAATGTTGATTAATGTGGCTGAAAATAGTGCCAAACAAATCTGTTTAATCATGCCCAAGTAACAGCTCCTCCTGTCTGATTGAGCTGAAAACCAGTGACACACTTTTGGTTGGCTGAGAACGATGCATGGTTTGGTTTTGGTCTTTTTATGGAATATGATTTGAATGTACAGAATAAGTGTCTGATAGATCAGTAGAGTTTAAGTGAGCATAGCTTTAACATATCTGCACCTCTTTGAACTGCTCCAGACATTCGTCACTGCAGATGGTTTTGGTCTCCTCGCCGTCCAGCTCCAGCGTGAGCGGCTTGTGTAGGCAGGTGGAGTTGCAGTTCGCACAGGTGACCACGTTCTCTCTGCGGAAATCCTGCAGACAAGAGTCGCTGCAGAACTTGTGGAGGACGTTGGACAGGGTAAATTCACACGTGGTCTGCAGAAGACAACGATAAAAGAGCAGTGAGGACAGTTTAAAATGTTGAACAGTTTTATTGGCAGTGATTTGAAGTAGATGTAGTTTTTGCTTACAGTGCAGGTTTTCTTGCACGTGCGGCAGATTGTCTGCGTTGGCTGGGTTGGCACGGTGTTGTACTTAAAAGCACAGAGACAGTTTATACCACAGAATTCCTTCATAGTTCCTTTAATGTCCACTGCAGCCATGATGACGTCCAAAGGCTGCGATATCGCCCTGAAAGAAAGAAAGAAAGGAGACAGCAGAACATCTGCCTTTAATGCTGTGATTAAATGCTATTAAGTTCTATTGCAATCATGTTCTGGCTTTTTAATAACACCAAGCAAGAGTCCTATAGAAACAGGACGTATACATAGGTTTGGTGATGTTTACCAGGATATGTTTGTCCATGATGATTATCATGGCTACCATCACATTACTACCAACATATCAGTCTGACATTAAAAGACATTAAAAGACATTGAAAAAGGACCTCACTAGTAAATATGTATGTATAAATCCTGATAGTTGCATTAGATATTTAGACATTTTTCACAGACTCACTGATGGCAGTGATGGCAGGTCTTGGTGACGGGCTTGTTGAGAGGAAACAATGCGAAGAGGCAGTTTTTGGAGCAGAAGACATCTGTGAATCCTTTCTTCTGGTAAGCTGTTTGGCCCTTCAGCATGCTCTTCTTGCAGTGGGAGCAGATCATCTGCACTTCCTGTTACGCAAAGACGTGGACATGAAGTCTTTTTTTTAATGCAGAAATGAACTAACAGGATACCAAGACATGATGTTTCAAGATAAGGTACTACCAAATAGAAAAGGTTGATGAGGACGATAAGAATCCTGAATCTGTTAGTCAGTGAGAAATATACAACTGCTGATAAATGTTAAGTTATATAAGATTTTATCTTTCTTCTGCATGTAGAGGAAATTGCAACATCCGCGCTGCTCATACCAAAGCTGAGCTTCAAAGAATGTTACCAAACTACACCTCAGCTCAGAAGATTTGACCATAAAATGAATTAATTGTGATCAAGACTGTTTAAATTTATTTCAAATATGTTTACTGACTAAATACTCTTAGAAATGGTATATTCACCTGATGAACAGTGTACATTATTGTCGATTGTGTTCTCCTACCTTTGCAGAACTCGGCTGGTCTTTGAGTTTAGTGGATGTAGAGGGTGTTGGAGATTTGTTGCGGTCATCGTGGACGGTCTGTTCTTTCACATAAAGTTGTTTGCTTTCTTTCTTTTCGTTGTCAGAGTTGCACACAGACGATAACTTGGAAACTTGGACTGGAAATCGCAATGTTCCCTTTGAAATAACAAACAATAAAAAATAAAAATAAACTGTGATGCTTGTTCAGCAAATGACCACACTTTGTTACAATGAAATCAAGTGTTGCTGAGACTTCTTATATTCTTATTTATAATTTCTTGGTGTATATAATGAAAAGCCTGAAGTTTAAGGACTAGTTTAAAATCATGAAATATGTCACATCAGCCAGCAGAAGAGTAATGTTGCCAAAACACATCCATGCAGAAAGTTTAAATTCACACTTGCAACCCATTTTAATTAAGAGAGATAATAGGATGAATCTGGATACTCACAGCGTCAAGTCTTCTGACTAATATCTTCACCTTTTTCATGGCAGCCAGTAATTTATTCTTCTTTTCTATAAATCAAACACAGATGTAAAAACATATTTTTTGTTGTGTTAAGTTCTGACATCAAATGTTGTACACATTCATGGTCCCCAGAGGACGAAGTCTACTGACTTTAATGATCCACCTAGCTTTTCCGTTAGCGCAACCATCAAGCACATCTTTGGTTTTGAGTGAAATATCTACCTTGGCTTTTGTTGTGAAATCTGCTTAAGATGTTCAAAGTCCCATGAGGGATAAGTCTCTGACAATACCCTGACTTCTTCTGTCACACCATTAGAGGACCAAAGTTTAAATGTATTGATTGAAATAGCTTGATATCTACTAGATTTATTTATCCTTTGGTAATTTCTAGACTTTACCTCTAGAGACACCAGACTGACTTACCTGTATTTGAAATGGCAGAGGAACTTCTGCTCTTTTGATCCTTTTCCTCCACATTGTTCACTTCATCAACATCCTTACTCTCTTCATGGTCTGAAACTGCCGTGTCCATGTTAGGCGGGCTGTCGTTCTTCTTAGTATCACTGCTGTCCTTGTCGTGCTTTATTGTATCTTGTTCAACTGGTATCCAGGGTATTGGTGCTAACCTGCTTGTGTCACCGTTTCCATCATTGTCCTCATTTCTGACATCGTCATCTGTGTCGATGTCAAAGTCCACGTTCATGTCGTCGTCGTCATCGTCGCTAAACCACATCTTCGAGGCGTCCTCTGTAGTTTCCACCGTTTTCTCAGGTGTGTCCACATCGCAGCTCTCTGGCATTTCGTCGTCATCCTGCTCTGAGTTCACCTCATTGTTCCTTTCATCGTTCAGCTCAGATGGCTCAGCTTCACTCTCCTGCTTCCGGGTCTTGCTCTTGCCACGTTTCCTTGAGGAAGACACTCTGCTGGGTTTTTTAGGTGTTGAAAAGGAGAAAAGACCTAGAGGAGACAGAGATACAGCTTTGATTAGAAATCACTGGAAGAAGTCACACATTTCCTCTCCATTTGGTTCTCTTTTGAATCCACAGACACTATAGATTACGTCAAGCATTAATGCCTCCACCAACTAATTGTTGCAGTTTACATCCATGTCAGTCCAGGAGAGATTGTGTATATTACATACCACTCAGCTGAAGAGAAAGCTCTGATAGTTCATTGCCCTTCTCAGCATCACGGTTTTCGGGGTTCTCCTGGTCTTCATCTGCCTCCGCATCCGACACCTCATTTGGCTCTACATTTGGCTGCCCATCCGGCTCCAGTATATCTTCAGAGGAAATCAAGATATGGATACATTTGTAGTACCAATAGGACTGAGAGATATGGTTTCAATCAATATCACAAAACTCTACAGAACACATACCTGGAACCTCAATTTCCTCCAGAGATTTTCCTTCCAACCTTTCCAGAGATCCGTTCTCCATCGCTGACAGTATCTCCAAGATCTTCGCGATGTCAAGAGCTGCCTCTTGCGTCCGATAATATTCTCTGTCGGTCCGAATGTTACGGCCCAGCAGCTTGGCTAGCTGACCAAGCTCATCGTCCGAGAGGATGAGAATCTGGAAAACTCTTTCAATGTGCTGATGAAAAAACACAGACCTGAGGTTTGTTGTGTTCTTTGCGCCACACCGAATTACACAAGTGCCCATGCACTGGTGTCCGTAGAAGAAGCTTGAACACGAGGCACTAGGTCTTCCGAATAAGAAGGGATTATTTGCATGCACTCCGCATGATTCTCTCTTGCTCACAAGCAGTGTTAATGCAGAGATCAGTTGGGGGGTCATTATAGCAACAACTTCCTTGCCCTTGTTGCACACAAGTTTCATCTTCACATAGTGCTTGGACAGAATTTGCTCCAACTGTGGCTGAGGTTCAGCAGTGTCTCCATGACCCTTGGTGTTGTCCCTTTCGTTGAATGACTTGACTGTTACTTTTGAAACTTCCATCATGTTTTTGTTTAAGATCGACAGCTGAGCGACCGTCACTCTGAGAAGTGCAATGTAGACCGGAGAGCATTCGTACATCGTCAGACTTTCAACTGCGGACGACGCCGTGCTCTCCATGTACTGACATAAAAGCTGCACGTCTTGTATGAACGGTACGGTCGATGCACTTAATTTCGACCTTGATGGGCGGAGGCGCCTCCATTCCTTGTCACACAACTTCATAAATGTCTCAGCTTCACGTATTATCTGTTTGTCAGCATTGTCTTTCAAAGCTCGGGCGTATGTAATTTCACCAATTGTCTTGAGTGAAGTCATCAATTTCATCATAAGAGTTGGGGTGTGATAAGTTTTCAGCTCTTCGTTGAAGCCAGTGAGTTCTTTAACAGCATCAATGACATGGCTGAAGTTTTGAGGTTTGAGGGCATCTTCAAAGGTACTAATGGACTTTTTCTGTAATGTCAACATGAGTCTTCCCAATAGCTTTAGCCTTGACGTGATGTTTTCTTGCATTTTTTTACCTTTATTCACATGGTACAAACACTGTGCCAGCTGCAGTAGATGGGTATCATTTTTAACTACAGATGCAATCTCATCATTCTTCAGCTTTTTTATGATCTCTTCCAAATTCATCACTTGTGATGACATGAGGTCTGTGGACTCCGCAGCAGCAACCAGCGTTAGGACTTTGATCTTTCTTTGTTTCTTGCATTTTGTTTCTTTCGTTTTCTTTAATGAGCACTTTTGCATATGTCGCCACATGACCTGACGACTATACATGCCTTTACAGTACAGACACTGTGCAAATGTCTGAATGCCGGTGAACTGGTTTGACCTTTTTCTTTTCACTTTCAGTTCTCCACGGTTAGTCTTTATCACCTCTTCATTATGTTTCAGATTCCCTTTGTTTCGTAACTTCTCCAGCAGTGCGAATCGTTCTTTGGAGCCTGGGGGTAGCACAAAGGCTTTGGCTATGTCAGGTTCTTCTTTTCTATGTGTGAAAAGGTGACGAGAAAGTTTAATCATAGCTTTCCCACAAACATAACAGTAATTTTTGTTGGTGTGGGTAGGATCTTTGAACTCTACGTCATCTCCATCAGAGCTAAAATCGTCATCAGAGCTGTGATCAGACTTGACCCCGTGTTCCTGCTGGGTAAATGAAGCATTGGCGGGTCGCTGCTCAAAGCGCCGCCTTTTAGAAGAATCGAAGTCTGGATCTTTCTTGGATCTCTTAGCCGGCGGAGTGTAGGTGCTGGTATAACTCTCATCGCTACTCGGGTCACAGTCAGGTTTGTATTCGTCATCAGAGCAGGATTCTGCGGAACTGGCTGCTGCATCCTCAAACTGGAAATATGAACAAGTTATTTAATATAACAAAAAACAATAACAAGACTGATGTATTACTTACCAGCTCTCAGGTGGCTCCAATTTATATAATTGGGAATTGAATATTTTTGTGCTTTCTGTTGTTTAAACTAATGAAACTAATAAAAAATTTGGTCATTGGTGGATTTGGTCATTTGTATTCACAATTAATTTTAAAACTAAACAACGACAGGATAACGTTGCATTTTAAGGAAATTATGATACATCTTTCCATATTTCTCAGACTTCATAGCAAATAAATCAGTCAGTGAGAAAAGAAAATGGTTGAATAATTGATAATAAAAATAATCATGTTGTATGCCTACAAGTATTGAAAGAAAATACATTCAACATTCTTACATACTGCAAGAGCCATGCCTAACCGTCCATCTAGCCGGTGCTTAATAAAGGAAATAAATTCAACACTTACACTTTCATTGTCTGATGAGGATGCAGCATAATTTTGGTTCATCTGTGACCCACCAGATTCCTGAAATATTAAGATGGAAAAGTCATTTTAAAACATCTGAAAACACAAACAAAAGCAAGGTACGCTGCAGAAAATAAACTTACCGCTGAGCGCCATGGGTAAGAGGTGTTCCCGTAGTTGTAAGTTATCTCCTCATCTGCAGATATTTTCTTCACTGCAAACAGGCACAAGTGTGGCTTTCCCTTATAAACAATTTTCTTCATTTTGCAGTTTGGACTTTTGTGATCGTCGTTAACAAGTCTTCCAAGGGACCCGTCCTCATTCGACGCATCAATGCTGTAAGAAAAACAATCTTTATTAAGCTTTATTATAGCTATATAATATGTTAGTTATTAGTATAACTAGTTTTTTTTAACTTCAATCTTTATTGTTGGATTTTGTGGTGTTCTCTAAAACATAAGCCAACATTGATCATTTATAAACAAGGCTACTTGTTTAATGAAAATCTGAAATATAAGAAGTAAACTCACCGCCAGTTTTTTCCACCCCATGAGAAGTCGTACAAATAATTCTTCAAAGTATCACCACGTTTGCTTTTCCCGCTTTCTTTGTTCAATAAGAGGTTCCCCCGATACTCAACAACGAAGGTGGATGGCTCAATGGACTCACGGGTAAACACACCTCTCCCTATAAAAGAAAGAATCCAAGTCACATCAAATTATTGTCCAACCATTGCATTGAAATGTTCCCTAGTAGAATATTTTAAAACAGGTTAAATAAAGAAATAATCTTAAAGAAACCTTTCTGATGGTCAATAAACATTTCCTCCAGGAAGGGTTTGTCTCTTCCAGCTTTTATGTGCTCCTTGGCATCTTGCTCAGGAGTCAGTTGTCTTTTCTGCTTCTTCTTCACAGCTTGTTGTTCCACAACATCTGGACGCGTTTAAAAATATATAAAATTAAAGCATAAGCAAGACGAACACACAAAATGTGTTTGTCTTCTAAAACTGAAGCAGTGCTGAACATCTAACGCATTCTATTATACATGATATGTATTTCAGTTTTAAACAATTATTCCATTTTAAATCTAATTAATCACATTTATAAGAACACAAGTACAATTAAAAAAAAATTTAAAACCCAAATAGGAATGAATATGACAGATAGATGAGAAGGTTATTTTCACTGACATACCACTCTGCTGAAGATCTGATTCTTCTTCGTCCTCCTCAGCATCACTGTTTTCAGAGTCATACTGCTCCCCATCTGGCTCCAATTCATCTAAAAGAAATAAAAAGAAAGATGCACTATGCATATATTTAAAGAAGTGATTTGTCTCGACTGGCAGGTCATGTGTATTGCATGTACCCTCAATCTCAATTTCCTCCAGAGTGTTTCCTTTGAATCTTTCAAGAGAACCTTTTTCCATTGCCAGGAGAAGTTTTGCAATTTTTGCAAGTTCCAGAGCTGCCTCTGGCAGCCGATAATACTCCCTGTCAGGCCGGATTTCATGGCCCAGCAGTTTAGCAAGGTGACGAAGCTCGTCGTTCTCCAGGTTGAGGATCTGGAAGACTCTTGCGACGTGCTTGTGATGATGCACTGACCTGAGATGCGCTGGGTTCTTTGCACAACACAGTCTTGAAAAAGGCCTGATGCAGTGCCCTCCGTGGTAATGGCTCGTATGAGAAGAGTTTGGCTTTGCAAACAAGAAAGGGTTGTCTTTGTTTACGCCACATGCTTCTCTCTTTGTCACAAGCAGCGTCATTGCACTGACGAGTTCAGAGGTCAACAAGATGGCAACGTTTTCACCAGTCCGACTGCTCAGGACATTCATTCTCATGAAGTTTTTGGACAATACTTTGGTTGTGTCGTCTCTTTCCTGGAATGTCTTCAGTGTCATCTTCGAAACCTCAGGTGCACATTTGTTTAAGACTGACGCCTGTGCAAGCGTCACTCTGCAAAGTGCAGTGTAGACCTCTTGGCTTTCATTAGTCTTCATGCTCTCAATGGCTGAAGCTGATGTTGCTTCGAGGTAGTTGTAGAAAACCTGCATGTCACGCGTGAACGGTATGGTTGACGGGTTCTTTACTTTTGGTCCACACGGAATGGCTGTGTGGCAGATAATTTCACTCCATTCTTTTGAACACAACCTCATGAATGTCTTTGTGTCCCTCTTCACCCGCTCATTGACGTCAGTGCCAGCGAGGATGATGGAACCTATTTTTTTAAGCGAATATCCCATTTTCACAGCAAGACTCGGTGTCCTGTAGCGCTGCGTCATTTCATGAAAACCAGCGATGTCTCTGACCGTCTCAATAACTTTGTGGAAGTTTTTGGGTTTGATAGCATCTTTAAAGCTATGTACTGACTCTTGCTGCAGCCTTATCAAAAGTCTTCCCATTTCCCGCAGCCTCTTTCTGATGAATTCATGTTTATTTGTTTCATTTAAATACCTATCACACAGAGACTGTGCCAGCTGTATTAGTAGAAAATCATTTTGAATTGCGAATGCAACCTCATCTTGTTTCATCGATAACAGCAGCTTCAACACACCGGATGGAAGTTTTTGGCAGTATGGCGATTCTGCAAGAGCAATCTCAGTTAAGACTCTTGTCGTGCCATCTTTTTCAGAGTTTGGCTTAAAAGGACATTTAGCTACATGTCTCCATATTTCCTTACGCTGTAACATGCCCTTACAATATAGACAGTGAACATGTGAACTAGCACTGGCATGCGCGTTCGTTGGTCGTCTTCTCAGTTTCAACGCCCCGTGGTTGTTCTTCAGCACCTCTTGATTATGTTTGTAATTTCCCCGATTCCGGAAAGTGTCAAATACTCTCTTCCGTTCTTTGGAGTTTAGAGGTAATGCAGAAGCTTCAGCGATTTCAGGCTCTATATCAGCATGTATCAAAAGATGTCGGCTAATTTTAGAGAAACCTTTACCACAGACATAACAATAATTTTTGCTGGTGAAAGAAGGGTCTGTGAGCTTTGGGGTAGGCTTTCTAGGTCTGAAATCTTCATCCCAGCCATGTTCTTCAGAGCTCAAAACAGACTCCTCCTCCTCCAGCTGAGTGCATGAAGTCTCATCGAGTTCAATAGGTTCAGAGAAATCTCCAAAAGGTGAACTGCCCCGCTGACTGTTTTTACGGCTTGGTCCACTCTCAGATAGTTCGTCATCATCACCATCATCATCAAAGCTGGAATTATTAGGGCTGGAAGCCTCTGAGTCTTCAGTCTGGAAATATAGTACAAACAAGAATTTTATGAGGAACTTAATGTCTGTCAGTCAGCTGGTTATCTTAGCTTATAATTAAGAATGTAAAAGGAACAGACATCTATACACCTAGCTCACAAAATCAACCTCCAAAGCTCACCAATAAACATGTTATATCTATATATCTGTACAAACAACTAAGGTTAACATTGACTTTGACTTTTTATCACTGTTTAGTCGCCAGGCATAGTGAGCTTTTGAGTTGTGTGAGAGCAGTGTGGATGTTGCAAAAAAGCCAGTGACAGTTGGAGAAAGCATTAAATGTGGTATCTTACATACCCTTTCCTTCCTTTGTGGTGAAGTACTTGTTCCCTCATTGGACTCCTGTAAATGTCAAATGCAACAGAAAAGTAATTTGAAAACTGTGAATTTCCCGCACAGCAAACTGCGGATCCCCTCACTGTAGGGGTCAAGCATTCAGGACTGTAGTGTTCTCTTGGTGTATGCCATACATGCAATCGGCAACTTGTCAGCACTATGACTAAACATGACTTGTCTGACCTACCATTGAGCACCATGGGTAACAGGAGTCCCCGTAGTTGTAAGATAACTCCTTGCGGAGATAATGTCTTCGCCGCAAACAGGCACAAGTGTGGCTTTCCCTCACGGGCGGCTGTGGCTCGGAGGTAGAGCGGGTCGTCCACTAATCAGAAGATCGGTGGTTCGATCCCCGGTTCGATCCCCTCGAAGTGTCGAAGTGTCCTTGGGCAAGATACTGAACCCCAAATTGCTCCCGAAGGCTGCACCATCGGTGTGTGAATGTGTGTGAATGGTTAGCTCCTCAAACTGATGAGCAGTTGGTACCTTGCATGGCAGCCAATGCCATCAGTGTATGAATGTGTGTGAATGGGTGAATGAGATATGTCCTGTAAAAGCGCTTTGAGTGGTCGGAAGACTAGAAAGGCGCTATATAAGTACAGTCCATTTACAAACAATTTTCTTTACTTCGCAGGTGGGTGAACACTCCTCTCTCTAGAAAAGCAAAGATTAATAATTAATGAAAAGTCCAGTATACCACAGCCAATACTAACATGCTTGATCACTGTTTTACTTTCACTAGAGAAATGTATTGTCATGTTGAGAGACAATTCACCTCTTGTCACACATTATCCCTTCATATCCATCCTCAAAAGTCTGCACTCTACAGCAGATTATAAGCAGGAATGTCCCTAAAAAAAGATGTCATCTAGATAGCAGCACACAGTAAGCTGCATGTGTCTTTCAGCATTAATGGTGCCTTCACAAATGTGCAATCACCCATGCCATAGCTAACTAACACACCCCTATACCATAACCAAGGTTGTTTTTTAAATTTTGCACTGGTAAAAATGAATGAATGAAATATGAAATGAAATGAAATACATAGTAGGCATCAAATTTATAATGTGTATATTCACCAAAAACAATAAAGCTTATGAGTTTTCATTTCTGTCTTGAATATAGGTCTAATAATCTGTAAGAATATTTTAATAACTAGAATATAAAGTAATATTGTTTGACTTCATACAACATCACTTAGTTCACTGCAATTGCCCCTTTAAAAAAATCACACACACCCGCTGCTGATGTTTTGAATCACTCACATCTAACATAACTAAAAAAATATACCTCCAGGGCAACTTACTCAGGAGTTGCTTTCTTTTCACCTCCATGACAGCTGGAGAATTTACAATGATGCTAAATTTTGCTAAATGCTAAAGTTTGACTGATGTGAGATCTGCTTAGCACACTGTTCTCTGTAAAATCTGTAATGCTGCTGCAACAAAAGTTGCAAAACTACTCTATCTATCTATCTATCTATCTATGATACAACATTTACCTATTGATTGTCAGTTTTGTCAAGTGAAATAAAAAATGTTATTTCCTGTCTGCATTGGCTCTCCAGAGGCAGTTTGTGTGTACTCAAGTAATTTCGTGAGTATGCCTGTATGTACAGCATGCAGGTATGAACAGGAAGAAACCAGTTTTTAAACTATGACCAAAGATGAATAACAACAGTGAGGCTACCTACCTGGCTAAGTTGTCTGTTCTCAGTTGTGCATGGGAATGGCTACTTGCTGCTCTTTCATCAGACCAGTTTGGCTGCAGCAGAGTTGCATCTGTCTAATGTTTACTGAACTGTGCACACACCTTGCAAGCATGCTAACATCAATATGAAGTGGTCAGTAAGCTGGCAGTAGTTTGTTACTTTGTCCACTGCTTTAAAGTTGAAAAGTTAAACAGATGCAGCTCGATAAATATACGTTTAAAACAAACGTTTACCTTTGCTTTAATGTCCCAAAGTGGAGGAAAGAAGAGTAACATGGGTACTTAGGGCAGTGACAGCCATCTTTTCCTTTTCCTCCGTCTTTGGAGACCACGTGACGATGACGCTACGTTCCACAAGGCGAGCGGCGGCAGCTTCAGCCAATCGCTGATTAGTACGTTACTGATTGACAGCAGAAGCGGCGAATCGGCGGGCGCGACGAGAGAACAGCAGCGGACACTCGACTTTACTGACGTGTGTGGTTTATGGGGACCCAACCAGAACGGCGTGTGTACCTGAATGTCCCCACATGTCCGTATAAACACGTACAGTAAATATTAATAAACACATACAGTAAATATTATTAACACATGCCACCGTAGGTGCTGAGTCTCACAGGACAACAATATTTTTAAAATGTTTTTTATTCAAAAAGAACATACAATATAAAATACTCAGAACCTTGGCAGCCATCCTCTAAGGACTGGGGGTTAATATAACCAAGATATACATGAAGGAACAGTATTTCTATACTTTTTTTTTTACCGTGGGTGATAGTAATGCAAAAAGTTGATACCTCAGAGGACACCAGAGATGAAATAGGACATCCAAACTTAAGTTAACACTCAAACTCTTCTGCTCATTTCTGTGTTCAGTCAACAAAAAGGGTTAAAGTTGTGTGATTGTTCAAAATGACACGAGTTGTCAGCCTTCAGGGATGTCAGCTACATTAAAGACAATTTACTTTAATACATTGAATACCAATTCTCAACATATTTTTAATCCCAGAGTCAACTGGACCCTAGTGGTTTAAGTTTGGCAATTTTTGATGAGGCAAAACAAGAAATAAACAGTTAGATACCTTCATTTAACACATTTCTAACATCCAGAAATCATAGGATGACTTGATTAGACCTTACTGGAACACAATCTGTGTTGTATTATTTATTCATTTATTTATTTTGTATGAATTGGTCTTCATTTTATTATAGCAAAGTGTATAAACCCACTGGATCAGCAATTATACCAATATATCCTACACAGATATAAAGGTAAAAATTCAGTCATACATATAATAGGCTATAATTATATAATCTAGTAAATGAATTCCAGGAATAATTTTTTGTATTTCCTAAATTTTCAAGATTTTCCAACAATCCCCAGGGTATAAAAACTGCAAAAATATCGGGTCTGGAAAGAAGCTGTTCCGCTGATAGACTGACACCAAATCATGGCATTGATGCACTGCTGAAAAATCAAACACTACATGACGGTTGGCAATTTACATCTACATCACAGGAAGCCATTATAAGTTTGTCTTCTGGTGTGGACGTTTACTCGCTGACGCCAATAGATTGTTTTTCCATTGTAGCTTGTTCAAAAAAGGACAAGAAAATGTTCACAGGAATTTAAGGAGTCGTAACGTGTAAGGAAGAAAGTAGCATTATCCATGAAAAGCAACCATTCGGCAGACAAAACACAAAAGGACAGCAATGTTTCCTGCTGAGCAGTAGTAAACAGTCTTGCATCTCAGTTACCAAGTCCCACCTACACAAACACTTGTGCGTTTGAAGATCTTCTATGAATCCTGATCAACATGTGGTTTACAAAGTATGACTCTTTGCAGTTCAGCACATTGTAGTTACCGTATGTATGTGAAAGATTTGTTCTGTCTTTAAATGAATGTTTCAGTTATTCTACAAACATTTACACCACAAGCTGCTGCACCAATAAAAAGGTCACTTTTGTTCTCATTGCTCTTCATCAGTCTGAATCCTCCTCTTCCCCTTCAAGTGTAAATGGTGACAAATTAGGTCTCTGCTGCTCCTTCTTTCCCTCTTTTCTTAAGTGGAGATGCAGCTCTCTGACAGTGAGGATGCGGATGAGCATGCCCTCCATGGTGTCGTCATCCAGAGGGGTGGAGGAGAACCACAGCGGGCTGTTGGGGACGCAGCAGCGCTCAGGGTGAAGGTAGAACACATTGGTACGCTGTTTGACTGACTCCGAGCTGGATGGAAGACAGTTGTTAATGTCAAAACAGTGACGTGGAAATGTTTAATCTTAGATATAATATATGTACAGTATGTAAATGCTGAGAAATGACCAAGGAGCCTGATTAAGTAGATTTAATTTCTTCAGCAAAAAATGTACACGAGTCAGTGAGTGTCAAAATTAGGACCTAATTTTCAGAATGTGATACAAGCTCTAGACAGATCAAGTTTAGCATGGTGTTATACTCACCACTTAGAGAGGTAAAACTCGTAGAGTCTGACGGGGCAGCGGAGAGGGTTGTCTGTGTTCTCCATCATCTCCAGGATATCCTCTTTATTCTCCTCCTCCTTACGCCTCTTTGCTGGAACCTCTGGAAACAAGGAAAAACGCAACACTGATGATGTGTTTTAATATCTTAAAATATATTATTACCACCGATACGAGTTGGTGTGGAAGTACTTCATTTTGATCTTTGGCCGTACCTGACTCTGTCTCGTTGATCGATATTGGGGGGTAGAAGCGCAGGAAGGTGGTCTTGGTGTTGTCCTGGTTGGTTTTGGTGCACCGCATGACATGGGCAAAGGACAGCTGACGGTGCTGCTCCACCGTGGTGAAGCCAAAGTACTTGCAGCAGAAGAAGAGCAGAGTGTTGAGAAGGACGATGGGGGAGTACGCACCCAGCTGTTTACAGTCCCATAGAAACTCCTCCTCCACACGGGAATGGATATAACCTGCAGAGAGCGGGAGAGAGGCCTGTTATAAATCTGGTCTGGGTGTTCAAAAAAAGAAACCCCACAGGATAAAATTGCTAAAACATGTACAACTCACCACTTGTTGTGATTGAAGGTTTGAAGCTTCTCAGCATATTAGTGAATTCAGTGGAGAACTTGTTGTAGAAACGATCCATGAATATGTTCTCCACACGACCGTTCTCAAACAGGTACTACAGAGAGGCAAAGAAATGGGCTCTTATAGACGTTAACAGTCGACTGTACCGGTTATATTCAACCTGTTATATTTGTTTATGTGTATGTTTGTGAACAATGTCTTGCCTGTTGAATGCCGAGGCAGAGGTAGAACAGGCTGTCAGGGGAGTACGGCTCCCCACTGGGTCGTTTCACTTCACTGATGAAGCAACAGAGTCCATAACTCAGCTCAGCAGTGGTGCACCGAAGAACATCCTCCTTCAACTCCATGGGACGTGCTGCAATCAGGATAAAAAGGAGTCCCACAACAATCAAAGGTTGAAATATGAATTTCTTTTTGATGTATAATACCAAATTTGAGTATTAACTGTGTATCCAGACTTACAACTGAAGCGCGGCTTCTCCAGGTTGGGTTGAGTTTGCCTCCACTGGATCCATCGCTTCCAGGCATCAACTCCATATTGACTCTTTAGTCTTGGGGCGTCTGCAGCCATGGCCTTGTTGGAAGAGCCTCGCTGAGACGTCACTTCAGCTGCTTTAGTCGTCCGCTGTGGCTTGCGACCCTTAGACACCTTAAAGAGAGGAGGCTGAATCATGGATATGATCGAGGTGAGAAAGCAAATCCAAGCTATTCCAATCCCAGGATCTATCTCCAGCATTCCCAGTATCCAAACTCAAAGATCTTTATTGCAAGTATAATCAGACAGACATCTTTTCTCTTTTCTCAGGCCGTTACCTTCTTTTCTCGGGCTTTCCTGGGAGCTTGTCGTCGTCGGGAAGGGGCAGGGGCAGGCGGAGGGCTCGGAGATCGCTGTATCTGTTCTCTCATCCGGGCCATCCTCTCCAGAGTTCCTGTCACCACGTGAAACATTATACCAAGCATGGCAACACTAAACCATTGTTTCAGAGGCAGCTGGTGTCAATAAGAACAATCTGTAAATATTAAGCTCTTTAAAAACGTGCCAAGTTGAGACAACATCGGTGAGTGTTGATGTTTTTAGCAATACATCTGTACATCTCCTCACCAACAGTGAAGTCAGCTTCAATGTCCATGGGAGGTGGTACTTGAGGTGCAGGAGGTGGCGGTGGAGGTGCCGGAGGCGGCGGAGGGGGTGTTGGAGGCGGTGGCTCAGAGTAAGGCACATTGGACATGCCCTCGGGAATGTCAAGAATTGGGTTGAGCTTCTCATTGGAGTACGGTCGACTGGGAGACCTGAGACCTGCGTCGGAGGAGGCGTCCTCCCAGTTGTTGAGGAAACTTGCCAAGTCGTCTGTGTCCAAGTCGTCGCTGTAGTTACTGGCGTGGTCTGTAAAATAAATGACTCGTCATCCAGTACAACTATTATTAATGGATAACGATTTAATCAAACAGTAAAAAGTCAAATAGCTCCTCACCGTCTGGAGCAGATGCTTCTTGTCTCGTCACTTTCTCCTTCGGTCTGTCGTCTTTGTCGTTTTTATCTTGCTCTGCAATCATCTCAGCCATGAGGATGAGCTCCGCCTCGAAGGGGTCAGACGGGATCTTTTCCTTGATCTCCTGGATGGTTTCCACGATGCGTTCGGCGCTGTCCATCGCCACGGGAAGGAACATTGGTACAGGCAGCTGTGGTAGTTAAAAAAAACAGACTATGAGGGTCTGGAATGAGGATGAATAATATCTGAGTGTAATCCTCATAATGAGATGATCCTCCGATCACACTTCAGAGAATCAAACAAGTGACTGTAGTGTTTGACGTACTGGTAATGGCACGCCCACAGGTTTGGGAGTACACTGGCTGTACATGTTCATGGGTACAGGAACATACACCGGCACTGGGACAGGCACAACCATGACTTTAGGGAAGATGTCATCTATAAAGAGAAAAATAATATCAGAGTTCATATAAAAGTGAGATTTGCAACTGAGAAAATCTTACAAACTTCAGCAAACAAAGAAAAGCGTCTGTTTGTCCCTGCAGGTTGACCGCAGAGCAGAGGTGTTGGGTGTTACATTTACCCGTCTGTGCTTCCACATCAGCTGTCTGTGTTTTACAAGAGATTCCTTTATTCTGCACGAGCGGTCTACAGAGCAGCGCCTTGTTCTTGAGGATTTTTGGACCAGGAGGAGGATGAGGAGCTTTCGCTGCATCTGTCTGAATACTGATCTGAAGCACAGAAACAAAACATTAATAACCAAGATCGACCGCGTGTATGATGTGGTGCTCAGCTCTCCAGTGCGTGTACACAAAGATTCATCGTGTTACCGATAAAATTTGACTTGCTCATGTTCTGTGAAGGCTAGATCACAAATGTTTCCTCTTGATCCCAAATATTAAAGGAGCTTAACCCAGGATATAAAACACATTTAACGTCTCATATAACAACTTACATGTCCAGAGTTCTTTGATTCAAAGACTGTGCCTGTGGAGACAAAGCATGACACTTTCACAATGAACAGTTGCAACTGATCGAATGAGCACACACAGCATGTCACAGTACACGGATACTTGTCTACGGTGTGTGTGTTGTGTACTTTGCTGTGGAGTTTTGTCAGAAGCAGTGGATTTCCCTGCTGGAGGGCCTGCAAGTGACATGACATTGGCGATAATAGGTGTGGCCTCCCCCGTACCTGCAGGTCCAAGAAAACAAACGAAGCACAGAGGAGTCAGATGACTTCATAACAATTTGATTAAAAACGCAACACAAGAAAGAAAAAATGGCAACAGTAGTACACACCTTTGAAGACGTCGCCCTGCGTGCTGACTTTCTCACAGCAGAACTGTAGAAGACAGGACAGGTCACAGAAATGTTTGACTTCACCCAGCATGGCGAGACTCTGCTTCAGCTTCCCTTTGCGACCACACGTATCGCACTTTGCAACCTGAGAGAAAAACAGAGAGTAAAACGCTCGAGTTCACCGTCGATTCAGCATAACTATGATTTAAATAACCGCACTGAGGCTCGCTTACGTGGCAGAAGAGCATGGTGTATTTGGACCTGCACTCCTCAGAGCAGAAGTCCTCAGTCAAGCCTCCATACTGTGCCGTCACCAGCTTCTTGGACACAGAGTGGCAGTAGACGCAGGAGTGACAGTGTTTGCCCCAGCTTTTAGTCAGGTCATGTCTATAAAGAAGCTTACAGCCTGGGTGGAGACAGAGGAGACGGGTCTCGTTCACACATTCTTCATAGAACTTTGAAAACTTTGTTGGCGTGTGATTGTCTGCATTGGCTCGGACATTAGACACAGCGAAGTGTCTCCTCACCATCGCTGCAGAAGTAGCAGTTCTTGTTGTCGATTCTCTTGGCCTCTCTGGTGATCTTTTCGACCTTACAGTACTCGCACAGGCTCGCCACGTAGTGCGCTTTCTTGAACTCATGTGAACACTCCGCGCTACACAGGAAGACCATCTTGTCCTGCACACAGAGTTGGTATACAGATTTTTTTTGTCTCTCTACTCTCCTACTTAAAACAGAGCCTGTACTCATCAGTGTCATCGCACACAGGTTACCTTGATCTGGACGAGCTCAGGTTTAAAATTGATGTTGCGGAAGCACTGGGCACAGCTCAGTGTATGTGGTCCTTTGGGGGCGTCTCGCTGTGGCTGGATAGTGGTGATGGGCTGGTGTTGGGTGGATCCGATGGGTAACTTGGTAAAAACATTCAACTGTTTCTGGGTCTTGAACTTCTCCTGTGAAAGAAACAATACGAGAGGCTCGTTCAAACTAGTTATGATCGAGCACAGTCCGACTCTTACAGGCGATAAACCTCTTTACCTGAAAATTCATGACACACGGGAGAGTGCAGAAGTTCCTGATGGAGGTATCGGACATAGCCAGGTGGTAGGAAGGTACCGTGTTTTTCCCGCAGTTATCACAACTCAACCGAGCGCCTGTGAAAAAGAAAAACTTTTATAAACAAAACAAAAAACGTCAGAGAGGGCAGAACTCGAAGGAGACATCTTCCCGTCCTTTACCTGACGCGCTCACGGTCTGCACCTTGAACGCCATCACACAACTGCTGCTACAGAAGAGGTTCACCGAGTCATCGCTGTTTTTGTTGTCAATCATGTCCGATATCGACCGAGTCATGCGGCACATCGTGCAAGGCTGGGTTGTCCTCGTTTTCTATTACGAGATTTAGAAAAACAGAAGATCAGACGGTGAACACATTTTAATTATCTTAATATTAGATTTAATCATCTAAACATTGTCACGTCAGACTTTCTGCACGCTGAGAAGCTGCAACATTTATGCTCACACTGAGCAAATTTGGTCACGACGTGCATGCTCACACAAGAACAGAACAGGACGACCGCATCTTCAACACTTTTGACGAAAAGCAGATTTATCCTGAGCAATTTATGACCGCAAAGTAAAAAAATAAGGAGCTGCAGATGTCTGGAAGATACAGACAATAAGATCTGTTTGTCTCCTCGCCTTAAACTGCAGTTTAGAGACATTCATACCTCTTTGTACTTGGCCAGACACTCTACTTTGCACAGAGTTTTGTTGCTGCCTTCCAACTTGAGCATGAGCGGCTTGCTGTGGCAGTACGAGCCGCAGTTCGCACAGCCTGCCATGGAGAGGTTGTTTACCGTACGGAAACGGTTAAAGCAGGCGTCGCTGCACATCTTGTGGACGGCGCCGCTCAGGATCACCTCGTGTTTGCTCTGCAGGAACGATGACAAAAGAATAGTGTGCGTTATTTCACAAAGTAATCCTCTGAGTTATAAGGGTGCAGTAAATTTGTCAGATTGATGAAGTTAGTTGCAGCTGTTTGTTCCTTACAATGCAGTGTCTGGTGCACATGCTGCAGACTGACTGTGGCGCTATCGGTGGTAATTTCTTGGCAGCAGCGGCGGCGGCGGCAGCTTTCATGTAGCTGGTGGCGTTTTTCTTGTAGTTGAAGGACGTCAGGCAGTTCTGGCTGCAGAATTCCTTCATGAGTCCTTTAACATCAGGAGCCAGAATGACGTCCTGAGGCCGTAATATCAACCTGAGAAGGAGGAAGACGTCACTCGCTGTTCACTTGGGTCATGAACTTTGACACGAGTTCAGATATAGAGTGGACGGATGACGCATTTCCTTGCCGCACTTACTTTTGGCAGTTGTGGCAGATCTTGGCGACTCCTCTGACTGAAGGGAGAGACGTGGTGAGGCACTCGGTGGAGCAGAAGAGTGCCGGAGAGCCTTTCCTTTGGAAGGCCGTCTGTCCCTTCATCAGGTTCTTCTTGCAGTTGGAACAGGACATGTGCAGAGCTGACGGGTTGACGATGGGCAGCGCGTGCGTTTCTGCGGACGGGGTCACGGAGTAGACCGAGCCGATCCTCAAATCCTCCTGATAACAGAACAAGCAGGTCATTATTTCAAGTGTTTGTATCAGACTTTACAGGAGAGACAAAACTTTTAATCACTGAACTGTACTGAACAAAACATCTGATCTTTCTGTGTTGCATACCTGTAAAAGCTTTTTTCCAGTTACACCTTTCATTTACAGCCTGTGTGTCATTACTTCAGCTCTGTCTTTCTGTCAGTTCAGCTTTCATTTGATATCTTAAACCCATATTCACCCAACAAGCCACTTATATCGGTCCCAAACCCTCGCTTTGTTATATATTACGCTCAAGGACTATTCACATATTGAAAACATCAGATGTTCTCCTTGAATTAAGTGAGAACTGTTCCCTAGGTTACATTAAATTAACTGAGGGAACAAGTAAGCACCGATTATCCAATCCACAGACAAACTGTTTGATTCGTCTCTTTTACCCTCTCTCTGAAGACTGTTACAACAGTGACATTATGTGTCCAAAGGGGGTTTTAACATTTAAAATCGCGATTAAAAACTTGTGCATGTCCCACCTTCGCAGCGTTGGGCTCATCTTTCACACTCGCTGAAGACGTTGTGGATATTTGGGCTAGTTCGTACTCGTCGTCTTCAGGCTCATCCTTCACCTTGATCAGAGGCGGAGAAGGAGACTTGGCTACTTGGCTTTCCTACAACATTAAAAAAAAATCCATTGTTACTGTTTGGAGTTTGACTTCATCAATAGTTCACTGTGTACCAACAGGCTGATGTAAAACCCAAAACACGACAACCTGAACAGGCGTCAAAGCTGACAGCAGTTAACACAAACAGATTTTCTTACTGATACTCACTTTGTCTGAGCTCTGCACAGATAGCTTCACGACTTTCAGCCCGTTCACGATGGTGGCTGGAGACGAGCTGTCCCGTTCTACAGGAACATCAACAACACGTGATGAAGAAAATAAATACAAGCAGAAATTATCATCCATCGCAATAGTAACACAGAAGCGAGCAGAAGAGTTTAAAATATTGACTTTTAATTGTAGAACATGAGGCTAAATTAATCTTAAGATGCCACAGAGTGTAGGCTGTAACCTCAGACAGACATATCTTAATCACAGACGCTGATGCGCTCTGCGGTTACTCACCTGTGCTGGTCGCAGCTTCAGACGACGTGCACGAGTTGGACGGCATGGAGTCGGGTGGTGGTAGTACAGCGGGTTTGACGTCATCGGCATCCTCTTGAAAGGAGTTACTGTCCTCTGTTACTGTGGCTGTCAGGAAGACACAGATATTAGTGGCACGTTACAGATGAGTGCTTTCAAGGCGGCAGAGCAGCTTCAGTGTGAAGAAGGTCTTAACTGGAACGAAGTGTTGGAGAGCTTCGGACCGTGAACAAAGTTTCCAGCTCTGTGTTTCTGCAGCTCAAACTACTTTGTCAGATTTCCTAAAAACTTACAGGCCGTGCTACAGAAAGCTTCTCGTCATTACTCTGAGAATACACAAGCCAAGACGTGGTTTGGCCACAAAAGATCAGACATACAACAAACCACGGTGATATGGAAGAAGTTAAAGAAGGCTATGGGCTGAGCATATGAACATAAGTGAGAGGCAAAACCTCTGCTTTAGTTTACCTGTATGTGACACGGCAGGTGAGCGGCTGCTCTCCGCATCCTTCACACTGTTCTGCTCGTCTTCTTTCATCAGAGCTTCCTGTTCCACCTGATCCACCGTGCCGATGTCCATCATCTCGTCGAGGTCTTCCGCCGTAGAAAACCTCAGATTACAGGCTACAGACTCCTCGACGTGCTCCGTGTCCACGTTTTTCTCTGCGGACTCGGACGTCTTGTCCACATCTGCGTCCTTAACCACGTCGGGTTCTGCACGACTTTCCTCTAAACTGCTGTCCAAGTTCTCTTCATTTAACTCTCCTAAGTCCCCCTCGGTTTTCATCTCAGTATCCTCGACCTCAGATTCAGTTATAGGAAATGAGACCACAGTTTCTTTTTCAGCAGCAATAGGAATAAAGTACTCCTCCCGTGCACGTCTCAGAGAAGTTCTGCGGAGACGCTCTCCGATATCCACTTCCAGCGGGGCTCCCAGCTCTAAGCCTTCCATGGACTGTCCCTGCGTCAGACAACAAACAATCAGTCATCATATTAATGCAACACAGACTTCAGGTTTGTCTGTAACTAAACTTTAAAAGAGTTCACAGAAACAGCAGGAAGTGTGTAGACAGAGCATTACATAGTTTATGTGCTGCTCAGTCAGATCATCGATAATATATTTACATGTTCAGTGATGTGTTTGTCCATTTCATCAATCCTACTGCACAGATTCTCATGAAACATGGTGGAAGGCTGCATGCACGAGGCGAGGGACCCGTTCACTTTTAACAAGGCTCCAGATCAAATTGAATTCTTGTTGAGTGAAGGAAGAATAAGAAGAACTTTCTCACAGACGTCAGCAGGTAAAGAGTGAACAGAGTGAGAACAAAGCAGCGAATCAGATAATTTTTTCCTGCATGTGGCTCCTGCTGTCCACTTCTCGTCCTGACACAACCAGGGCCAAACACTTACACAGCGCACTGATGTAATCTATTCATAGACGTGTAGCACCATCTTACCTGATGCCTCGGTACGGCAGTGTCTATCTGGCTTGCGCGGCCGTGGGTTTATATAATCCTCTTCAGTAAAATGAAGGCTGCAAACGCAAAGCTGCTTCACTCGTGTTTGTGGGATGTTGACGTCTGTATTCAGCGCGACTAGCCACTGACGTCTCAGAGCGGGAAAACACACGAACGCACCATCTTTGACTTCTTGCACCTCTCTGACACAAACAGCTGATCGACAGCGTAATTTATTAATACTCTATCGACCTCGTGCCTTTGTACGTATCATGTGTCTGTTTTGTGTTATGATATTTGTAACTGCAGCTGTAACACAATACGGCGTGCAGCACATTTGGGCTTAAGTATAGGAATATGGAGGCTCTATCTAGAGCTACAGGAAGCGTACAATTAAATGTCTTTCTGTACGTGGCTAAATCACATTTTTCTGCTGCAGCACGTCGCTTGGCTTCAGTGTCGAAACCTCTGTCTGCTTTTCCGAACTAGGGGCGCGTCAACTGCCATCTACTGTAGATAACACACCTGGCTGTGGTAATAAAATTCAAACTACCGCTTAAACCACAAAGATAAACTCATAATCAGCTCCAGCTGCTGATTATTCACGCGCCTATCAGACAGACTGCAGCAGGGAAAATCACAGTTATCCAACTGTAACAAAACACAGCACCACTTCATCCCGTCGACAGTGAAGTGCACCTACATCCACTTCATAATAACACGAATGCATTGTGAATTAGCAGGTAATAAAACAGCTGCAGAGTCACAGATAGTGAAAGATATTTAACAAGTTGCTTGAAGGGCAGCAGGTTTCAACCTGAGCTGCAGCTGCTGATCAGACGGGCTGCAGCAGGTAGAAAATGACAGTTATCTCGCTCTAACCAAACACACCACAGCTCACTGTGTCTCTCTGACATTACAGTGCACCTACGTCTGCTTAATAACAACACTAACACAACTTGTCCATGCTGCTAAAACTGTATATATATTCTATAATCTGTACATACTCTGCACTTCTTTCGTTGTCTAAGTATTTGTTACTTTGTGCAATGGCAATAAAGTTTAATCTAATCTAATAATTAGTGAATAATTAGCTAATAAAACAGCCAGTCTGACAGTGAAAGTCACTTCAGTTGAGTCCTGCACTGTGCAGAAGTGGACAGAGTTAGCCTGAATGTAATCCCAGCAGACTTTGCATGTACATATAAACACACTGTTGTCTGTGCCATAAGTTAGCTTAGCAGCTCCTCTGATGTAAACACAGTGGAGAGGCTGCAGCACAGCTGGTTAGCAAGCAGCTGCAGCCTCGCGTTAGTTTGCGCATGAGAGGTTTGATTGCGCCATGTTATCGTGACATGCTGGCTGATTACATAACCTGTTAGTAAACCAGCTCAGCAGTGGCTCGGCTCGGCTCGGCTCGGCTCACATGTCTGCACACATCCTCCGTTAGCTCGCTTGGGTTAGCTCGCCTTTAACGCATGTACACACACACACACACAGCACGATGACAAACAGTGTGCAGCATGTCAGCTCTCCGTGTGTGACCCGTGTGTTGTGAGGATTGTGTGTCGTTAACAGCGTGCAGCAGATTTACCGCGCCACAGACTTGACTGGTGCCCGGACACTGCTGTCCATCGTCGGTGCCCGTAGCCGCCATGTTGGCTCCAAACACTAAAAATGTGACTTTCACAAACTGCACAGCTGTCAAACACTCTCACTGACTCCTTAATGGATTATTTGCATATTCAGATCAGCTTGTTGCAGACTTGCAGAGAAGCTGTTGTCTTCTTCATTACTTTACTTTTTGGGCAGTTGTCAGCTCGCTACCGCCCCCCAGCGACGTGAGGAGAGCTCTCAGTGAGCTGCATGACCAAAAACCTTCAAACCTCAGTCTGCTGACAACCTGAGCTTTCTATCGGTGCAACAAACTCTTTACGCGCTGCAGAGATTTGTCTTGTTTTGCTCGTCTGCTGCCAAACAGACGCCACCACAGGTCCTTCATTCAAACAGCTGTCAGACTCTTCAACACAAACAATTTACAAATGTTATATGTAGTTATCGGGGTGTGTGGAGTGCTGAACATGTTTAATAAAGGTTGTTTTGTGTAGAAGTAGTGTTTGAGCTCAGTCAGCTTTACGTCCAGACTGTGCAGCCACTGGTGCTCCGGTTTTTTATATAAAGTTGCATAAGCTGCCATAAATTTACTGTTTTTATTGTATTTTGTTTCTGTTTTCTATCTGAACCGCCGTAATGAAGTTTGATTATTATTGTTAATAACTGTCATACAAACACAGTAAAACGATTCAGAGCTGCAGGAGTCTGAAGTTCATTCACTGTGAGTCATTTCAGAGTTCAAATAAACTTTGAGACTTCCTCAAAAATACTAATAATCTTTGTCTTTCTTCACACGTGTTGACACAGTTTGGAGTCACTTCGATTTATGAATGTGGAATTTACCGGGAGTGATCAGAAGCTGAATGAGAAGATGTGAGGACGGTGAGGTCTGTCCAAAATAGTTTGAACTGAGTGAAGAAATAAATTAAATATTCTCTAACAGTCGCCAGTTTTTATCTTCAGCAGGTTAAATTTGATGTGAAATCTTTAAAAATGTTCCACTTTATTTATACAATATTTATTTAGAATACAAAAAAGCCTCATTCCACCGTAAATCTCCGCTGATAGAAGACCAAAGACTGAAGATTCAGATTCTCTGCTCTACTTTCTGAGGTTTTTTAACAGAAAGCTTCACCATCAAACATCTTCATAACCATGATGACGTTTCTTCACCATTAAACTTCACGCAGGTTTTCTCTCTTCAGCTTTACTTTCCATCAGGACACCAAAGTTTACCATCAACAAATCACCTGCGGCTCTACAGCTCACCTCGCTGCTTTTTCGCTGGCAGAGCACTCACAACTATACAACAACCTCATCAACATCAGCACAGACATCCATCATCATGTCATCACGAAGGACGCAGCCAAAAACACAGATCTCCTCGGCAGAAAGAAAGCTGCCACGAACAGCCTCATTAAACACAGAACAACACAGAACAGGAGTGTTCAGGTTCAGATCCCTCGCGGGGTGAAGCAGAAACCAAACCGTCACTTACCTCCATCTCCAACTTGAACCGTGAGCTCTTGGGACCTCTCTGCTTTTTCACAATAACCGGTGCAGGGTCAAAAATGGTCGGCACAGCATTGAACTTCAACTTCCTCTTACCCTGAAGGCAAACACAGAAAACATCAGCGGTGACACAAATCTGTCACGTGTGCGGCCGAAGGATGAAAAGTGACTTTCAGTGTAAACAGAAGTAAAGTTTTATCGTAGACTGCGATACGAGTAGTTTAAGGGTAGTTATGCAAATATTAAAACATGTTAGACTTTCTTATGAACACTGGGTAGACGGACACGAGAAGCAGGAGAAGTTTGATGCTCTGATAAAGCTAAGTTAGTCGTTTTATCGTGTTTATTTATACTTATTTTGCACATTGTTCTGTGTTTTGATACTTCGAGGGCGGATTTGACGACTCTGATGTTGACTGAAGTGCAATCGAGATGAATAAATCCAGTAAATCAGTAACAACAGAACGAGCCGTGTCGCATATTTCCTGGAGGCGGTGATGCTGATCATTTCCGTGCGCTCAGATTAACGTATGTGTGCACGTTCACCACCATGCGATGGGACATTTGGAGGATCTGCTTGCTGTGCATACCCTCTCGTCTACGCAGAACTGATCTTCCTCAAAGTGAGCGCTGCACAGACGCGACGTGTTCGTTGGATGCCAGTTTTCTTTCTTCATGCTGGTCCACCATTGTGTCAGCCTCTCTTCATCAGCAAGAGGGAATCTGTAGACAGATACACAGATAGATACACAGACACACAGATAAATAGATATATAGATAGACAGATAGATACTTTATTGATCCTGAAGGAAATTCCAGCATCCAGCAGCAGCATGCAAACAGAGTCCACTGAGGAGGAAATACACACTCTAGCACCCATCAGTCCATTCATATATAACATACAGCTTACACAGGTGTAACTCCCATCACCTGTGTAACGTCACAGCAGGTATTTTAGTCACGTTACTACCTCACAACAACGTGTAAATCTGCATTCAAGTCACCTGAACGTCGCATTAACCTGGACTTATATCAACTCAGCTACGCTTCGTGTAACGCGTTACATTTCGTAACGTTAGTTACACGAGTTGCCACCATTCATTAACCGTTAGCTGCACCAACACATGGGTTAACACCCCTCACGGGTTAGCCGTTAGCATCACCGGGTTAACAAGTTGCTGTTGTTGTTAGCACGCCAAATGCTAGATAGCGTTAGCCTGGTTAGCCGTTAACAGCCGTTAGTCCGTTAACGTTAACGGGGATGTTATCAGGGCGATGCTAATGTCGGCTAAACCCATTGATAGCGTATTAGCTCGAAACATAATGTACCTACCGGAAAAACTGAATAGCCGACCCCTTAAAGGGTCTGTTGTTACAACCGTCCGCCGAACAAGCCATTTTTTTAGGCAACCGGGGTGTTACATTTAACTTTCATTCTGCACACGGGAGAAGTTTGAAGACGAAAATCCGCCGAGAGACACCGACAACACCGTAAACAAGTTCGCGGCTTTTCTCTTACGGAGTGACAACAAAGCTAGCAGCGATGATGGTGGTGGTGCTGCTGCTGCGGTTCATTTCTCCCGACAGTCCGCGAATGCGGCATTTAGCACCCCAGCTCAGCAGTGTCAGTGAACGCATCATTAGCACCGAGCTAGCGGATTGGGAAGTTCGAGTCTTTTTACTGAATCGGATCACTTACTCTCAGATGGTAAATTGAACAAATCTTTTTTTTTTTTTAGTCATTTCGTTCATTCGCTAGTGCAGTAAACGTAAACGTGACAAGTGAACGAAAGACTGATCTGTATGAATGAACCGCTGTGCCTACTGTTCCACAGAGTAGAGGAATCTTTTATATGACTCTGGAGTAATGACTTGTCTCACAAAACAAGTAATTCATTTATTTTAATGCAGTTCATTCCCTCCCACATGGCTGCAGCTGCATAAACTCAGTCAGGACAGGAAACAGAAATGATTAGTTCACGTCGACTGAACGTGTCCTCGTGTTTGAGTCTGTCGTTCATTTGTCGCATGACAGGCAGCTCAGCCACAGGTCTATGTAACGAGCAGTACGCACAGCAGTTTGTTCATACAGATGGGTCTTTTGTTCATTTGTCAGGTTTACGTTTATGCCCACACTCAAAAGAAGATTAGTTCAATTTACCGTCCGGGAGTAAGTGATCCGATTCAGTAAAAAGACTCGAACTTCCCAACACTATCACAGTGTTATGCGGCTGCCATGTGAAACTACTTCTTACTCCCGAGTCTTATAAAAGATTAGTTCAAATTGAACGATACGTTCACGAACGACACACCACTCTAGCGGAACAGTGTGAAAATATATCGGATTTAAACGTTAGTTTAGCGGCGGATAAACTTTACATCATCCCTGAACGACTGTACACACACCTGAGAACAAAAAATATATTTGTAGCCAAAACTGTTTCTATATTAAAGTAAAAAAAAAAAAAAAAAAAAAAAAAAAAAGACATTTTGACTTGTAAAGTTTGTCAAATGAAGGTGAAGTGACCGGATCAACGTTAAGTGAGTGTGGGATGATCAGCAACCATTAGTCATCAATACACAACAGTTAATTACACCAATAATCAGGGTACAGCAGTAGCACTACTTCCTAGAGTTTCTATAATGCTGACACAACGTTAAAAATTAAACTTATTAGCTCATTAGAATAAATAATAAGAATAAAAATAATAATAAACTGTATTTCTGTACAAACTTTACATTTTGGAGTTTGTCCCGTCAACAAATCAGGAACTCTTCAGTGTCAGATGACCAAAAGAAGACTGATGATTAAACACTGACTCTAAACACTGTTAATTCACCTCTGTCATGTGTGTGTGTGTGTGTGTTTGTGTGTGTGTAGTAACCACCCGGTTTCCTGCTTCCTGTTTGGTGCTGAAGAGCACACTGATAATATTAAACATGTCTGATGTTATCAGGATGATATTTTCCCTCCAAAGTGACTGTCAGCAGAGTCTTATTGATACAAAGCAGCAGCCAGTTAGTTTGTCACACTTATACAAACCTGTGTGATCGGACACAATTCTACTTTTTATAAAACTATGTTTCAGTTTTTGCTGACACTGTCACAGTGGTATATTTATTTTTGAGGCTGTGGTTTGCAGTAGTGTTAAACTGGACTACATTATGTTGAGATGTGTTTCTCATATATTTACATACATGAGATTAATATTAGAATCACCTCTCAATATAATATAATACCACAATACTGTGCAACAACAGAGCAAGATTAATACCTCTTTAAAACCTGAAACATTATAAGCTTCATAAAAGTTCAATTTATGTCAGAATTGTTGGATTCATCTTTCCTGTGGCTCCACATATCTGGAGTTACAGGTGTGATACTTCTATATAATGACGAGACACACATTTCAACAATTAGCACCTCTGAGTTCGAGGAGAGTGAGACCGACTGTGTGTCACCTGTAAGGACTGACTGCATGCACAGACACTGTTTTATAAACGTACATTTATTACTTTATAGCTTATTATTGCATCCACGTCTCCGGCCTCATCAATCAGTCTGCCATACTTACTCCGTCATCCATTTATCTAGCAATGAAGCCAAAAGTAAATCTGCACAACATACCGTATTTACATTAACACAAACTCTGCTTATGATTTGTCTGCAAGCTCCTGACTTCAGTAGCAATGATACAAATGATACATTCATTTACAAACAAATGTACCAAAAAATTAATTTTCTGACTGTGAAATGAAACATGCATTACTTTATTTTCCCCGCTGGAAACTCTGTAAAATGTATTTCTGTTTCTCAGTTAAGAATTAATGAGCCTTTAACCATCTCAGAACAACAGATGGACCACTAATAAGAATATATTCAACAGCTATTAATCTTTAATTTGTCTTTTTTCCAGCATAGTTCACCTTAATGCATCGCCTTTTAGCAGAGCAGGCTGTGTATACTAATGTATACTATATGGCCAAAAGTATGTGGACACCCAAACATCACAAATATATATATATACAATTGTTAAATATTTAATTGAGCTTTATTTAACATGGTGTGATCACAGCATCCACTCTTTCCGGGCGTGTTTGTGTCCGTTCAGCCAGGTGAAGAGGTCAAACACTGACGTTGGGTGATGAGGCCTGAGTGACCAGTCTGCGTTCCAGTTCATCCCAGAGGTGTGATGGATGAAGTTATTCCACACCAAACTCAAGAAACCATTTCTTTATGGATATGGCATTGTTACGCTGAAGCAGGGAAGGCTGAGACACACTATCATCCAAAATTTCTCTTGATTTGAACGAAGGAATGTCGCCCAAATCACAAAAAAAACAAACAGCCCCAGACCAAAAATACACAATCTGTATGCAGACAGGACTTTTCGTGTAGTACTAACAGGGGATGTCACACTAGTTTTCTGTAACCGCCTTTGGTCCTCCCTGCTTGAGCTTCAGAGAAGTCATTTTACTGTCCAACTCATCCATGAAGCCCTCATCCACAGACTCACTGTCCACCTCCTCTCCTTCAGCCTCTGTGGGTAGAAACACATGAAGCTGAGTGCGAGCTGGACCGGTGGTGGCGACAGACACAGCAGGACGGTGGCCACAGCTCGGAAGACAGGGCTTCCCGACGACAAACAGAGGCTCTCCATTAGGCAGTGAGTTGCGATGGTGAATCACTGAAGGTCGGAGGTCACCCTGTGCCACATCTGCGGTCAGGAGTGGGTTGTGCGAATGACGCCTCGCTGGTCTTGGTTTGGAGCTGGGCTGGATGGCCTGAGAGAAGTGAATGAAGGTCGGCTGGTGGTTCTGCTGCTGATGGGGCTGGCTGATCCTGGACGGGTGGCAGCTCTTGCAGGGTAGTAAGGCTGATGATTTGGAAAGCGGAGGAGGAGGTGGGGGTCGCTTTTGTAAAACACTGGGGCGACGGCTGCTGGGGAGACCCTCGGACGGGACGGTCTCGTTTGGGGTGAGGAGGGACGGCTCACTGAGGCTGAGGATGAAAAACAAGAAGCAGTAATGAAAGATTTAGTAGGAATTCGTGTTAATACGAAGCCAAACTCACTGCTCTGTGAGGCTGCTTGGGCACAGCAGCGCTTTAAAGGTCCGGTGTGTAGGATTTAGTGACATCTTGTGGTTTATTTTGTGATTGCAATCACCTTACCGCACCCTGGTCCCACAAAAAAATGTGAAAGGCCATATTTAGAGAGTGTTAGAGAGTGTATTAAACGTGGTGGACTCCGTGCAAGAGAACCTGTAACATCTGTGTTAGTGTCAATGCTCAAACGTCCACTTGAGGCTGGCTGCAGAAGTGAGTCAGTCTCCATAAGTCCCCATGTTAAAAACTTCACAGCAGAAATAAACATGTTTACAGCCTGGTACAAAAAACAGTTTTGGTCTCTATAGCTAATTTCCCCGTTCATGACAACTGTACTGAGGGTGAATTTATATACAACTCACCTGTTCACATTATATTAAGGCTTAAAGTTATGCAGGATTAAGAGCGTGGACACTTTGATTGACAGGTGGGTGCTGTTACAGATGGCTTGTTTGAGCAACCAGGTGTCATTCAGCCCGCCTCAGGTCCACTGATGACCCACGTCTTTACTGATATTTACCATACAGCTCTCATAGGGAAGAATCAAAGTTATAAAAATGGTTACAGCTCCCAAATGTGTATGTTACCTAGATGTATATCTTCCAGCCTGAACCAAAGCAGCGGCCTCACTGACACATATACACCCTCACACATCAGGACTCTCTCCTCCTCCTCCTTTATTTGATTGTTATCCAAAACCAGCTCTGCCTGGGTGAGCAGCGGCCATCAAACACTCTGTTAGATAGCAACAGACGTATGTTTGTGTGCCTCGCTCAGGTTTCTCCCTCCTCTGAGTGAAGCCGGTGTGGGTGTTACATCGAGCGATGGATCAGCTTCCACACCTGAGATTTATGACACACTGGTCCCTGGCCTTCTGTACTCAAAGCAAACCAGGTGGGGGGGCGCTGAAGTGGCCTCTGCGATCAAATTGGGACAGAGCGGGGAGGAAACAATTACAATGTAATTCCAGTCAAGCGTTGAACCGGCGCTTTGACAGGCACTTTTGCTGAAATGAATAGCGGAGACGGCTGGAGATGGGAGATGACATACAGGTGATTAATCACATTCAAACAGGTAGTGATGCTGCTGCATGATCTGCACTGTGGGGGGCACAGAGACTCAGCCCTTTGTTTAAGATGTTTTATTTGCCGGTTTTTACGTCATTTAACACACACTGAACATGCTGTAGATATGTAAATGTGCCTGTGAGCTCTACAGCCTGTACAACAGAGTCACCCTCAGTACAGTTGTCATAAAAATTAGCTATAGAGACCAAAACTGTTTTTTGTACCAGGCTGTTTATTTCTGGACATTTTCCTCTGATACTGATCCTCTTAGTAAGAAAGCAAATAGCCTGTGACGCACTATTCCTTTAAGATGTTCAGTTTGATATTGATATAGTATTTAATTAAGACGGATCCTCAATCCGACTCAGGTAACAGCACTTTATCTGCAAACACTGAGAGGGAAGAAACACTGAAACCAAGATGAAGTCTGACACATAACGAAACTTTGTTTTAATGATAATGCCATAATTCATTTGAGATCTTGAGAAAACAAAAGTTTAGTCTTTTATATTAAACCATTCCAAATGCGACCTTCTCCTCTTCCTCTGACATTGCTACACTGAGTGATGTTTCCTGCAATTAATTATGTTCTTATCTCGGGAAAAAAGTTTTGTTATTTTGAGGTCTTGAGAAAATTATCTCAACAACATTTGTTATTTTGACATAAATAACTTGAATGAATAACAGAAATAACAGAAATAAAACAGAAATAAAATGTATGATTGTTTGACCACTTTATATTATTCCCAATAAAGATTTCAATGATTAATCATGCAGTCTATGAAGTTTAAGAGCCTTTAAGAGTTTAAGGTGATAACCAGTGATCAAAAATATAAATATTCACCTCTCTGTCACCTGTGGATTCATTTTATTTCATTTAATTAATCGACAAACCGTCTTCAAAATATTAATCCAGACATTTTTCATGTTTTCCTGATCTAAACAAAAAATGGTAGGTGGAAACGACTGTGCTGAATTTGTAATGAAGTTACATTCGTCTGTTTTGATGTTACATTTAAATATTTGTACAAAATCTATGAGTGTTTAAATGATTTATCTGACACAAAATGAGTGAGGTGATCTGTCCTTTAAGGTCCCTAAATAGGAAAAGTTGTGACTCAGAAACAGGTAAAAATTAGAGTAAAGGAATCTTAAATAACTCAACAAACAGCTGTAAGTACTGTTGGATAACTGAACCCACCTGGTCCGTACACCTGAGGTCTGATGTGCAGCTTACCTGAGTCGAGCCATGCTGCTTCGCCTGCGAGGCCCTTTGGCTGTAGCTACCAGCAAGGGCAGCCTCAGAGGAGTCCTGCTCCCTTTGCTTCCTCCCGCTGTGGGTGGAGGGTGCACAGAGCTGGTGAGAAGGTACGTCTGAACCAACGCTCTGCTCGTCTGGACGGCTCTCTGGTGCCACGGTCCACTGAGATCCAAACCCAAGCCCAGCACAGCTGTCGGGGGTGCAGCTCTGGCAGTGCCACTCATTGGTCCTTGAGTTTGTGTCACACCTGGAGGAGAAAAATCCCTCTGGACGTTAAACTAAACGGTCATGTATGACTTCTACTGCAAAGACCCGTGTGTGTCCTATGTGCGACAGGCCGTGGGGGGTGAATGGAGAGGAGTGTACGCTGCTCTACCTGTGGGCAACGGACGCCATCAATGATGCATGTCCATTAATGATGCATCGCTGGAGGTGGTCAGGTGGACACCACCTACTTTATCTCCTCTCCCTCTCTCCCTTTCCCTCTTCCCCAGGTCAGTTTACAGTCAGAGGGAGCAGGTGGTAATCGGATGGGGCTAAGTGAGTGTTGGTTGGAAGTGCAGATGTGATACAATAAGCTTCAAGTAGGGAGCACTCAATGGTTAACATGACACGGTGCAACTTTTCTGCCATAGAATAAGATTTTAGATTATGCTGATGCTGCATTCAAGTGCAATCAGCTGAACGGTGTTTTTGTTATTCGTATGTCTGTGCTCACACTGAGTTACCTCAACTCTGTGATTTACGGAGTTTCCTGATGGACAGTGAAGTAAACTGCTGCAGAACGTAGCTGCTGTTAGCTCAGTCTGTGAGCTCAGAGCGCCAGGGGAGCGTTACAGTGCATTTTGAGAGAGAGTGAGCGAAGAAGAAGTTGGCGGGCTTCGTGAAGCACCGTGGTGCAAGAAGGTTCCTGTTTGGACCTCAGCTGGGGCCTTTCCGTGTGGAGTGTGCATGCTCTCTCCTCTGTGATGAGCTGGTGACTTGTCCACGGTGTACCTCGCCTCTCGCCTAAAGTCAGCTGGGACAGGCTCCAGTCATCCAGGTGACCTTGATGAGGACAAGTGGCTACAGAAAATGGATGGAGCTTCTCAAATGTGTTCATTTGCAGCTGTTGCTGGTCAGTAAAATGACAATAAACTCTATAATTTTGAGGTTTAGATTGACGGTGGGTTGAAACAAGACATCTAAAGGTGTCACCATGAACTCTGCATGCTTTATCTTTTTTTTTTTAGTACATTTAATAAACCAAAACACAAATAACCAAGAAAACAACCAATACAATTAAATCCAGCCCATTAGAAAAGTAAAAAATGAGCTCCTGCTAACAGCCTGGTAATAGTAATTATACTAGTAAATGACCTGAATACTTCCTCCTCTTCACACTGGAGTCAAGAATCTCCCAGCTCTTCAGCTGGGTTGTGTTCTGGTGACTCTGAAGGTCAAAACTATCGTTCCCATCATTTTGATACCGATCAAACCGTTAAGTGGCACTCTTTGTACCCTACATGGAAACATCTGCATTAGTCTTGTTCCTCCACTCAGGTTTTTTCCTTTAATTAGTCACCAGTCTGTGTATTTGGCTGCTAACAACCTGTTTACAAAGTCCCAGTGTTATAGTGCAGCTCAGGTCAGCCAACACTGAACTGACCCACATTCGACCTCCCTCAGGCGCCTCGTGCCTTCGGGCTCCTTCGTATCGTCTTGCTCTCTCGGGGCTGGACGTCCTCCAAGGTTGACAGCCAAGCCTCAGGATACAAGTGTGATCCAGCAGCGGAAACATTGCACCTTTAACCTTAATTGTAACTGGGCTGGCTTCAGAGAGCTTCGAAGCAGGGGCACTGAGAGAAAGCAGCAGGCAGAGGTGGAAGTTAATTAACCAAATGTTCAGCTGGAGGATTTATCATGTTCGTATAAAATGCCTGAATCAAGTAAAACTGGTTCTTTGTCACGTTTGTTACACCTGGTCCAACTAAAGTAACACAAACTAACAAATGTTTATATGTGTTGAGTGTGCAGCAGATCAGAGAAGCTTCTCATGAAGTTTTATTTCAGTCATCCTTCCACATGAGCTCCAATGTTTCGGTCAATCCAGTCTTTTTTCCTGCCAACACAAAAACATCTTTTCTAGTCTCGTCTCAACAGCTTTAAGTCACGTTACCTTTGCAGAATGAACTGGCCATTCCAGAAACGATGACATGAAGAGCTCACCGCTTTGAAGTTCTCCAACACTTCATGCACAGAGAAGATCTCACGAGTCGTCAGGGGAAGGCAGACAGGCCCTTCTTGATCCTCATGACACCTCAATGACTTCATGCTTCAGTTGAACTATATTTATAAATGTTCTGTGACCACAGAAACCTGCAGAAAAACATACTGTCCTTGTATGTCTGCTGATTTCTTTCCCCCCCTTAAATGTGATAGGAGGTGCTGGATGAGGCAGGTAATGTTTGTTGATATCATTGATATCGTCTTCTCAGTGAAAAAGTTTAGAAATTAAATATTTAAGATAAAGACACTTTATTGATCTCACACTGGGGAAGTTCACTCGTTACAGCGTCCACAATAAAAAGGTGGATTAGAAAAAGGTGTCGCTCCTGGACTGGAGGACATTTTAGTTTTTTTTTTCCAGGTTTAAACTGAACGTTCTTAAAATAAATAAACAGCTGATCATTTGACTGAAAGAAACACAAAACAACAACACTCTGCTTTATTTCATTTATTATTAAAACTTAACAGGACTGAACACAGCGCGTCCCTCCTCTGGACCGCAGGCTGCTCGCCCCCTGCTGTTTGACTCCTGGTACTGCAGCTGCATCACCGCCTGCAATCAAAACTCAAGTTTAATTTAATGCAATTTATTTATCGGCTTAACATGCAGAGCAGCTTTAGACTGAACTCTTCATAATATTCTATTCATGCCTGATAGATACAGTTCAGGAGAACTAACATGGAAGTCATCCTGGAGTCACCACAGTGTCGTTTCTGGGTCTCCTGCAGCTCTGGCATTTTATTGACAGCAGTCTTCATTTAACCTACAAGACAGGAAGAAAACAAAAGAAAAGACCAGCTGTTATCCAACTCTGAAGCTACAGATTGTTGAACAGTTAAACTTAACAGTGAACACACCCATGTTGGTTTTTTCGTGGGTTAGGAGTCGCTTTAAAAAGGGAACTAAAACTTGTATATCGTACAAACTCTCCTTTAGTGAGGCGTTTCTAACTGCAGCATTAACGGCCGTGTCTTACCATGGTTTAACGTCACGGACTCTCAGCCTCCTTCGACCGCTCGAGGCTCCTGTGGCGAGAAAACAAACAATGAGAGCCTGACAGTGAACTGGTCAGCAGACTCCTAACATTACTTTTGTGCTACAATACCATTTTTTGACTATTTGAGGTTTGCCAAAGACAGAAATGACAGAATAATCTGAGTGTGTGTGTGTGTGTGTGTGTTTGTGTTTGCAGTGACTGGAGACTCAAAGAAAACAACAAACACGTTTTAAATGTAAATAAAGGTAATGGTGTTAAAATGTGAACATGCAGCACAGGTTAATAACTCTCCATGTGTGTCGATGTGAGGAGGAGTACAAATGTTGTATGAAGTGTGAGGTAAAGTTAATATACAGGTAGTTTTAGAAAGGCATCTCAGAACCCTGGAGTAGATCCATGTGTTTAGAAACTGCAGAGGGGACGAAAGAAGTTCATGACGACAACATTCAAATCTGTTGCAACCCTCAGGCAAAGTAAAGCCGTGTGAAGCTGGGCTTCGTACTGACACATGAGGGCTGAAATCCCCCAAACGGAGCTGGGAGCTGCACCGTAACCTTGTACTGAAGGAGACTTGGTCATTTTCAATGTCAGTCTTGCAGAATTTGGGCAGTGCCCTTTTAGATGAGGCCATTAGAGGCCAAAAGGGTTATTCTGGCATCACACTCAGACGAGACGACATGGAAAACATTTCTGGCCAATCAGGAATGAGGACTTGGTTAGAAAATGGATCACAGTGCAGACGGATACATCTCGACAGCCTCCAGGGCTTGAATCATGGCGTTGGCTGAACACAGAGTAGTTTCTTCTTGATCAAAGCTCAACAAACTCCAGGTAGCACCACGGTCCTTTTACAGCTACGAGACAACTCCTACATACAAAGAAAATGCCACAGTCGGGATGTGCCGTACTTTTTCAAAATAAAAAAAAATGGCTGGCTGGTCACTGGCATGACAGGGCGATCAAAGTTTAACAGAAAGAATGACAAAATGTGATCAAAGTATCAGGAGGCACTGAGAGGAGAGAGGAAAGGAAAGCAAAGGGTTCAGGCACTACTGCAGAGGTTTATAATCGGAGAACAACGCTCGTCTCTCCACTTCCCTTTTTACTCCTCAACCAACCAGAAAACAGGATGTGAAACAACCAGCGGCTCAAAGTTTATGTTGTCTTGGCTTGTACATCTGAACCACAAACCACACCACCATAATTTAGATCAGCGGCTTCTTTCTGTTTCACCGATGAAGGGAACGTCTTTGTTGAGTTTTTATTGTGGTTTCCTGGTGCTTTGTATAGTAATTTGTCCTGTGTGCTGTCTGTATAAAAAAATAACAGTATACTTGAAGGCTGTTGCTCCGTCACACTCAAAACTTATAATGATAGTGCAACTTAAAAACATACAAAATGTTAACGTGTCCATCATCTTCACGTTTTAGCAGGATTCATGGCATTATGCCGCACGCTGAAAACTGAGACTTTGTTTACATTTTGGCAAACTGGCACCATTAAATTACAATCATTACATAACTGACCATTATCGTAATGTGGGTTTAAATATCAGTGAATAATTGCCTTTTTCCCTATAATTTATGAGCCGATTTATGGATATTTAATAATATGTACAGTGTGTCAGTGTTCAGACTCAACTCGAAGTTAAGATTTGACCCGTATTGTGAGAGCTAAGAATTTTAAATTACTTCATGTTGTCAGAGCACATTGTGTTTAATAATGCACTAGTGCAGTTAGAGTGTCGGCATTCATACTCGCCTAACAATATGTTTTAAAAGTTAAGACAAACTTCTCAACTCTGAGAGAAGAACTAAAAATGAGTTTGTGTAGATGGTTTGACATTTTTTGTCTTGAAAAATGCAAATACTTAAATTCAAACACACAAAGTCAAAGAAACTGTATTATAAGAGATCACAGTACTGACAAACTGCATTGAACACTGGTTTTAAAGAAAATAAATAAAAAAAATAGGATGTCTGAATTTTACGATCCCACCCAGAGCAAACCCAAACAGTATGAGACACGTTTCACTTGCAAAGACATCCCAACCCAGTACCACGAAGACGACTGTTTGAAGTATTAGAGACATTTTAAAACAGCCAGACAGAACAGAGGGAGTCAGGAGGAGTGAGGACAGACTGCCGAGGTTTACACAGTTCAGAGATAAACATAAAATACTCAATATTTAAATAGTTTGAATGATTTTCTGATTTTGTGATAAAAAGTTACTGAATGTAGTTTAATCACTACAAACCAGAACCGTTAAAAGATGTTTAAAAAAGAAAAATGCAGCACAAAGACGACGACCTAAAAAGCTTTCTTACAGCTTTAAAATGGAAAATGCCATCACATCACGCTTTGTGTTCAATGTTGCACACAACCTGCCTAATTTGATCACTAATTACCTTTAAAAAAATGGCGAGGAGAAAGAAATCAGCTGAGCAGAGAGGATACAACTGAAATATCTTGCAGTCATACAAGACTTTCTAATGTTTTCACCTATTAGATAAATAAAAACAGGACACCCCTCTTGACTTGCAGCATTCCCCAAATATGACGTCAAATTTCAGTACGTCTGCGGTGTTGAACCAGTGACTCAGCCGTCCATACGTAGTTTCTTCATGCATACATACAGAGAAGCCAAAAGTACTACAACCACACATACACACTGCACGGGCTATGATGCTTTGCCACATCCACACACAAAAAAGGTTGAAGAACAAGAGATCTGCACTGTGATGCCATTCTTTGTAAGTGTGATGCCAGAAGCCCTGTAAACGTCACTGTGAGCAGCGACACGGTAGAAGAGAGGACAGAGAGAAGAATCAAGTTATGGGACAACTGTGCATCTTTGTATTATAAACATGGATGGGACACTTACCTTACTTGTTCAGCTGATCTGTGTAAGCATACCTCTGGCTGCAGTGCAAACAAGTCCAGGCTTTACTGTCCACTGACTTCTGCAGAACTACTCATCGTCAATGTAACCCAACTGCAGAGAAGAGCCTCTACTGTGGACTGGGGCAGCCTGTCTTTGACAAGCTGGCTGACAGCAGCTAACGCACCTCATTTACTCAAAGACATGAAACATACACACAATCACACGGGCACAACACGCCATCCTCTCTTCAACCGGTAAAGGTGCATGGGTCCTTCCTGCCTCAGGTAAGTTGGTGTATAGAAGGTTGGTCAGGTCTACTAGTGAAGTTTCTGCCATTGGCTTTAAAGGAGAACAAATATGGGTGGGGTGCAGTTCAGGTGTTAAAAGCCATAAATCTTGACTAAGAATCTCTCTTTAGGACTGCAAGTGTCAAAACTTTGGTTTCAAAAAGTCAAAATGTGTCTCCATAATGGACATTCATGTTCCTAAGCTGTGTAATACAGTGACAGTACAGTCTCTTGACTAAACGTCAGTGTCAAAGCCTTGATTTCTAGCTTTATTCCAGGGCAGCAGTCAACATATGTTGGTAATTTCTGCACCTTTAATGTAGTAACTGTTGTCTGAAGCGTGCTTAATGCCAGCCTTCAAGAAACAAACTTCTGTCAGTGGAAAAAATGTTTGATTTCCTTTGTAATTAACGTAAAATCAAAATGTGCTGCACTGAGACTCTGTAATATATATTGTAGCTGCTAGAAGGTGTCGGTATGGTTGGCGCCACCTCTACAGAAGAAGTCTTTCAGCGTCAGAAAGTTGGCGTCAAAGATTTGGTTACTTTAATAATGCAAAGTCAGAGCGTCTTGGGACATCTTGGTTCCAAACCACTAACTGTGTAGACTGTTGAATATGCTTGGCGCCACCTTTAAACAAATCCTGACTACCAACTTGTTTTAAATATGTCAGCGTCAAGGCTTTGATTTCCATTTTACGGCAATGACACAAAGTGTTCTGCAACAGGCGTTTCTTTTTAGTGTTCTTGGCACGGTCGGTTCAATCGTGGTTACTTGGAAGAAGAATGGCCAAATGTTAAAAACATTACAAGCAACAGTCCAAACTTATGTCCAAGCTAATGAGCCACCATTTTTTTCTTCATTAACAAAAACCACCCCAACAGAAGCTACAGACTTTGAATTTCTTGGTTTGGAAAGCTCCTTCTCATTGTCCAACACCTTTAAAGATGGTCATACCTGTTAAAGAAAAACAATTGTACACAACACCAACACACAGACATAACATTACAAAAGTTTTAAAATTTACACTTCGGTCAAGTCAATGAGAACTTGTACTATTTTTGAAAGATGAAAAATGTGTAGAGAATCTCAAACGTCAAGACGTTTGTTAGGTATGTATTCATCTCTGATATTTAATTGAATAGTCTTAAAAGACTACAAAGTATTGGCGATCATTTGACATTTTTCTCTTGAAATCTACTCCAGAGATTAAATTTGTAAGATTCAGATAAATCTGTCCATTAAGTCAGGAACTGGACAGTCTGTTTACAAGCGAGCACTACATGCATGAACCCCAATACGTATGCTCAACTCTTTGCCTTGATTAGGTAAGACAAGTTAATGATGGTATTGTTTTTAATGTAGATGTTGTGTTTAAGTTAGATATATGATCTTACAAAGTCATCCAGAAAATAAACAGCCATCTAAAAGTTATCAAAACTCTAGGCCAACTTTGGGTAGGGTAAATAAAAATAGGTCCCATTAATATGAAGTTTTAGGTTGCATTAATCTACAAACAATGATTTAAAAATGGTTAGACTGAACTTAGACTTTGTCTGGGAAAACAAAGATGATTCAAAAACCACCAATCTGGTTTTGCTGACTAAAAAAGTAGCCCTCCTTTCACATAGATTTCCATTCCTGCAACCATTATGCAATGAATGATGTAACTTACATGTCTTCAAACATCTATGGGCAAATACAATTTGATGATGCCAATCACTTTCAGAAACGTACCAACAATTTCTGCTTTTAACATTAGAGGTACAATGAATCATTTGAATTTTCAAGTTTAATAGTATGTAATATCATTTAAAAGTCTTTTCCATGTAGTTTTATCTACAGGTGAATGCTTCATGCAGGATAAATGCCATGAAGCTAGATCAGCTTCAATGCCTTACTGTCTATCCATACCACAATGACTCAAAGGTAAATGTGTTTTCTGTTGTTGGAGTCCTTGTTTCAATCCTCTGCATGTTGTTCTGCTGCAAATCTTACTAAGATTGTTTGCACAAGTCCAGTGTTTAGTTTTCTTTTCTAAATCATTCCTCAGTCCACGCTATACAGCCACAAATTCCTCCATAGTCCACAATCTTTAAAGCTGGTCAAACCTGTTAAAGAAAAAATGTACATAACACAAACACACGTAACATTGCAGATCAACACGTGATATCCAGTTCTATTACCAAATTCATCCAAGTATATGTCGTCCTCTGTTTCGCAGCCATTTCAGATGCATTTGTAGGGTTCCCAGATGCCACATGAAGAGGGAAGATTTTCTTTGGGATACTTTTTTTTTTAAAACAAGAGTGAAAACTCTTATTTTTAGTTGCTGTACAAGCTGCACTAGAGGAATACCACAAGTACTTTTAAAGTTTCCTCATGTCTCGCATACTTTCATGATTTGTCAGTCTTTGACTGTTTTACAAATGAGAAGAATTGCCATGGGATGCATTGTCATCCAGTTACAGGCCCAAATGGTATCCCAACGTAGACGTAGCCTTTGGCTTTATTGAACACGTAATGTATGCGGAGCAGCTGCTACAAAACTAGGCTTCCACTATAAATCAATTAAACTGACTATACCGCTTTATACCAGTTGATGCCACAGAGATCTGACCTGCAAACGTAAAAGTAGGCCAGTGTATTTTTATTGTACCCAAGTTGTGCACAGCTCTTCTACGGAGAATTGGGTCAAATGTGTCTATAAAGGGTTTAAAGATTTAAATTAAACTGCTGTTATACAGAAAAGGTCATCTCGTCTTCCACTTTGTGTTCTTGATAACCGTAATGGCATGCATTCATTTTGCCAGTAGCTCACCAGATATCAGTTGCTTGGTAACTTTATTCCTTAGAAGTTTTGCATTGCTGGGTCCAAAAACTTAAGACGCAATCCCAAAACGTCTCAAACATTCGCCATACTTCCAAGTAGAAGATGAGGTTGAAGGTGTAGTCATTCATTCTGTTCTGAATGTTCTCAACCGGTTCGCATACGTTACTTGTTCAATAGCCAAAGCGTTTAGATTATAGAAATACCACTATATGTACAAGTGACTACAATGGTTAGGCAGAAAGCCACTTCTCATTCATATTGAAAATGTAAGCATTATCATCATATAGTATCAGAAGCTGAGCTTCAAAAAGGACACTTGTTAACTATACTTGATGCAAAAACACCACCTACCTCCACAAATTCAAGTAAAGCTTGTGCCAGGAAAGATGAAACCCTACTGCTGAGCATATTCTCCATTTCCATAGCAAAACAAACAAAAAAACTCAGGCAAGTGTAACATACTTGTTATACAAGTTGTAAATAATACAAGAATACTTACACTTACTTTTTTTTTTAGCTCACCTCCTTCTAACCACACAACTCTGAGAAAGACTTGCAGAGGCAAGCCAGTGTCCGTTTGCTGCTAAGTGATGTCAAAATACCTCAAACAGGTACTGACGTGATTAGGCTAATAGGCAGATGCCAGAGTAGGCAGCAGAGTACAAATGTGAATTTCAATGACAAGACCTTAATGTATTTTCCTTTATGGTATATAAAATGTTCATTTGTTTCTTTACATAGCAGGCACTTCATCAGTTTGTTAACAAAACAGTAGCCCACATCAACAGGTTTGTAATTTAGGGTCTCAAGGTAATTAATACCAAGCATGCTTTTATTGCTCACAGTTTTAAGTCTTATAGTTATTCTGTTTTCTTTTGATATCATTTGTGAGCTCTTGCCACAGATAATGCAACTACAGCTATACACATGTTGTCTCCCAGAATGCAGAAAGGGACTGGTCAATGGGCAGAAGCCTGATTTAGGGTAAATAACAAAAATAATGAAATAAAAGCACTGTGGTTTCCCGCTTTACCCAAGTAACTCTAAAGCTCATCTTTGACGGTTAAACTACACAGTACGCTGGTGATATAAACCACCCACATAAAATATGTTCTTTAAATTAGATTCTTATCAATAACCAATAAAACTGGCTATGATGTAACAAGATGTACATGTAAGGGAATTCACAGGCTGGAGACAGTTAAACGTCAAAGGTGGACCATTTTCACAACAGTACGAGCCATGTCAAGCTTTTAACTAAAACCAGGGCACAGAAATCAAACTCCAGATTTCTGTTCTTCTTACAGGTCCAACTAAATGAAAGCTTCACCAATGAAGTCCAAGTTTAAGATTCAGATCCATTTTCCAAATCCAACTTGTTTGATTGTTGACGCAGGTCATGTATCTTTAGAAGATATTGAATTAATAGCAACAAGAATTGAACAGATTTGGTCACTTGGACATTTCTTGCTTATTTTTTTTAGGGTTAAGGTTCATGAATTCATCCGTACACGGAACAACCTTATAATTTAGCTTCTAGTGGTTATCATGCTTTCAAAACTGACCACAATGCATGTTACATACGTCCAACTGAGCCCCTTGCCAGTCATGCAAAGGCAGATTTACTCATGCCAACAAATGGTGCAACTATGGTATGGACAAGTGACTCAGAAAAAGTATTTAGTTACTTTAGTAAAGACTTCCTTGTGTTTCTCTGTTGAGCTCTGCACTCAAAATAAGTCCTTAACTAAACTCAATGTGACTACGTTTATATGCAGTTTGTAAATGAGAATTTGTGTGACCTGACTAACGAACATGCCATTAATATTTTTTTACTATAGCCACTCATGGACCTTTGATCCGATTAACCCGATCGATGACTACTTTTTTGCCAGTTGTTGTTTTCATACACGGATTTGAGATCTCGTCACAATTCAAGTCTGGGTTTTACGTCACGTGTCCGTCTACGGAAACGGACAAGTTTGCTAACAACAGTTAAACAGGTGTGTTATTAAACAATTTAAAAACACAAATTAACCTTAAATATTGGACTGCATGTAAACGTAGTCAATAACCACCAACATGGACGCACCGACGTGGTCTGTGGTGAGCAGAAAGTGTTCGTAAGGGGACCCACAACCACACACACACTACACCATAGGCTTTCTTAAAGGTTCTATGTGTCATTTTTCTGCTTTCTTGTAGCATGACTGTTATTGAATGAACAAACTCATTCCACCCACTTCAGTCTGAAGTATAACGTTTTAAGAGAAGAGTCCTCCACAGCGTAGACTTTGCTGCTGGGTGCCGTCTGGTCTATAGATGGTGTAGATGCAAAATGGCGTTCTGCTCTACCCAACCTAAATACTTCTTTATTAAAAAGTACAATTCACTCCAACTATACTTTTATCAAGACTGTGATGGTATCAGTAAGTTTGTGAATTTGCAGAAGGTAAAGAAGCAAACGACGCCGTGGGGCGTTTGCGTATGCTTCAGGAAGTTTGTCTTAGACGCATCGCTAACTGACGGAGGTCAGGACTGCGGCAGAGATAACACATAGACCCTTTAAGACCTAATGTGGCGGATTCCACATTATTTCATTAGTGCAAACAACCAATCGTTTGTGATTTGGTTGCTTTCTGAGCGCACTGTACGTTTCAACTTTTAGGAATAAACGTTAACGGGTTTTGTCCTGATAGAACCAATGTCTCTTTATTATAATACATGCTTTGACTCCAAATGTATGGCACAAAACACAGCCATATAAAGTTGAGAAAAATGTTACAGTTATCACTTCACGGCGACTCACAGAGCATAATACATCTAGAAAAGAAAATTATACATGGGTCAGAAAGAGCTAACGGACCACACGAGGGTGACCTATCTTCCCATACTACTGACAATACAAAATAAAAAAATGAAAATATTGACTTTGTCATAAAAAGGAGTAAATTGTCAAGCTAAAATGTAGCAACAATTTGAACTTAAATACAAGAAATGCATGTTTGTTTTGGAGAACCTATACAAATGGTGCTGCTGGGAGCATCAAAGAGCAGCGTTTAAAAACGGGGTTTCTTAGTAGGACCATCAAACTCCTCGCGAACCCTGCCATACCCGGGGTTACCAGGACCCATTCCCCTAGGACCGCCCTGGGCGAAGCGCTCATTGCGCTGTGGGGGTCAAATTTGCCGGGAGGGTAAGGTAAGGTATGAGGTGTGTTCAGTGCGCAAGCACACAGTTCATGTCCATATGGAAGTGTATATAAAGAGGTATGGCAACAGAGGTGATTTGAGTTATATCGTGAGCAGATTTACAACACAACCAGCAGGAGACACATCCGAAGAAACGGTTCGTTCCAATATGAAGATCCACAGGTGCCACAGGTTACATACGGAAAAGGAAGAGAGGGTAATGCTTTTGTTAGTCAGTGCCTACCTAGTATGGTCTCTCCAGTGCATGCCAAGACTAGACTAGAGTCCTCACTAGTTATCTGGTCAAGCATTTTCTAGATGCTGACCATTTATTAAAGTAGTCTATGAATAAAAAAAACATTTTTATATTCCTTTGCTACAGGCAGAATTCATGTTTTCTGGTGTCAGGGAGACACGGGGGGTTGAAGCGCTGCAAATACTTGCGCGAACAGCGGCCTGACTGTTTATACTCAAACATAGAGCTGATCTTTACTAATATATCATTTTATATAACATATCACAATATATTAAATCTGCTACACTAAGCGGTTTTATTTGTTCCTGCATAAGTGGGGAATCACTCCTTTTGCCACAGTGAAGCTAAGGCGCTTCCCTCCTGCCTGTCACTGTCCCAAATACCATCAAATACGTCGAATAAAAAAAATAATAAATCGCAGTGAAACCATTCTTAAGTGTAGTAAACGGGTAAAACAGCAGACAGATGGGCAGAAAAATAAAAAAGGGTTGGCACGAATGGTATGCACAGATCACCACTGAGCAGAATCAAATCACACATTTACATGTTATATCGTGATATTAATATGGACTATCAGCGTATTTTCTTGCCTGATTCGCTCGCAGTTCATGTCAAAGATAGAAGGGAATCGGCCCAATTGGTTACAACGGGCGCCTGAAGGAAGGGGGCAGCGCTTCCACCTCCCGTGTGTCCCCCCAGCATTAGAAATTTAGAAACCAGATATGAAAGTGCCATCGAAACAAAGTCTGACTGAATTAAGTGAGTTTCCTGAAAAGAAATCATGATGTATTATCTGCTGTTCAGCCATTACAGCAACAAACTAATGGTCCCCAGTGTGACCAGAATCTGAAGTACGGGGACTCTTTGTAGGATATTGGCACTTGGGTATAATAAAAATGTAAACATTGCAGAAGACAATCAGCACAATCTTTTTTTGTCAAGGAAGCAATGTGATGATAATATGCAGTTTATACACCAACTCAGACCTGTGAAACTAGAATGGTTTGAGAAAGAATGAATGTCTCAAAGGTCCAAAAATCCAACAGAGCGTGGAGGCTTTGATTTACAACACGAGGCTACGCTGGAACAATGTGGTGAGAACAGAACACAGGATGCAGCGTAGGAATGTAGAATAAGAAGATATCTTACTAACATCAACCTGCCCAGCCTACTAAATTAAACTGAGCTTCACAAAACTACAGCGTGTCAAGGTGCACACTTCATGCAACTTCATGGACTCAAAGACTGTTGCGTCGCCAACGTCAACACTGCCAACAAGCTTGAGCGACGGGCTGTGTTTTCAGTTTAAATAAAATCAATAAGGGCTTTAGATTAAAAGCAAGACTAAATAATTAGGCCAGAGTGGCACCATTTTCCAAATACAAAACTGAGAGTGTAAGCGTATACTATACGGCAACTACAAACTTTATGTATAAGCCTTCAAAGCTTGATTAATGTTTCATTGAGGTCAATGTTAACACATTTTAGATTTATGTTCTTATCGTCAACTGTACTCGAGAAACAAACATAACATCGGTACTACAATTCTGCCAGAAGCGTATATTTCAAGCTTCATCTGGTATTCACTGATATCATCCTAAACACAAGCGGTCACAATGCCCGCCCCCATTAATTAATCCTGCTTTAATATGCAATACAATGATTGTTTTCGTTTCAGACTTCATGTCTTACCGTCATCCTGCACTAAAAGCTTTACAAATGCTCAGTAACAAAAAAAAAAAAAAAAAAAAAAAAAGAGGTGCTGGTCCAGAAGATGAACTACACACCTACCCTCAGGTCTTCAGGCCTTAATAAAAAGGAGCTTTACACAGGATTTCCCACTGCCACCCAAAAATACACATAACCTTCACTTCTTCTCATGACAGGTGATTCAAACTGCTAGCACAGTGTGAAAAAAAGTGATTTAAAACTAAATAAGACACGTTGTCAACAGTTTAAAGGGGAGCACACTCCGTTCCTGCCTCCGTTCAAGAAAAAGTGCCTGTCCAGCTCACATGAGACAGGGCTTGCAATAGCAGCCGACTACACAAACTGTGAGATAAGAGTGAGCAGAGCCACTGAAGTCTGTCTACAGCTGTCAGAGCGGTGTCTTATGTTTTAGTGCAGGTTGACGGTTTTGTGGATGCGGTAAGACTCAGGTGACGATAACTGAGGGGGCATGGCTCGCCGTTGAAAGGAACCCTATCAGACGGGCAACATATCTGTCACATTCAACAACCAGCAAGCCATCCGAAGATGGCGAGGAACACGAGTCATTCATATATTCCCATCCTGCTCGGCCAGCTGGCCTTCGTGTTTAAAAATCAGCTGGGCGTCTCTCCGACAAAAAGGAAAGCCGAACACTATATTAACTACTGATTTTCCAAAAAGTGGGATACGTTACCATTTCGTTGCCCATCAAGCCGCCTGGAGATGATCCCATTCCCTGCTGTCCCTCAAAGCCCAGTCCACCCATGGGGAACTTCTGGTTGGACGCACCAAAGGGCATATCTAAAAAAATATTAGTGTAGAAGATCTTTTTATAACATCCCCTTTAAGTCTAAATAAAAAGCAATGCTTAAAATGTTTTGAGATGTTGTTTGAATGTTATGTTCATGTTGGAGGCTGTATTTTATGATGCTAGTGAACTGATCTTTGCCTTTGAGAGGTATCTTCAATATTAAGTTATTGATTGTTGGTAGCCACTGTTATAAATGGGACAAAGTGAACTCTGAGTGTCTTCTAAAATAGAAATGAATAATAACTTACCACCCATGCCCAAAGCTCCACCAGGATTCATTCTCATTTCTCTGTCCCTCTGTAACAAAAAGACAAAGACAAGTAAGTTAACATTAAGCCACACAAATGATGAAATATTGTCTTAACTGAATGTGTAATAGGTTTGTGTTAACTTTTAAGTTCAGCTTAACTCACATCCATGAAGTTGCCCATCCTGTAGTTCTCCTCACGCTGGCGGCGCATCTGTTCTTCCATCTCCCTCTTGCGAAGCATCTCCTCCTCCCGCCGGCGACGCTCTTCTTCTTGTCTGTTTACAAAAATGAACACATCGATTAAATGCAACCAGAGAATTAACAAATACTAACAGATCAGTGTGAGGGAGCTGTAATGTAACATCGTGGACACTGAAGGATGGGGTATAAATACCTGATCTGCATCTCCTTCCTCTTCTGCATCTCTTGACTGTGCAACTCCTCCATGCGCCTCAGCTCCTCCTGCCGTCTGAGCAGATCTGCATTGAAACACGAAAACATCATTTAAAAATTGAAACATCTTCTCACGTGATAAATAGCATATAATATCAAACAGCTGCTGGCCCTCGTTTCTTTATTTAACTTGCCTTGTCGGAGCAGGTTGGCCTGGTGCTCGTGGTAAGCGTCCTCCATCTCGCTCTCAAGCTTCTCGCGAGCCTCGCGCATGTTCTTCTCCACCTGCTGCCTCTGCTGCTTCTCCATTTCATCCAGGGACTTCCATCGTTTGGAGTACTCGAACTCAAAAGTGCCTGGACGAGCAAAACGGGGAGGTTCCTCTCGCTCTCTGTAAACACAATGCACAGCATTTAAATGACAGCATCTGCACTGTAGTCCTGTGTGATGAAAAGAGAAAGTAACTTTCAAAATTATACACAACGCTAAAGGCAGCAGCATCTCCTCCTCCAGTAACATCTGCTTGATTGATTTTTAACAGCTGCAACCCCTGAATGACCCCACCAACTACTGATGCAACCCCCACACATCACACCATCTGCTGCCCACAAAACAATGACCTGAAACAGTAATTATCATAATAAAGACCACTGCATCAGAGACAGGAAACCACATCCAGCCAGTTCAAATAAGCTCTGCTGATCCCCACAATGGCATGTATGGTGTGAACACAACAAGTTGATATGCTTACGCTTGGTATCTGGGGTTCTTCTGTGCCAGTTTCTCTGGAAGACCATCTTCATCATCAAATTGCTCCAGAGGTTCGACAACAACAGGACGGGGTGATCTGAAAAAGGTGAAACAAACCAGGATAAGCAAGAGTTTCAAGCATCTTTCGTGGATGTGTACTTGTGGTGCTCACAGCACTTACGTGGTGAGAAGGAAGACGCCTTCGTTGCACCGATCCAGGGCCTTTCTGGCTGCGGGTTTGGAGGCAAACTCGACAATGCCCTTGCCCGTGGAGCGGCCGCGATCATCTACAATGACGATGGCCCTCTCGACCATGCCAAACTGTGAGAATGCTTCTTCCAGGAGCTCGTTGGACACAAACGGGGACAGATTCTTTATGGACAACGCTGCAGAGTGTGTGGCAAAGCGGACACGAAGGGGTCTGCCTTTCATCGGCGTGTCGTCCAACTCTGCTTTGGCTATTTCTGCAAGTGCACGAGACTCCTGCAAGGAAATCAGACGGCACATTTTCATTCAGGAATCTGCTTTTGTGTAGAGGTAGAACATCAGACAGACTATGTAACAACTTACCAATCGTATGAAACCAAAGCCTTTGCTCTTGTTGATGAAGACCTCGCTGGGCTCGCCGTATTTTGCGAACAGCTTCTTGAAATCTTCCTCCGTGATGTCGTTGGGCAGATTTCCGATGAACAGGCGACACCGCTGTGTGTAGGTCTTCTCACCTGGCTTCAGCAGCATGGACAGTGTTGCCCTGAACTCCTGTTAATGGACACAACAACAACAAAAACATGAATTTAACCCTCAAATCTCAACACCAAACCAAATAAAACACAAAATTATTTTTAATTAAATAGAATATTAAAAGGGGATTTAAGATGGCGAATGTGTTCAATAATAAGTATTTAGTTGTTATATAACGGCTCATGTAACGGTCATTCATGTCTTTATCCCCCGGACTAACCGCCCATCCCCCCCCACACACACAGAGGGGGAAAAAAAACAAACTTGACCTATATTTTTTTATACGAGTCAATTTAGGGCAAAATGTCGCACACACGATGAGAAAAGAAAAAAAAAAGAAATTAGATCAGCAGAAATGTTTCACACTGCGTTTTCTTTGTTTTACCGGAGCCTTTTTTGAACTGTACGAGTTATACACAAAATGGCGGATAGCTAAAGCCACTGAACGGGACAGTTGGCGTGATTTTAAACACAGCGTGTGCCGCTTTTAAACTGCAGCCGTCGACTTGAAGGATAAATACAATCGATAACGCTGTACGAAAACACCGCCCGCTCGGGATGAAAACTGTTTCAAATCGAGCGTAACTGTTAGCAGCTAGCGTTAGCTAACAACAATGGCTGCCGAGGCCGTTCACAAACCTTCTGCTGGCTCCCGTCTGAGTCCGCCGCGTCGTTGTTTGTCGCACCTCTCGCCGGCTCCTCTCGCTCCTGTTTGGGCTTCGTCGCCGGTGGCCCCGGTCTCTGGCCCTGCTGAGGGCCCGTCCTCTGATGGTTCTGCTGAGGCCCAGACTTCTGGCCTTGTTGTGGGCCCATCTTCTGGCCTTGCTGTGGGCCTGTCTTCGGGCTTGGGTGTGGAGGCGGCTTCTGTTGTCCGTTAGCCGGTGATTTCAGCTGCTGGTTCTGGTTCTTGTTCGCCTGGTTGGGTGGAGGGGATGTGATGTTCGGTTTCGGTGGAGGGGATGTGATGTTCGGTTTCGGCGCAGGGGTTGCCGGTTTCCGCTGCTCATCCTGCTGTTGCTGTGCCGGCTTCTGCTGCTGCTGCATCGGGCCTTTCATCGTGAGAGCCGGGCCGGGGCTCGGTGGAGGGATGATGGGCAAGGACTGGTTCTGTTGTTGCTTCTGGGGGGTCATGTGTGGTCCTTGATTAGGCGGTCTGTTGAAGTTATTATTTCCTCCCCTCCGGTTTTGGTTCTGATTCTGGAAGGGATGGTTCCTAAAATGCGGGTTTCCCATTAGCCCTCCCCGCATCGGGCCGCCGGGTCCGCCGCCTCTGCGTGGCTGGAAATTATTCATCCCGAGGCCGCCGCGATTGTTGTTAAATCGAGACATTGATCCGTGTATCAACGAAAACTTAAAAAATACTTAAAACGTTGTAGATTCGTCGCGTAACGACCGCTTCCTCTCGGCTTATGCAGGTCGTGCTTCTCAAAATGGCGACTAACCGTCGAGTGCAGTGGAGTCTTTCTTTCTCCGGACGGAGAGCGCCGCCCCGCGCTGCTCATTGGTCGGCCGCTCAGCAGGAGGAGTCACCGGGGACGTGAAGCCTCCGGAGGAGCCGGTGTGTTTGAGTTCTCTGGGTTTTAAATATGAAAGACCTGAATCAGGGGTGTCCAAACTTTTTATAAGGAGGGCCTGATTTGACAGTGTGAAAATGCCCAGGGGCCAATACTAATATTTAAAAGATTAAATTTAAAAGATATTTAAAAAAAACAAACATAAGATTTACATATAAACGCACATTTTTTATGGCAATGTAACCAAATCTAAGCCAGTCAGGCATGAACAAATCTAAAAACCAAACATCTGAAGTCAGATAAAGAATACATTTTATGGAATACGTTAAACTTGCATGAAGTTGATACAAATCTGAACCTCGTGTTCATTTTAAACTTGACTTATTATGAGTAATGCAAAGTCTGTTAACATTTAAGTTTTAAACATATCACTCTTGCTCTCGTCTTTAACAAAATCATTCAGAAAGTAATATTTTGTGTCACATCTACAGATATGTAACACCAGCAGTTATGTTCTTAAAGGTTCAAATGCAATCCTAGCAGGCCATAAATAATATATTATAAAAATGAAGCTTTGGGCTGCATGAAATCTGAAATCATACTTTGGACGTGCCTGACCTGAGCAGTCATACATTCATAGATTTATTTCCTTTGTTTTCTCATGATAATGAGTTAATTTCTTTTTGTATCCCGAATTATTTATTGTTGAAAAAATAAAAGTTGTTATCCCGAGATAAGAGGATCATTTTCTCAAGATAATAAAACTTTGTTTTCTCGTGATAACAACAGAATTAATTTAAGATCTCAATGTTTTTGGTTATTTGCTGTTATCTCAGGATAACATTTGTTATTTCAAGATTACATAAACAACTCGAGGTCTCGAGAAACCAAATGCAAAAACATGAGAAGATGGAGGAAATAAAATGTGTCAGGGCTTCCACTTATTTCTGCTGTGAAGTTGGACATTTGAACATGGAGACTTATGGAGATTGACTCACTTCTGGAGCCAGCCTCAAGTGGACGTTTGGGGAACTGCAGCTTTTTGGCATTTTTGGCAAATATCATAAATAAAAATCAATATAATGCAGTCCAGTTTAACACCACCACCAATACTTAAATTAACACCTCTGACAGTGTCAACAAAAACTGAAACATTACAGGCAGAGTTGTTGTACTGGATTTGTACATGTGCTGTGTGCTAAATCCCCCACACTGATCTCAACTACTACAGCAGTGCTGATCAGACTCACACCTGTGGTGCTATAATAGATTTCATTAATAAATACATATTCATCACTTCCCATCTTATCATTGTATCTCCTGATATATATGTCAAGCTATGGAAAATTAAAGACACTTAACTCGGATGCTTTTTTTGGTCATTTATTCTGCATACAGGTGTCGTTTTGAAAACAAACAAAAAAAGGAGAGACCCCAAGTCTCACCTCAACATGTTTTCTTAATGCTCATCATTATAAACAGACACAAACAAAAAAAAAAGGATGAGATGACAATGGTGACAAAACACAACGAAAATAAGTCCAATAACACACATGTAGAAACCAGGGACAACACACAACCCAGGAGAGAACACAACGAGACGGAGTGACGTAATCACACGGGGGGAGGAAAAAGCAAACCAAACGCAGGGCGGCAAGATAAGAGACATTCATTGATTAATAAACAACAATCCAAACACTCTTTCCTCCTTTGAAACTTTCGTTAAATCATGTTTGAAAACAGTAATATGGAACAAAATTAACATTCACAAAGGAATTTGCAGAACACCTGATATATATATATATATATATTTTAAGCACACACGACTCCTCAGGGTTACACTCTTAACTTGTTCAAGATTAACGTTTTTTTTTAATTTGTAAAATCATCCTTAAGTTATGTTGGAACAGCTTCTTGCCGAAGCCCTACCAGTGTATAGCCATTTTCTTTTAACGATAATAGAGTTGGGTTTAACTTTAACTCTGACCTTTTATGTTCTATTAGTGTGTTACAGTAAGTTGCAAAGGGATGGAAGCTGGGAAGTTAATATGGTGTCTTACATTTTCTTGGGGATAAACACCAGTTTTGGCGTCATGGAGTTAAATTGACCGGGACTAATGGAGAGGAGGCCGTTCGTGAGGTTGGAGGATGCCGAAACAGAAACACTTGAATGAACGGAGGGGATGTTTTAAAGAGGAAAAGTCGGTGGGAGGAACAGTGAAACGACTCATGGTGTGCAGTCTGTGCGGGCCTGCAACCATCCGCAGTGATGCATTATCTCATGCAACTCGTACTGGTCAGTCATTCCCCTTTCAGTCTACAATCTTGATTTAAAAAAAAGGAGGAAATCAACTGAGGTAATCTGACATGAAGAATCACAAAGCAGAAAGAGATCGCTGACATGCAGGTGTGGAAGTTTTGAAATAAACAGCACAGGGTGGCAAAAGTATCGATTGATTATGTTTCTTTTATTTCAAATGGGTTTTCTTCATATAATTCAAGATATTTTATCACACTCATTAAAAAATAAGGAAAGAAATGTGAGCCCCAGAGGATGTTGGTACTTTGATTAAAAAGGGGCGTCTGTAGTTACATGGTCAAAGATTACCAGTGCGAGACCTGGACAGGCTGCGGTGCACTGTCGTGGTGTGGTAGGAGGTGAGATGGAGGGATGGGGTTGGTGGGAAACGAAAACCAGCACTCACCCTGACCCAGCAGTGAAGCTGCAGTCAGACCGAATTTCAGCTGTGGAGATTAACTTGTGTAGCTGCAGGAGCTGGCATGGCCAGCAGCCGTAAAGTTCTGAATTATACCGCGTTTTGTAACATGTTTGTATGTCACAAAGCAGCATCCAAGTAAAAAAACAAGATTATAAGTCAAAATTTCCTGAATGAGATCCCATCTTTTCTCTCAAACTAGCTGGACATCAGAGAGCCTGAAAAGACTGGAAAAGCTAAATCCGGTCTGACTGCGCCCCGGTACAATCGCGGACAGCATCAGGTAGGTGTTAACCTGCTTATCCGATATTAATGTTGGATTTCCACTAAAACTGACGCAGCAATGAAAGAGGGAAAGGCAGTGGGAGTGGAAGCGACGGGGAGCTGAAAATAAGAAGAAGCAAAATGAGGTAAAAGTGGAGAAGAACTGAGGTTGTTTGGAGGTGTCAGACAAAGGTTGTTTAAATAAAAAAAACACAGGGAATGTATCGTATGACTCAGTGTTTCTCCCTCCGAAAGGCTAAGACTTTGTGAGTGCGAGCGCTTGGTAATGTTACTATCAAATCGGTGTGTTCAGTTTGAGTGCTGTTGGGTTGGTCTGCGTGGAGAAGCGAGTAGTTTAGTTTAGCAAATTCTTTATTATCAAATCTGTGTGTTTGTTGTCGATGTGTGTGGAAGAGAGAGGGTGGGTGTGTAGGGGGGTGCTCATGGCTGTTTCCTGTGGGAGAATGGCAGATCAGGGGTGAGAGGTCAGTGTCTCAGGGGGGGTCACAGTGGGGATGAGGTGAGGTCAGATTCGGGGCAAATACTTCTCGATAAATTCCTTTACATCCTCCATCTCCTGCAAGGGAGCAAAAGAAGAGGATAAAGTTAAAGAAAGTCAACATCAGTGGCGTCAGAAATGACTCAGCCTGTGGCGGTACAGTACCTGATGACAGGAACTGTGAGAGAGCCCTGGGTAGGTTGAGAAGGTGATCATCTGAGGGTTGACTATGGATTTGAGCTTCTTTGCCGTCATGGCACCAAACTCCACTGGGATCATGGAGTCGCTCTCACCGTGGCACTGCAGGATCGGGATGTTCTTGTTGCCGCTTGATGCCTAGAGACAGCAGACACAGGGCAGACTTAGGACAACCTCCACAGCGAGGCAGATAAATGTTAAAAATATTCTTCTTCCCGTTTGGAGGAGTCAGTGAAACTGTGACTGTACCGATGGGAAATTCTTGTGAAGTGGTAGCCAGCAACTGAGGGCCACAACGCCAGCCAGCTGATGCTGGCAGGTCAAGGCGGTATACAAGGACAAAGCCCCGCCCTGAGGAGAAAGAGGGAGATTTATATACACGCATTAATTTACATTTTGCTACAAATATGACTCACATTGCTAAGATATGAAGACTAACCTGAGAGAAGCCACCGAGCATTATACGGTGTGGGGGGATCCCGTTTTTGGCCTCGTAATCGATTATGGCCTTGACTGGAGGAGAGCAAGAATAAATGTTATTCATATAAAGTGTCAAACAAACCCTTCAGATGTTGGTACTGCATGGTTCAAAGCCACTTCTGTGTTTTTAGTACTTTCTGTACTTTTTTTTGAGTTTCTCTCGACACCAAATTTCATCTGTTTTGTGGGCAAACATGGAGTTGGAACTATGGAGATTAGTGATTTGTCCTTTTTCCGTTATACAAACTACTTTTTGATACATCAGCTGGAGGTGCTAACCAGGCTACAGAGGGAGTATGGAGAGTTTGGCACCACAGAAACGGGGCTGAATGAACTCACTGAGGGCTGGTAACTCTGGACGGCTGAAGACAGACAGGCCAGAGTCAGAACTGGGTCGCTGCAGGAAGGTACTCAGCCTTTCGTACACAGGAGGGCCCACTCTACCACCAGGGCGCCTCTATTTATTTATTTTTCTTTCCCACTTTGTGTACTGTAACGGGTTTCCACAGTGTGGGATCAATAAAGTCTATTTTATCTGATCTTATTAACTTTTCCCAGGTTAGTGTGGTGACAGCAGAGAGACGTAATCGTACTTTTAGGAGTGTTTCAAAGGAGCTGTTGTGCTCTCTGACCACTGGGAGGAGCCTCGGATCTTCAAAATTCAACATTTCTGAATGTTACGAGGTCAAGCTTGAGAAGCAGAAGTAGAGAGATGAAGTAGTTTGGATGGAGTGTTGATCATCTAAAAGTGTTTGCAGCTGCTCTTTTTACGGGAAATAACAAACAGCAGATCCTTTTAAAGCTGATGCGATGTCCTTGTGGACCAGCGCTTAAAAACACTGAACTCACTGTTGTCTGCTGCCTTCTTGATTCCAGATTCGTCCTCTGGAGTGTCGGGGGTGAGACCCATGAGGTCAAACCTGCACACATGCAGAAGCGAGCGTTTTAAGGAAATCAACAAACACAATCGCAGCATTGTCAGTGCCAATATGGGAGCCTATTGTGGTTTCCAAGGAAACAATAGCACCCAGTGTTGAACTAAACGCTGTCTCTTTCAGCACGCCAACTCACCACGCGGGCATCGACGTCTTCATGTTGAGAGTAACGGGAATTCGGGGCCTGCAGGGGGGAGGAGATGAATGAAAACATGACAGAGATCAGCCAGGAGCTCTACAAAACATACGACACGTTTATCTATATAAAGTATTGGTTTGAAGCTACTTTTGAATTCTGACAGGAAAAACTGTTGACAGATTAATGTTGTACAGAGAAAAATATGTTCATTTTTCTCCCTGCTGACAGTCTCGGAGGCACAAAATAAGACAGAAGACTCACGCGTGGGGGCAGATGAACTTGACATGAGGCAGCTGGATCCCTGTCAAAGTGTCTGCCCACCCATGCCTGACAGAAAACAGAGATCAATGAACGTCTTGTTTCTGATGAGCAAACATTACATACAACTCATTATAATGCACAACACAGTGTGTGGCACCGTTAAAAATCATGTGCACTTGAGGTACAATTAGGCGCTTGAGAGAAAAGCAGCCACTAAAGGGGATATTTGTAGAGAAGCACTGACACGAGTTAACATCTGAAGTGAACCACCAAACATCGAGAGCTGATTTGAGAGCTTTTCACGTTCGTCATCACGTTGTCAGCAGTTTAATGCTACACAAATGTGGGCATCAATTATTGCATTTACACTTTACGAGCTGCTTTGTGCAGCTCTCAACTGTTTGAATCATAAATACTGAATTTAGTGCTACAAGACCAACAGAAACGCTGTGAGATTCATCTACATTAGTAATTACATGTTTCATTTATTGATTTCTACATTTAATGTTGATGATTGAAAGTTTGTTTTCACCTTCATCTGTTGAAAGTTTCTCACCCTAAAATCTTAGTTTAACACTCGGACGTAGTGGCAGGATTGAGGGACATCATGGAGCGGAGGGGATCTTTAACTATGACATCTTAGACTAACATTTTATCAAATGTCTAAAACAACATGTGTAGTAAGCTCAAATATTACACATGGCAACCTAGAAGCATTGGTAAAAATCCTCCTCTGAGGTGGTTTAAGTTTCTCATTCTTCTTGGTTACATCGTAGTTGTAAAGACATTTTTATTTGTGGCTAAACAGGAAGGAACTCATTTTATTTTGAAAAGCGACCGCGTCCGCATTGCGTAATCAGTTGTAATATCTGAAGCAGGAAATTTGCCTGAAATGCAAAAGGACAACTATGCAGACATTAAAAGTACAGATGATAATGCATACATAGATCAAAATACATGAATTAAGATTAAAACATCACTCACCCGGTGTCTCCCAGCCCATGAAGGAAAATCACCTGCAGCACAGACAAAACACAGAGGTCAGCACTTTCACCTATATCCAAAGAAACTGGACACATTCACTGCTGCGGGGAGGAAACCAGCGAACCGTACAGTACGTCCAGTCCCAGCGTTACTTTGCAGGGGACACATAAAAATACAATTCATCACACTGCACCAGTCATGTAGCACACAGTGTACTACACTTTCCTGCTAAAGCGTGCGCACTTGCTCCAAAACAGAGAAAAACAGGTGTCAATCTCTCGTGCCTGCCAAGATAAGCTCTCGCTGCCAGTTTCCCCACAGAGGAGCCATGAAAGGGAAGAACAACAATTTAAAAAGCTGGCGACTCTCCGCTTGTTGGCTGGAAATCAGTCACTCAGCGGCCTCTGCAGAGATCAAAACACTTTGCTTCCATGTAGGGTTTGAGGCGAGCTCCAGAGCTTTGATCCTCCGGCTCTTTTTATTTTTACACTCAGACCCAGCAAAGCATCTCCACCACAGATCTGCTCACCGTACGGCACTTGTTACATCTCCTGTGACAGGTGCAGCCACAGGTGGGACTTCTCATTAAGACATGCATTCAGACAGGATCAGGCGCTGCTGGGAATGTGTCTATTTGTGCTATAACAGCTGTGAAAAAAGGAAAGCTGTGAATAAAAAAAAATAATTTTTTATTTCAGCCGGCTTTATCGAAGCCGACGCTCCCTCACTCTCATTCACTGTCTCTGTCTCTCAACCACTGCTCACTTAAACCATCGGGCACAAACCGAATTAAGCTTCTTTATGTCACTATTTTGATGCGAGTTAGACTCAGATTCAGAAGCTGGCACATGAACTAAACAAAGCCAGAACCACAACAGGTAAAACATCAGAGTTTAGTCCATGAATCCACCTGGACAGCCTCAGTTTCAGAGGCTGACTGTGGAGATGACCTAGTGACAAAAGTGAGTGAGGGAGCGCCGGCATCGATAAAGCCGGTTAATCCGTGAGATAAAAAGTTGTTACACAGCGGTTATGTTCAACACAAACAGACACACCCTGGATTCTGTCTGAATGGACCCCGAGGATGTCACTGTCCCGAGATCACTCCGTCATGTTACTTATCACTCAGACGAGCGCACCTTGGAGAATAAACAAGCCGACTGTGCCGGCTGCTGAATAACAACTATTCAACAACAAGAGGCCAATTGTGCTGCTTTGAAAACATCAGATGAAACGGGCAGTCTGAATATATTTTTAATATATCAGGTCAGTTTTGTGCTCTCACTCTCAGACTGGTCTTTTAAGTAGCACATTAAGCTGTTGCACTCTGCTGTTTCAGGAGCGCCCCGCAACATTTTCAAAGTTTCATCGACTCCATCTGCCATCATCTGAGTTTACAGTGACATACCTGGTGTACTGTCTGTTAGATACTTGTAGTTACCACGGTGGAAAAAGCTATGATTCATTTTATTTTGAACTCACTAAAGTGCCTAATAATCAGCGGGCTACGTTGAGATTCAGCCGCAGCTTACAGGCGCATGCAAACAACCTTTTTATTCTTATGAGGTGCATGCAAATATCTCAGCCTGGCAAAGCCGAGCTGAGATCAGGATAAATGAAAGCTGTGAAGACTGATAGAGAAACTGACTCATATGTGAGAGAAGTCTGACTCACTTCCCCATTTCTGATGCCCTGGCACCGCCCATGAGCCAACTTAAAAGCCCGGAGGTTAAGAAGTTATTTTGGTTTCGATTCACCTTTAATATCAAGCACCACAGAGCAGAGATCTAGTTTAACGCAGCGAGACGGAGGCCTGGGAGAAAGCAAAGGTTCGGGTTGACCTATCGGGCAGCTTTGAGGCCTTACATCATCTAAATGTCGTGTTTGAAGCGTCCTTGAGCTGGACGTCTTCACCCATCCTCAACCGCTCAGCGACGAAGGTGAAGATGTTTTAATGTTTGAACTCACCACCGCGGTCTCCTTTCCTGTCCCGGACTCATCCCCGGGCACCGTCACAGCCTCGGCGAGAAGCGGCACAGACATGTTGTTGCCACACATACACTGTAGGAGGTGCTGGAGAGAGACGAGAGGACACCAGAGGTCAGCTGACGACAGATCACACAGCGTGGATACATAAAATCTGTAAACAAACAAACAATACTTTCATTATCAGATTATCTGATATATAAAGGCTATATATTCATAAACTGGTACTCTAAATTGTTCATTCTCTCTTGTTAAGTGCTCCGCAGTTCTTCCTTTAACCGGTGACACTGTCGGTGCATGTTTTATGATCTTTTGTGGTTTCAGCTTATCTTGTTTTTTTTTATTGTGGTCACCAAGTTTATTTATCTAATTATTTATAGACTTGTTCACACGTAGCTCCCTTGTATCATTGATTTTTCTGTACGTAGAGTTACTGTGTTTTGAATAGCCCACAAGAAGCAAATAAACTGCCCCCGATGGGATCAATAAAGTTGTTAAAGTGCAAGTAAATTGATATTATTGTTTATATTATTATCTTTTAAATTCCCAAATATACACATACATATTTTTAGTTTTCACTTGGATCCAGAAGTAAAATCTGCCGAATAAATAGCAGATTGTTTTTCTTTTGTTTGTAATGTGACAGACAATATTCATTTAAGCTATTTTTTAAGCTAAAAGAAGCTCACACGATACATTAAAACCACATAAATTACTTCAAACAAGTAGAAAATCTTCAAACTAAAAAGGTAAAAACGTGACACTCAAGCATGAAGCTCTGTCAAACTGTCCTACAAAAGTTGATCTAGTCAAGCGGCTCCTCCTCAGTTCCTCAGCAGTAAATCATACCGTACCACTGATCTTAAAGCTATGTGAAGACAACACACACCTGTCACACACACACATACATGACGGGGGTGGAGGTGTGTTAAAATCCTGACTTTACAGTCAGCGTCTCTATTTGTTAATAATCTGTGGAAACTCTGCAGACTTCTGCAGGCCCGCCCTGATTCCACGTAGGCCACATTCAGACAGGATCAGGCTGCCGGGAGGTGTGTCTGTCTGTGTTGAACATAACAGCTGTGAAAAACAAAATAATCAGGAAATAACTTTTTATTTCACAGATTAACTGGCTCTATCGATGCCGGCGCTCGCTGAATCCGAGAATTGTGAGAGCGCAAATCACCAGGATGTGTTTAAACTCTGAAATAAGCAGAGCGGATTCAGACATGCGTAATGGGCCGTGTTGTGCACAGCGTTGTCTGTCGTGTAGTCTGTCAACAATGGCAATAACGCCCCACGTTGACGGTTACAACTGCGGCTGGTCTACAGCGCAGCCGCTCAGTCCTCTGACAACAAAGCTGAACATACCAGTCGCACACGCCGACACATAATGAACCTGCTGCTGAACCTGAAACAGCAGTTATGAGGTATGTGTTTGTGCCGTCAGCAAGTGACAAGACTCGCTAACTAAATAAAACCCCTCTCTCCTCCTGTGCTGAGCTCTCAGTGAGTCAGCCATCGATAACAGGCATTAGATCTGGGTTGTGGTTTTACAGTAAAAGCCCTCGGCTCCTTAATGCCCTTCAGCCTCCTGATGATGTGGGACGGGACAAGGCACGGTGGCACAGGCGGGTCCGTCTGATTGGTAAATAAGCAACGAAGAGACGGAGGGGGAGACGTCTGGAAAACAAAGGTTAATGTGTAAACCTTGAGCGGGATTACACGCTTACGGGTGTTAAAATTCCTCCGCTGTTATGGCGCTGTGTGTTTGCTCTCCGGCAGGTGACAAATTATCATCTGAAGGTCACACTCGCAGGTATAATACGTGGAAGTCGGCGGTGCATGAGTGATTTTAGTGGCCAAACGGTAGACAAAAGAGGGTTGTTTTTGTCCTGCATCCTGACCTTTGATAAATGAGTAATAGTAACTGGGCTGGGTTAAATGTTCTCTTTTAGTGCAGTGCAAAGTTCTGGATCTTTAACAGCATCTGAGGGAAAATATCCACATGGATGAAGAAACTGGGTACATTTACTCTTTTACTGCAGCCTCGAGTACTTCTATTTAATACTACTTTATACTTTTAATTTGCTTTTTAACAGTTCAAGTTACTACCAGAATTAGATTTCAAAATAAAACATGTTATACGATAGTAAAATTCAATGTACTGTTAAAGATGAAACCAGTTGATCTGTCACCTATTTGACCTCGAGCTGGGGATCCTTTGCACATTTTAGATGTCTTTAAATTCAGTTTTATTTATTCATATAGCACCAAATCATAACAAAAGTCATCGTCTACGAATACCCTGTTACGACTTTTATTTCCTCTGGATTATAAAGTTTAGTCAGTTTCTCACCACTGTTTTGGTCCAGACTTTGTTAACTTGCTCAGATTTGGTCATTTTTCTGCTTTATGAGCTTCTAAATATTTAAACATGCTACGTAGATACAGCGTTTCTCTTTCGGCTGTTTGCCGAGCAGAAACAGGCCGCAACGCTTCTGGTGGGATTTGAAACATTGACTAGAACGCTGGAGCACATCGCACCCATGCCCGGTGTAATTTAGCCGTTAGATGGTGTAAGAAGAGTTTCAGTTTTCTACCAAGCATTTTACCGACCCCTGTGAGCACGAATATGTTGGAGAAACTGACGGGAACAAACTGTACCGTCATTAAAATGTGCATCACAAGATGTACGTTCACTGTCACCAAAGTCTAATTTCAATGTTTCACCCTTTTTTTGAGCTGCTCTTTGGTGGGAACACGCAGAGCCTCACAGATAATAAAAGAAGAGGACTGAACTACAGAAAGAGATAATAAGAAACGACACAGAGGAGTGAGAGGAGCATTTGATAATCTGTTCAAACAAGTAGGACAAAAACCCAAAATAGGGAGCGTATGCAAAGAGCCGATTAATCACTTTATACTTTCCCCCCACCTGTTATATTCAGCAGATTAACAATGACCCGTAACGTGACCCGCCAACATAAAGCAACACTGTGTGGGTTTCCAATGCACGCTCTAAGAAGCAACGGCTCGCTCTGTACACTTCTGGAGGAGGCCGGTGGTTAAAAATAGTGCTGTGCTGTGTACAAGCATCTAATCGAGTTCAGATTGGGTCTAAAAAAACGACTGAAAACAGGGCTTGTTCTCGCAAACAAACTCAATTTAATCTGCCACTTGTCATGACTTGTTTCTAACTGCATCCGTCTCCCGGCTGTTCACTCCTTAAAACAGCTGAGCGGATGCAACGACGACGACAAACTGATTATTAACGTTTCCATTATTTGTAATCACGAATATGTAAGTCATGACTGGAAACATGCCAATCACATGTTTACCTTAGGGGTGCAAATCACAGAAATTCCTGATCTGTGACGATCTGTTATCTGTTAATCATGTTAATGGATTAAGTGATTGGTCTTTATTATGTCAGAAGCTATTCCCGGAGCCTGTGGGGTAAAAATCAAGCAACAGCCTCCATGTCTCTGAAGTGAAGCCAGCGCCGAAGAGCCAAAAACTGCAGTTCCTCAAGCGTCCACTTGAGACTGGCTCCAGAAGTCATAAGCCCCCATGTTAAAATGTTCAAATTACGCAGAATTAACAGCATGGACGCTCTCATTGACAGGTAGGCGTTGTTACAGATGGCTTGTTTGAGCAACCAGGCGTCATTCAACCTGCCTCAGGTCTTTGCAGATTCTTAGAGTTGAACCGGAGGCGGCCTCAAAGCTTCAAAACAGCTCTTTGGAAATGTGGGTGACATCACGATATATGCTGACCATTCTTTACACTGTAAGAAGGTAAAATCTATGAATAACTGCTGGTTTTATACAATAATCGGTCTAAAACTCCCAAAGACAGAAGCAGAAAATCCACACAGTTGCAAAGTTGGAAGCAGAGCTTCTTAAGAAATGAATTAAACAATGAAGTGACGATCAAAATGTTTGACACCACATATCAGCCAATGACAGAATAAAGAGTATGCGTGACGTCACCCACAGGTTTCTGAAGAGCCGTTTTGAAGCTCAAAATCTGTTGTGCTGGTCGCTGCAAAGTTGGCAGCCTGGCCTCAGCCGCCTCACGGTTAATCTAGAAATTGGCAAAGATGTGGATCATCGGCCGGACCTGAGGCGGGGTGGCCCCCTGAGCACCTTCCTTTGGAGGTGTTCTTGGCACGTTTCAAATGGGAGGAAACCCCCGGATCTAGCCAGGGAACACCTCGGGATCCTCCAGGAGGAGGTGGAAGGTGAACGAACTGCTACACCTGCTGCCACTGTGATAAACAGAGGAAAATGGACGCACTTGGAAGGCAGAATATTTAATTTTAATTTAATTTAAATATGCATACAACCAAAAGATGAGAGTGGATATCATCTTACATTTTGGTCATTGAGATATTTTGATTTAGAGTAAATATTTGTCTGATATCAAAGCCTGTGTTGTGGTGAAGTGATACTTATTTTACCGTGGCAAAGCAGTATCAAAGCACCAACAGTGATACCCTCAAACACTGTCACAAGATTAAAAGAGTGAAAACGTTAGAAAATGTAAATCAGCGGGACTTTCCCTGGATTATTTTTAGGTGGCACAAACCAGTAAAAGAAAAGAAAAAAGATGAACGCCGCCTGTGTTAAAGCACATCACGAGCCTCCATCCTGCATGACTCCAATTACATTTAAGTCAAACACACACACAAACAGAACAAAAAACAGAAGCGTGCTGCAGTCTGTGTGTGTGTGTGTGGATGTCCAACACACACACATACACACACACACCAGGATGCTGCATTCAGACAGCTCTGTGCTCAGTGGCTACGGATGGCTGGCAAACAACAGGATAATATGCGGCACTGAGTGACAGGCATCCCCCCCACCTCCTCCTCCTCCACCTCCTCCTCTCATCTCCTCTCCCCATCCACCATCCACCATCCCACTACCTAAACCCTGCTCGGTTAGCTTAGCCGGTGTGGACCGCAGTCCAAAGACACAAGAGCAAACCGAGAACAGCGAGCTTTAAACGGCCATCGACTGAAAGGATTCAGGTTGGAGCGGAGGAAGCGGGTGGAGGAGGAAGGAGACAATGACTGGTGGTTGGAGCTTAGCTATGTTAGACGACCTCTCATCCTCGGTAGTGATGGCATTCAGCAGTACGAAGCAGTCGGGTTTAATCCCGGGTTAGCCAGCCACACATACACACATACACGCACGTATAAAATAACACGGGTTAGTCGTAGTACAGCTGCTAGCTCGCGTCGTACACACACACATTCATTGTCTTCAGCCGGTGTCTCTCTCCGTCTAACCTCGGGCTACCGTTGGGATTCAAATTCAAACCTCAAAACACGGGCTAAACCCTTGAGCACGGAAAAGGACTCGGCTAGACTCGGTTCGAACCGGGATAACGCGTTAAAAACGAAACCCCGCGGCCCGTTAGCTCGGTACAGATTCATACACTCACCACTTTGCTGTCCCGATTCTCGACGGAACGGAACTTCCGCTAACTGGCCGCACACAAGCAAGGGGGGGGCGGGGGGCGGGGGGAGGGGCGGGGACAGAGCGCTGTGACGTCACCGCATAGCAACGCCCTAGATCACGATCATGGTTACCGGTTCAAGATTAACGCTAATATTATTAATTTCTGATATAAAATCAATGATTAGGACCGTGATTACACGCAATATTACACATATACTCAATATATATCGATATATGATCGATATACAGTGGCTGTAAATGACTAAGTAGTGTCAATAAACTTGTAACTCTAAATAAACTAGCTAGGCACAATGTTAGCTAGCCAGAAATAATGTAAATTAATATAAATAAATTAAATAAACATCCCACAACATTCTAACTTTAAAACAGATACATTTAATATCTCAGACATCAAATCTCTAATATTATTATTAGTACTGGTAATTTTCTTTTTCTTTTTTTTTTTTTTTTTAAATATTATTATTTCAATTATTATTTACTTATTTATTTATTTTCTTTTTTCATAGCACTGTTATTATTTTAATACTTTTTCTGTTTAATTTGTGAAGTGACCTTGAGTGTCCTCAAAGGTGAAATAAATGTGTTATTATTATTATTTATTTATTCAATGATATTATTCTTCACTGCAGTTATGGACAGTTATGAAAATATCTGAAAATAATTATAAATGTATTTGTAATTAAATCAATATTTTCACATTAATTAGCTATCCCTCACACTAATTAAATAATTACAAATAGAAGAATTACATACAATAAAAATGCTCTTTTTCTAAACTGTAATTGAAATGGGCACTTTTTTTTTTGCAGCAACCTCGTAATTTTTCGGTGGTTTAGTGTATCTTATATATTATTCATTATTATCAAATATAACGCCTAAACTACATACATACCCACTTACATGTATAAACTCATCTATTATATTATTTGCTACAGAATAAGAAATACATGATCAGTTTTTATTTATAAGAAAGATTCATTTTAGATTTGTGAACTTTCATTAAAGGTGAAAAAGAACTGTCTTGTTTTGTTTGAATTAAAGATTCCTTGAAATAGTAAAAAGTGTGAAGAGCATCTGAAACGTGAATACTGTATTGTCAAACTTTGGTTTCAACAGTACTACAACAGTACATAATATTTATGACTAGATAGGTATCGGTAGTCAGAATCTGTTACGTGAGCATGTTTTGAATGAGCCAAAGACGAGAGGGGATTTTTTACTGATGCCAGAAAGCATAAAATTATAATCTAGCCAACTAGGCACACATGACAATTTCCAGATTTTTGGCAGAAAAATCATCTGATCCATGAAGCATTCCTGAGGTGATAAAAGCAGGATTGAACCACTGAGTTAACGTGTTTGTCTAACATTACACTGCATGTAAAACTGTAACATTGTAGAGCACTGCAGGACAGAAACTGGTCAGAGAGGTCCAGCTCTGTCCTGGACTGCCCCCTAGACTCCACAGAGGAAGTGGGGAAGAGGAGGATGTTAGCAAAGCTGACATCCATCATGAAGAACTCCTCTCAGTGGAGGCCTTAAACCGCTCCTTCAGCTACAGACTGCTACTCCCACCGTGAAAGAAGGATTATTCTCCCATTTTGGTGCATTTTTCTTAAATATAGCGACATTCCTGCAGAGCTCAAACATCATATTTTCGCTGAACATTCGCATAAACGCACTGACTGCATGATGACACACTGCATAACTAACGCAATGAAGTCATGAATAACAACATCTCCCCTGTATGAGGTGTGAAGGTAAAGAGGCTGTTTTTAGGGAGATTATCGCAGTAAGTCAGATGTTACTGCAGAGCAGCTCAGGCTGCTCATGTCTGCTGCTGCTGCTGTGAATGAAAAGAGAGGATAGACCTCTACTGCGGGAAGTCTTGGATCTGGTCCAAGATTCGGCCTCAGATACCTTCATTTAGGCCTCCTATCAGCGCCTCTCACTCCTCCTCAGATTACAGCAAATGCGTTTAATTAATTGTGCCAATGCACCATGCAGATGTTGGGAATTCATCTCGTCACAGAGATAAACTGAGGAAAGACAAATAGAGCATTTTGGATTATAGAAACATGCTGAAACAAAGACGTCAGTCACTAAACAAACCACTAGGTGGCGGAAAATGTCCAGCACAGGTTAGTGAACAATGTCATCTAGATTTATGGACCCAAAGTGGGCTAAAATGTGTAATTTCTGCAGATATTAGAGAGAAAATTGAGCTTCTTTACATATTTAATACCTAAAAATCATCCCTAATTATGAATCCAGGGTGTAAACATGACAAACAAAGTGTTAAATGAATCAAAAAGTACCATCACTTGATTTATTTGCAGCCTTCAGTGCTTTATTTAAGAGTAGCTGTCAATTTATTGAAGCGTTGGAGATCATCAGACATGAATCAGAGTATACAGGTTAAATGTGATAACAACAGACTTTATCTAAGTGTGAAATGTTTCATGCGTTTGTTATTATTATTATTATTATTATTATTATTAAGCTTTTTGCCCACATTAAGCCTTCACTCTTTATCGTCACACAACACAGAGCAACAACTTGGCACTTCCAGACACATCTGAAGCTCTCTGGTCTCCAGATTTTCCGTGCTCAGTCCCGGTCGAGCTCAACCAACCTGCCGGTACGCAGCATTGGACTCATCTTTGACTTTTTGGACACCTGTCAAGCAGACGCCGTTGAAACCTCTCCTCTTCCTCTTCCTCCTCTCGCTCCACCTCCTCCTCTTCTTCTTCTTCTTCTTCTTCCTCCAGACTCTCAGGAAATGAAGTTGGTTTGCGGGATGATGCTCTCCACTTTGTGATCCGCAGGGTTTGCCGTCGCCTCGTAGTTACAGATCGTCACTTCGTGTCTGTAAGCCTAGAAATTACACGGAGAGAGGAAGGTGTACAACAGAGAGGATGATTCAGCTTTATTATTAAGGTATTTCAGATAAAAAAAAGGAGGAACAAACAGAGCGAGGGTTCGTCAAACTCAGACTGACCTCCGAGTATTCTCCCCTCAGGCCGATGTAGTAGACCCTGGTGCTCTCTGATCCAAAGTTCTTTGAGATGTGGATGGAGAGGTGCTGAACATTGGAAAAACGAGCGATCCTGGAAAATCATGACACAAAACGGGAGACGCTTCAGTTTGAGGCAAAAACTTCGCTGCACTGCCACTTTCTTCAGGACCTGAAGCAGCTTTGGACGCCTCAAACTCCCCGATAACAATAAACAGTTCATGCACTCACTTTGTTGGATACTCCAGCTCAGCTAAGGGGTCTCTGTTGAGTCTGAAAGCCTGTTCAGGTTCTCTGCCGGTGTCGTCGAACGACATCTGAGGGATGTTCTTGTACCTGGAACGAAGACAGACAGAGGCACACAAACTGCAGATCAGTCACACAATCAACAAGATTTAGATTTTATACTTCTGCTGTGTCAGTTAGACAAATATTCTGGGTTGTTCTGGAGGCCTCAGGGGGCTGAAGATGCTGATCCAGTGTAAATCTCTCTGCCTCCCCTCCCACTAACCAAAGAAGCAGCGGAAGACAGACACTCACAGTCGAATCTCAGCCGGATGAGAGTCGTCATCCTCTCCAGAGATGATGACGCCTTTCAGCTTCACGCTGCCTGTAAAACTGAAAGACATGACACAAAGTTTCTACAGTGGAAATCACAAAAAAAGAGACGCTATCAAACTGAAAACTGAAGCCGTCACGAGAGGTTAAAAGGAGAAAACTAAAATAAAAGTAGAACCACTTAAACATCTTTATTATCTGTGACGAGGATCAACTTACAAACTGGTTTCACAATGACGGTGCTGACGGTGGTTTTAGGACTTACGGGATGTTGAACAGCAGCTCTTCATCTGCGTCGCTCTCGACATACTGAAAGAAAAAAGACAAACGAGCCATCAACTGTGGAGCCCCTTCAGGCTAATTTGTGATATTTAACTGTATAAATAAAAATAACTTGAGTTGACTCAAGTGATGTATAAAGTACAATATTAGCCTCTGAGACAAATATTGTACTTTTTAATCCACTACATTTATATCTAATAACCTTTTTAATAAACATTTATTAAATATAAATTATAGTTTACATCTATGTCTACTAAAATGACTTATTAGATATAAATGAAGTGGAATATTTGCCTTTAAAGACTTTAGATATTTAGCAGATTTAGATGAGCTGGATGTTTTGATACTACTACTATGAGTAATAGTATTTTTACACTGGAGTATTTCTACTTGTACTTTAGTAAAATGTGTGTATCTTCCACCTGTGGGCCACACTCAGGTGTTTTCTGTCAGTCTCTGTAATATAAATAAAGTTTGGTTTGTGCTGAGGCTCAGCTACAGACGCCCCGCAGACCTGCACTGTCACCCTGCACCACATCCAGGGAACACCCGCGTGTCTCCCGCAGACAGGACCACAGGCCGGGGTTAGAGGCTCCGCGGTGCCGTTACCTTGTCCCGTTCCTTCCGTTGATCCCACGGTTTGAACACCAGCTTCCCGTCTCCGTCCCTGCTCTCGTTCAGACACTGCAGCTTCTCCACGTCGATCCGCCGGTACAGTCCGTACTCCAGGCCCCTCTCCGCGGGCTCATGATCCGCTTCGCACACGCAGCCGTGTCCGTGACCGTGACCGTGACCGTGTCCGGACATCGCGGAGATAAAAGACGGCGCTTTCCGTTAAAGGTGGCTCGGACAGAGAGAAGAACAGCCGCTCAGTCACGGAGGTTTAAAGAAAGTGAAACACGAAGTTTGACTTCACGGCCTGCAGCCAGCAGACCTCTGCGTCAGGCGGAAGAAATATACTTCCGGTGTGAGGTTTTCAAAATAAAACAAACACTCAAACAAGTATCAGCCATCATGTAACTGTTCCAGCCCTGTTTGTCTACATGTGGGAAATAAAACTATCGTTGTGACAATATTGTGAAATGAAAACAGACTTTGGGAAACATTTTAAATTAAACACAAACCTGCTGCAATAAACTGTTACAAAAGTGGGATTATTCCACATCATGTCTGTATTTAATCATGCTATTTTAAGGCTGCAACTAATGCTTATGAGTCATCAATATCAATTGCACATGTATCCACACACATTGCACCTTGTTTACCTGCTGCTGCTAAATTGTTTTAGACAATATCTACTGTATCTATCAGTCTATCAATATGATACTGTATATATTCATATAGCCCCTCTTGTTTTTTGTAATGTGTGTGCACTTTATTGTAGTCCTGGCTGCACTATATATGTTCTGTGTTCTATGTGGCACCATAGTACTTGGCAAAACACTTGTTTCACTGTGTTCTGTGTATATGGTTGAAATATACACAATATACCCCCCCAAATAAATGCATTTAAAAAAGTTTAAAATTACAGGACTCGTTAAATTATTTATCTTTTTTTAACGTCTCTTCAAGTGTTTGATTATTCATTTTAGAGTGGCATCAAGAAATAGTGTAAGAATAAACAGAGTTGCTAACTTTGATTTAAAGTACGTCTACTCATTTTATTTTGAAGGGCAGGAGTGACTCACCGGAAGTTGTCCCTCCAACATTGTGGCTTCTTCACCTGCATGAACAACACAAAACACCAAACACGTGACGTGTGCTCTCTGCTCTCTGATTGGCTACACCTCTCCCCATTAAATGTTTATACTGTCACATTTAAAGAGATATTTACGTGTTTTAACGGGAAATCTGCTGCTTAAAGAAAAAAAAATACACAAGTTTTAAGGGCAAAAAGTCAATTTTAATAAAAATGACCATATAACATTTATTAAAATCTAATAAAATTACAATTTTAAATCTACTTCCTTTCAGGCCCGTGTTGTGGGGTGCCAGGTCCCAGTGTTGAAAATAAATACATCTCATCATCATCATCATCAAACTTCCTTATTGATATTTTTCCTTATTGTTGTTGTTGTTCTTCCTGTCGTCTCTTCAGCTCTCACTCAAACTATTTGTCACAGTGAAGCAGATATAAACAGGGACGCACACATTCAACAGCAGGAAAACATGATCTGAAGCCACAGGAGGGTTAAAATAAGTCTACAATGTGTGTGTGTGTGTGCAGCTCATTGATATCATTAAAACATGTTTAAATATGCATGTGTGTGTTTGTTTGTTGTTTTTTTTAAAAAGCAGAGTCTCTAACCGGCCAGTCGACGTCTCTGGTGGAGTCTTAATACCTCAGCTGACGTGCAGCATGCATGCCTTTAAAAAGATATCAGTTTTTCCTCGTGTAGTGTTTCATTCGATCGCAGCGGACAGTGACAAACAACTGATCTTTAAATTTAAAAGAACAACGACATTTTGGGTCCAGTGAAGGAAAATGTTTGATGTTTTAAGGAAATATTGTTTGTTTTCCTCTTGATCAACATCACGTACGTTCAATATGATGCTACGGCCAGCAGCTGCTTAGCTTAGCTTAGCTTAGCTTAGCTTAGCTTAGCACAAAGACTGGAAACAAGGAGAAACAGCTTGCCTACCAGCACATTTAAAGCTGTTTCATATGTACATAAAACATGTAAAAACTGCATTTTATGTGCCAAACTGTTTCTCTGTCGTGACTGCAAACTTCCTGTTCCTGATAAACAGAAATGCTGTTTTTAACACACGATTTAACACGTTTAAAAACACACAAAATACAACATGTTAGTTTTGGAGCTTTAGAGCTGCTGGTAGGGGGATTTAGTTACTGTTGCACTGTTTCCAGTCTTTATCATACACTAAACTAAGCTAAGCGAAGCTAAGCGAAGCTAAGCTTAGCGGCTGTAGCTTCATATAGTTTGCAGACATGGTGTCGATCTTTACTAAGAAAGCAAACGCGTGTATTTCCAAAAAAGGTCCTCTTCAAATTTCTGCTGCAAAACACAAAAAAGTAACAGACTGTTTGTGTGTGTGTGTGTGTGTGTCCTTTGCATCTTGTTAAACACTGGAGACTTAATTTTCTTGACGCAGAGGTCACACTCATGATTTAAATACTTATTTAAAGACCCCTCCAAACAGATGCCATCACTTAAATAAAAAAAAATAATAATAATAATAATTTGATATGTTTGGTGGGTGAAGATGACGGTGTGTGTGTGTGTGTGTGTGTGTGTGTGTGTGTGTGTGTGTGTGTAGGGTTGAAAAGGGTCTCCGGTAAAATTTTTCTAAACTTAAATTAAAAAGTTGGAATTCATAAAATACATTCAGTCTCTTTCACACTATCGGCGGGAGAATCTGTTCTTGAAAGCTTTGATAGTTTTGGCCATCATGGGGGCGATTTCTGCGAGTGGAAGAAGACAAGAACAAAATGTTTGTTAGATTTGAAAATAACTCAAGTTACGGTTCATTTTAGTCGTTAACACTTACTTTTGACCTGTGGCTTGTCACGGGCGGCGGGTCCTCCTCCACCTCCTCCTAGTGCTGAGGAGCGAGACGAGCTGGGAGACGGGTTAAGTTGGGAGGAAGAGGAACGGCTGGATTCACCAGAATAGTCGACGTTCGCTGGTCTTATTCTGAAAGACACAAGAACAGACGAAAGTCTGTGATTTACAGAGTTTCCTGATGGACAGTAAAGTAAACTGCAGCTGCTGTTAGCTTTGTCCGTTAGCCGGGCTGTGAGCTCAGGGCACCGGGGGAGTGAGGCGGCAGAATACTGACTTGATGGGAGCTGCAGCCGTGGTGGAGGCGGCTGTGGATGAACCGCTGAGGGTGCCGAACTTCTCCTGTCGGCGGCGGACATCACGCGGCGGTTTGGCGACAGAGTTCACAAACGCCATCTTAACCTGTCGTCCTGCGGGGACAAACACAACAGTCTGATTAAAAACACTCAAAGACAATCAACCTCAGATCCAAACCTTCAGTCGGTAAAAGCCTCGCTTACCTTTTGGCTTGTTGGCGTGTGCGGATGAGATGTTCTGGGTGAGCAGCTTCAGTCGCTCCTCGCGCTCGTCGTGCAGCCTCAGGTACATCTCCCTCCACGACTCGTACTCCTGAGGAGACTCGCGCTTAAAGTCCCGCCGACAGTGACGCATCCACAGCTCGTCAGATTCCTCCGTGAACCACTGAAAGGAGAGCGTTCAACAAAACTCCATCTGTCATTTTATACAGCAGAAAAACTAAGAAATATTATTAATTATTAATATTATTAAGAAATATGACCAGTGTGTTTCAGCCAAGCAGCGACCTCCACGTGTGTGCTACCTGGTTGCTCTGCTCGATGCGGTACAGCTGCTCCGGCGTACATCGCTCCAGCACCGGCTCCAGGATCTCAAACGGCACTCCTCCCACCTCGGCGATGGCTGCAAGAGCGCAGAGGCACCGAACGGTTACACGTGTGCAAGGAGTGTTTGTTTGTTTTAACCGTCATGGGATAACAGGCAGGTGGAGTGTGACCACAAGTCACAGGGGAGTACACAAATCGGCTCACAAGCGTAACTCAAGTGATCTCAAGGGCTTTCTGTCGGTGAGCCACGCCCCTCTTTTTCTCCACATGACATGCGATACGTCTAAATAACAATATTAAATCTGATCCGGGGATAAAAGAAGCAGCTCCACTCACAGTCGATGTTGTTCTGCAGCACACGGATGCACTGCTCGTACAAAGTCATCATCCTGGGTAAGTAGGAGGTCTTGGATCCTGAGTAGACGACCATCTTAGAGTTGAATCGCTTCCCCGTGAACCCGGCGTCCTCCTCATCGTTGCACACAGGAACTGAAAGCAAAGGAGGAAGTCAGAGTCAAAGAACTAGATTACGACTCTGTTTGCACTCGTCAAGCCTAAAATTTTGAATATTTCAAGTCTCAGTGAGCCAGAAGCCTCAAAGTGTCTGAGGTTCACTGCTTTACAGTGAGTTACACGTTGGAAGATACAAAACGCTCGTCACTGAAATGACCACAGATTAGTGAACCTTCAGGACATCAAAGATGCAGATTGAGTCTACAGATGAACAATAACATGCACACAAGACACCAGGAGAGAAACCAGGTTAGGCAGGAAACCAGAGAACGTGTTTACATGAATTTAAGTGACCTGGTTACAGTTAATCTGTAAATACAGAGATCAGTCATCAGATTTCTGCTCTACACCTGACTTTAACTAGAAAGCATGGCTCGCTTATTTCCCTGTGACATTTAAACTGATCTGCTCACTAAACAGCGCAGAATATGTCCACATCTGCTCGATTAGATTTATTTTTTTAACTTTAGAGAAGCACTGACGCTTTGCATTTCCTACAACGTCTTAAAGAGATGAGCTCATCTCAGCAGCAAACCAGGTTTGGTTTGCATCAGCAGCAAATTAACAGCTCCAATACGTGTGAAAGTGATCAGTAAGAATAAGGCCGACGTGTGAGTAAAGTTTATTTCCTTCCTTGAGTTACAAGGTGACGTCTGTTGCAAACATTAGAAAGATAAAAACAGAAAATAACAAAGCAAAAAGGAGGAAATGTTGACCCGTTTGTCTGCAGAATATCAGGATTACGTGATGATGATGGACTTTGTGGTTTAGAAGAAGGTGAGCACGTTACCTTTCCGTCTCTGAGGGGACAGCGGCGTGACGTCGATGGAGGGCAGAGGTCTGTAATTGGGTTGAATAGCTGGCAGAGGGATTTCAGGAAGAATCGGAACGGCCTCCACAACCTACAAACAACGTTACATCAACATCAACAAGCAGGATGTGCAAACGTCTTTTGTCGGTACACAGATAACATGAGAAGCTTGTGGTTAGCAGTCAGTTACGCATTAAGATAAAGGAGCAGTTCGATGAACAGATTGATGCCACTGCTTAGGTTGTCAAATGTGAAGCTGCAGCCAGGAGAGCACGAAACAGCTGCAAACTATTATATAAGGCTAAATGTTTGAAATCTACAAAGTCGCTGCTCTCCTCTGGATGATCTTGACGGTGGAATAAATGACTGTTGCTAGGAAACAAACACGACCCTACAAATTAAAAGCACAGCTTCGGCTTCTGGAGAGAAAAACTTACGAGCATCTGAGACGCAGTCGGAGGCTCAAAACTACTAAATGGAACGTGAGCAGATGGCGTACAGCTGAACAATGAACTGAACTGTTTTGACTAATGAAAACTCTGCTGCTTTTCTTACCCTCTTGCGTTTTTCAGGTGTTGCAGCAGCTGAACCGGAGCCTGAATGCGACCTCTTGGTGCTCTGAGTGCCGTTAGCTTTGCTCGCTTTGGAGGAGGAGGAAGAGGAGGAAGAGGAGGGCAGAGGGGCGCGTGTATGATGGGATGACGAGACAGAGGATGAAGACGGCCGACTGTGAGACGAGGATGACGACGACGACGATGGCTTCTTCTTCTTCTTGACAGACGTCGGGGCGTCGTATGTGAGAAAAGACTCAAAGGACATGGTGGGAGTCTCGAAGTCGTCTTCCTCCTCCTTGGATGGAGAGTCCTTGGAAACCCGCGGCCGCCCTGGAAACCCAGAGGCAGAGGATTTTACATGCATGAATAAATGATGTGAAACATCTGATGTGTGTGAGTGCAGCTTTCTAAGAACGGAGCGATCGCTCTGGTTGTTTTGCTGATAAATGGTTTGTTGTTTGCAGCTCGTATCAGGAGCTCGATCAGCTCGTGCAGGATGTTGCGCTCTGTTGAGGTCACATTTTGTGGGCTGATAAAACTGAAACATTTTTCAGATGCACAGAGCTGCACAAATAATCATCTAATAAACATCATCATCATTTTGAACACTGTTTATGAAATGCAATTGTAAGCATTCGTAATGAAACCATCACAGGCACTCTGTAACTGATCTCTGCTTTCCGTAGACGAGCACACACGGTGTAATGTAACTGGATCCTCGACTTAGTGAGAAATGTTTTCTATTCTTGTGTCAGCTGATTACAGCAGAGTCCAGTTTGATTTCTGATCAGTTTTGATCTCAGTATTGTAAAAAATAAACGTCGTCGTTGATCATTATTCTTATTAATCTCTTTGAACTGAAAGATATCGACGAGCAACAGTGAACAAAGTCTGCTTGTGAAGCAGGCTTTAATAATTGTTCATTTGTCATTAATTGATAAATTCACTGTACTTGAAGCGCCTTTCTGGTCTTCCAACCACTCAAGGCACTTTTACCATTCAAGCACACATTCACACACCAAAGTCGAAGCCTTCGGGATCAGTTTGACACCTCGACATGCAGAGAATCATCTGAGTCTCGACTGAATGTGACCGCTGTTGTTGTTTTACTGAACAGGCAGAGGAGTCTCTGTTTACACTGACTGTGATCATTTCTTGTAAAGTCAGAGAGGGCTCCATCAAAACCGGGGATGTCACAACACTTCTTCACTCTTAAAGCCTGAAAGGGGAACTCCGCAGGTTTTACACATCGTTTCCTGTCGAGTATCCTGCTAACTGCTGCAGGAGCATAAACACGATCCGTTGATGTCAGCCTCCATGCAATGAACTCACTAATGTGTAACTAACAGTAGTTTACACAGTTCAGAAGGAATATTTACATTCCTTCCTCTTTAAATATATTAAACATCAGCCTTTATAGAGTCTGATCTAATATTGAGATCCACCCTCAGGGCAAACACTCACCGTCATCTCCTCCTTTCTTCTTCTCCTCCCTCTTGCTCTCGTGTGTGGTGGACTTCTTGCTGTGCTTTGCAGACTTTTGTACCGGACTCTGCTGCCTGTCTCTGTCTGCGCTGCGTTTCTTTCCTTCACCTCCTCCTCCTCCTCCTCCTCCTCGATCAGTACTCATCTGTGCATGACGTTGCCGCCGTTCCTCGTCTCTGTCTCTGTTTTTGTCGCCGTGGGAACTGTGATGGTGGTTCTTGCTGGGTTCTTTGTTGGGTTTGGTGTAGCGGACCTCTTTGCGAGGAGGAGGGGGACTAGGCTCAGGCTCAGGCTCGGGCTCAGGCTCGGGCTCGGGGCTCTCGTACTCGTCCGACTGGTAGCCTTCTCGCTGTGGAGGGCTGTACTGCTCGTGTTGATGAGGAGGTGAGGGCGAGTAGTTCGTGTGATAGCCTCTCTCCTCCTCCTCTTCTTCCTCCTCCTCCTCGTCCATGTAGGAGGGCTCGTCTTCAGGGGAGGGTTCCCGGGTTCGTCTGTGGCCTCCTTCTCTTCCGCCGCCGCCGCCGCCACCACCACCACCTGCCTCTGGGCCTCGAGAGTGTGTGTGTGACCGTGGTGCCTCTTTGACGTGGCTGTTGGTGGGTCTGCGGACAGTGAAACGAGGAGTTAAAACAACACCAGTCACTGTTTGACTCAACGACAGGACGTCGTTCATTGGAGGAGGTAACATACGTCTGTATGAGGACGTTCAAGAACCAGAGACTAATAAAATAACGAAGCAGTCAAGAAGAAATATCCAAGCCCTGCTCACCCTCCAAGTCTGAATCATTTGACCTCGTCATGCCTCTTAGAACTGTTTTAATAAATAGTAACAAAGCAGGTCCACGTGTTTAAAAGCTATTTTTTAAATCCTCCAGCAGAGCTCTGATTTACTGAAGAACGCCTGACACTTGACACTGCCTTTGTCCCTGATTAACTCGTCAATCAGGAACAAAGAGAGAGAGAGTTTAGTTTAATTAGTTTAATAGTTTAATAGTTTAATGTGAGTGCTGTCTTATTAGAATGGGTGAGCGTTGTATAAGATCACAGCAGGATCTTGGTAGCTAAAGCGTGGCCTGCTCCACGCCTTCCTGCAGTTTGCATGTCAAGGCACAGCTATGCAAAACACACCTGTCTGCAGACTGAGGAACCAGTTTCTTCCATTTGGCTACGAGGCTTTTGGCCACATCTCCAGCTACTTCATGTTTCCTAAAAGAATTCACAGTCTTCCCCACTCCAGTTTCCTGCGAGAGAACAAAACAAAGTGAAAACATGAACACCGATCACTCTTTTTAAATCGCATTCAGGCTTTATGGAGGCTTCAGGATTTATGGATTCAAACCAACAACAGAAGGTCATGAAATCTTTCCTCAAAGTCTGACTGTTTCATGTCAAGAGAAAGCGATCGATGAATCAACACGTCCTTACCACCAGTATGTCCACAGTCATCGGGAGTTCCCCCAGTCGTTTAAACGTCTTTAGAAGCTGGAAGAACAGAAAAATGTGATAATACCAACCAAATATCTCTTTAGTGCCTCGGGCTGTTAACGCTGTAAATCAGTTCAAACTCTGATTAGTTAACTAACTCGATTCACTCGAATCAGACACCCGGCCTCGTGTTTTTAGCTTTTAACTGTCTTCCTCCATCGGCTGATGGAGTTTGCTCAGTTGTCATGGAGATTACTTATCGCATGACCTGCTCAGGTGGTACATGTGAGCGGTGTACCGTATACAGCCACCACCTGTTATCAGATGTGGAGGATCAACGTTTAGGTGATCTGAAGACAAATTCAGAGAGAAATGAGGCTGAAAGCGATGGAAAAAAAGCAGCAAGTGGAGTTAAGATTATTTTAATGTTTATTTAAAGGGTCAGCTGATCTGCCTGGAGTAGTTCAATTTCAAATTTCATAATAATAATAAAAGATAGGATGGAGGTGTCATATCTCCATCTACTGCAGGTAACTACTTAAATGCTTATTGCTTCGTTTTAAACATATTTACATATATATATATATATATGCAGGCACGGCCAGGTTTCAATATCAGGATGATTTACATCACACATGTGCTCACTCAGTCTTTTGGTGTTGAAGCTTCCTGACACTTCCTGTCATTTTAATTGTTTAATTAAGTCTGATTCACACTGTTAACAGCAGCTTTAACCAGCCTCGCGTCATGGCATGACTGAATGTTGTCGTGGCCTAACGGGGCAGGGCTGTAGTAAAAATAAATAAATAAATAAACAAATAAATAACAGAGCTGCCATTTATTTTAATTTAAACTCTAATTATGAGTTTCAATCAAAGGGGGATACATGTTATATGAAGCAGACGTGTCACGCTGTTCAGCCGCTTTGTTTCGTGGAGCTCGGTCACATTTCAGCAGAGAAAGTAAACAAAGCAGGAGGTTTTTAATTCTCATTTATCCGCCTTTATATTTGCACATTTCACACAGCAGACCTCAGGTCAGTGACGTGCAGCTGCACCGTGAGCCGGACGGACCGCGGTCAGGTGAACATTACAGGCCTGAGGTCGGTCTGACGTTGGTTAGCCGCGAAGGCTAACGGCTACTCTGAGCCCTGCTCTGAGTTTGGCCGTACGGACGCGCCACGTTGTGTTCGTTGTTTTTATTTGAGCGGCTGACAGTTAATGTTGTCACTACAGCCAGCTGACAGCCGTTAACGTGAGCTAACACGCGGCGTTAAAGAAGTACGTTATAACAAGTTAAAACCCCTGAATTATCGTGACGTCTCACATGCTGCCTTCACTGCCTGCTCGGAAATACTGGAATCGTAAGATAGTAGGACAAAGTGTTGTCTTGACTTCTTCTTCTTCCAAAGTGTTAGAATTAATAATATTTACACATTAAACACATAAATATCTCATAGATTCAAGTAAGATTTAATGTATGTTCATTATATTTTAATTTCTACAGTTACATGTTCCATTTTCTGCCACTTTATAATTCTACGCCACCACAATCCACTACTTCACTACATTTATTTTAAGATAAGATACGATAAGATAGACTTAAATGATCCCACACCCAAAATTCCCAAAATTCACTCATCATGCTGGTGGTTTGACAGCTGTTGGACTGAAGAATGTGTGGTAGTGTTCCTTCTTATTTAAATATAAATGATTATATTATGATGTATTATCATAGTTAAGATAACACTTTACTGATGCACTGGTTAAGAGAAATTAACAATTGAGATGGTGTGTGTACAGGTCTTCTTTTTTCATTATATATTTCTTTTCCTTTCTTTATTTTATCTTTTTCTTTTTTTATTGGCTTTTATGTGTTCAAAATAAAATTCTCAATCAATCAATCAATCCCAGGGGAGACATTCACAAGCTACAGTGATATATAACATAATTAAGTAACACACACCTTTACCAGCTGCAAGATTAATCCATTAATAACAGAAGAATAATGAGTACTTTTGGTAGTCGACACAGGCTATATTTTGAAATTTATACTTTTGCTTTTACTTAGTAAAATTTTGAATTAAAGTATTTTTTGCACATTGGTACTGATACTTTTACTTAAGCAGAAGATCTGATGTTGTTTCACAGCTACTATAATTTGTATTTGCGAGCTAAAAACTACATGAATGCTGTTTTACGTGAACATGTCTCAGATGTCCGAGCACGACAGCGGCCCTCAAACGCAGCATTTAAAAAACCGTTGCGACTTTAGGAGAACTGCCGCCGCTGCGTCTTTCTTCTCCGGCCGCCGGACACCAACCGCCGCCGCACGTCAAGGGACGGTCGGTGCTAAACACCGAATCGGTCTGCGTCGACCTGCTCGGTTGTTACCTTTCGAGGCTCCGGAGTCTCCAGGAGCCGAGCCCGAAGTCTATCCACTGTTTCCAGCAGTTCCTCCGCCATGTTTACTGCTGGCACCCTGTCCGCCCGGAAGCTACTTCATCCTGAGCGAACCGAGACAAGAGGGGGGGCGGAACAAAAACAAAGGTTCCGCCTGCTCAGTGACGCTCACCGCGAGGTTAAAAATAAATATGATTATGTTTTTAAAAATAATAATACGGCGTCAATAAACATATTAAGAAGTAAATTATTTAGAGAAATGCCGCAGAAGGGAAAGTTTGTACATTAAGATAACGGTCACGCAAAGACGGAACTACGTCACAGCACAGCTGACGGCGCACGCGGGGAACACCTGTCGGCTTGACGTCTGCTGAGGTGTGATTTTCTGTGTAACCTGGATCCGATTACAGGATAACTCTCGATAAGAAAGTGACTTCATGTCAAGGTTTAAACTTTAGTTGGTAAATTCTTTAATAAAAAAAATATAGTTTTCAAGTTTGAGGTTTATTTGTCATGTGCAGGTAAACGCAGGCTCAGTGAAATGTGTTGGCTCGTGTGTCAGCTCAGCATGAGGAGAACTAATTATGTAACGGCACTACAGATAAAGAATAGAAATAAGCTAAAGAGTAAAATGCAATACTACAAAAATGTATAAAATAAAGTACAAAATATAAAATATATTAAAATAGAATATGAAACATACGTATGAATGTTCTATACCAGGTGTCTTCAACCTTTAGATGATATGTGACGATGCAACAGTCTGTCACATTTTAATACTGATGTTTCAGGTAGTAAGAAACATTCACATGTAACACTACAGCTCCTGACTGTGGTACGTGTTAACCACAAGTCTGACAGAAATCAGCAAAAGCTATCACCTTGAATAAAAATGAACGAAACCAGCAGCATCTATTTTAACGTGCAAACAACGAAAACAAACCAACAATAAGAATAATAGTTATGTTGTAGGTTAAAAGGAACAATGTGTAACTGTACAACACGGTTCATTATTTTTGTGTGCGTGTCACATTTTAAGCCTGGCCTAAAATAACTTTTATATTTACTTTATTCACTTTTTTTTCACCTTATTAACCTATTTATATATTGGGTTATTAGCCTGTATGTGTTTGTGTTTGATTAAAAAGTTCAGTACATTAAACTACTCAGTATACAAAGTAGTTAAAGTTAACACAACCATAAAGGATCCACAGCAGTAAAACACAAATTAGACAAACTAAATAAAATAAAAAATAATTATATCAACAGTCCAACGAAGAAAGCAGAGACACAAGACTACACCTATGATCTAAAACATGAAACCTAAAGGCCATGACATGGATGAGGCGGTCAGGTCAGATAAGCGCCGGCCCCTTTAGGATATTTTTGGAGGGGAGGGCGACGCGGGGTGCCTGTATTTGGAAATGGAGGTGGATGCTGGAGGTGGAAGAGAAGTGAAGCTGAGGGAGGCGTGGTTGGATTTCAGATGTTTGAGGGTCATGTTGAGAGGAGGTGGGTGGGTTGAATCATACGTCACAGTGTTGGCTTGAGACCCCGACTTCCCCCCTCTGATACCGACACACACACTCACACACACACACACACAGCACTCAGACTGACAGAGGACGGAGGGACGAAGTAAAGAGGAACCCGTTAGAGAACAACGAAGAATAAAGAAAGAAATTTAAAGAGAGCAGAAAGCAAAAAGAAGGGAAGAAGAGCAGGAACCAGGAGGGAGAACGAGGTAAAATATATTTAATTTACTGCATTACAGCTTCAAGACAAGCTTAAGCTTCAGTTAAAGGGACCAAAGCACCTTCATATCCAAAAAACTTTAACACTAAAGTTTAATTAAAATGAAAACTCTTTCAGTCCTGCACAAATCTGAGGTACCTGCACTTCAATGTTTGCTTTTTTATGTAAGAAAACATGTAAATATTGTACTTTTACTGCACTTTTGCTGCTGTATGGTCATGCTTTAGGAATGATATTTAAATAATAAGATATCATAAAACTCCCAAAGCCCAATAAGTACATTTACTCCTGATACTTTAAGTACATTTTGCAGATTTTTACTGCAGCCCCGAAGTACAACTTTTACCTCGAACACTACTACTGCTTTTACTTTAAGTGAAATACATGAGAATTTCTTCAACCTCTTAAAACCATCATATCCAATGACACGTCCAATGACAGCATCGCATTAATTAGTAATTTATACTAATATTTATATTTAACTGCTGAGTGGAAACAATGTGAAGCAGTTGCCAGTTGCCATTGGGATATTACTACACTACAGGGGGGGGTGTCGCCCTTCTCTTTCCAGTCCTTAGCTGTAAAACACACACACAGGCATTGACATGTTGTGATGGTCAGCACCTATAAATACCCTCATGAGACAGGCAAAAGGAATTCAGCTGTAGCCACGGTGATAGTGATAGACGTGGTGGAGAGGCTCATGGTTGGTGTTTTGTGAGTGTTTATGGAGGTACAGATACACTTTATGCACATTACGATAGCCCTGCAGTTGATACCACTTCAGTGTTCAGCTGTCGATTCAAGGACCTCGATCACAACACTGCATCTATGTGAAATTACCGCCTAATTTAGCAGTTTCTACCATCTCTGCCTCTGCCTTTTGGTGTCTTTTAGCTCATTGTTTTGCTTTTACAGCAACTTCACGTAGTTTTGAGTCGTTTTCGGCCGCAGCAAGCAGCTATTTTTAAAGAACCTGCTGACTGTACCTGTTCTGGCCAAGCGCAACCACCGTGGCTGTGGTTGCCAAAAATCGCCGTTCCACCAACGTCCACTTGAGGCTGGCTGCAGAATGAGTCAACCTCCATAAGCCCCCATATACTGAGCTTTACAACGGCTCTTGAGAAACCAGTGGTCACCAATAAGACGTCCATTCTTTATACTGTGTACAGTTTTGGGTGGTGAACATGCACCCTTAGAAATAAAGGTTCAAGTTAGAGCCTAAAGTGGTCCTTCATGGCGACGCCATAGGGGAGCCTTTTTTTGGTTCTGCAAGGAACCTTTTACCTATTGGTTCTTCAAAAAACTAGTTAGCATGAGGACTGGAAACTTCAAAAATACACCTGTACTCAAAGATAGCTAACATTAGCCACCACAAGCTAATGGTCACACCAGTTGGCCAAGGCAACAAAGCTCCAAAAAGTGTGTTAAACTGATCAACAGTTAATTTTCTTTCATATGAATTCAACGTTTTATACATCTCTTCTCTCAGACATCTTCTGACAACTTTAAAACTGTCGCTCCACCCTCTGCTGGTTGACAGCGGTTCTTAAATCAAGCTAATAAACATCGAACCAGAATAACAAAGACGCTCGGTGGATCAGAATCGTAGGAATGGGGTCATACCGGACAGCTCTCAAGCGTGAAAGGCTGTAATTATGTCGTTTATTTTAAAAGACACTGTTTCTGTGTCTTCTGCAAACATTCCCTTAAAATGCAACTCTGGTAAAAGTATCACAATGCTTCTCGTAATGCCAGCTGATAAATGTTGCAAAGCTTCAAACGCTTGGAGTAAATTCACACTGAGGTTGGCGTCTAAAAATAAGATGACAGGACTGAAGCTTAGATTACGACCCTCCTCCTTTTCTAACACTCTAAAACAGACCCAAACACACTTTACCACCTGGAAAACACACTGTGACTTTCACCTCCATCAAACACTGACAAATACAGAGCAGCCATTAGATTACTGAGCGTCTTTAACGTAATTTTAATATTAAAAACAAAAGATAAGTTTACTGAGTTGCAACCAGAGCGGGCTAAAGATGTAAATAAATGCCTGTTAGTAACGAGAAGCTGCAAACTGAAGCTGATGTTTCCTGCAGCACGTGTGATTGGCCGTCTGGGTCGAGGCACTGGCACGATTCAAACTGTCCAGCTGGACGTTTACATGAATAACTGCACATGTGCAGTCTTGTGTTACAGAGGCCTCTAAATGTTTTGTACGTTTTGATCTAACGTTTTCCAGGATAACTTGGGACTGATTTGGATCTTCACTCCGTCACTGATACTTTAGTGTTGTTTTTACCGTAAAAAACTGGCAGGTGCAGTTTACAGAATTTTACCGTAAAAAACTTAAGTAACTTTTTCGGTAAAAGGATATTTGTACTTTTGATTTCACGTATAATGTTTATTTCATATAATTGACATGAAAATACCACATGAATGCTATACTGTGCAAAATAGAGATTTTACAATGATATATTACGGTGTTTTACTGTACAATTAACTGTCTCTGGTATAAAATGTTACTTTATTCTGTGTAAATTCCCATAATTGCTGTATAAATAAAGATTTTAACATCTAATTAGTCCCAAATGACACTGTTATTTGAGAAAATTTCCAATCAGATTAATATGCATGTATATATAAATATATAAGATCTATTTAATCAGTTTCCGTCAGGTTACCATTGAGGCTGTGCTGCTGTTGTTTTGACAGATAATGCTGTTGTTAGTTACAGTATATTTATCAGTGATGGTGGTGGTGGTTGGGGGGTGGCGGTGAGGTCTGGTTCCCAGTATGTTGGATGACAGAGCAGCTGCTCTCTGCACTAACCTTGGTCTCAGATATTTCTGAAGGCTGATCTCTGCGGAGCAAAGATTATTTTCAGGCCACAGAATCACTCAGGTAAACAAGATGTTTGGCTGAATCGTCACCAAGGCCACGATTGTACTTTATACTCCTACTAATGTGATCAAATGTAACTCATTGTTATCCAGCAAATATACACAGATTTGTACAGCAGAACTTTTTATTCTCTGCACTGACTTTAAGTACCCCTCAGATTTATCTGGTGACCTTTTGTAGAGGCCTGATGCCTGAATTAAACTACCTCTACTGCCCCATCTGTGACAACACCCTCGGGTTTCTGAAGGGACGTGAAGCGTAGGCGGACCTATGAAGCTGAATTTTTGTCTTTGTTGTTCTTGGGTCAATCATTTGTCATCATCCTGCCACTCCTGTCTCCAGCTGGCCCCCCGACACTTAAGTTATCACCTCCCCACATGTTTTTAATGGCTCCCTTCCTCTATGATCATTCGACCACATTTGCAGAAACTCTTGGCTAACTCACAAATAACACAAATTCTAGATCGGTGGCAGCGGCTGAACAGCGACTGGCTGCTGTACATTGCTGTTTCAACTGTTTAAGGGGCGATTGCAACATCCCAAATTGCCTATACAGTCTGTAACTGTGAGCCTCTCCTCTTCATATGACACCGACAACAGCTGCTACTTCGTCCTGTACGATCCCGTCTCCTTCCCCCGGTCTGTCCATGTGTGGAGACTGACGACCATCGAGCCAATAGAGGCTATTTAAAAAGAGCCAAGTTCAGACACAGAGCGAATGAGGAGGGGTGGAAGAGATGGACGGAGAGAGTCATGTACACATTTGTGGTTCATAGTAGTTGTGTTAGTATGCGTGTTGTTAATGTTAGGATACGTTTTCCATGAGGACAGAAGTTTACAACTACAGTTACAACTTGGCTGTTGTTCAGTTTTTATGATTTCAGAAGTAGAAACAGTGGTTGTGTTATTTAAAATGGCCACCAGACAGTGTTGTAGTCAAGAACAGCTCAAGTCCAGATCATTGGCGCCAACATTTGACCACCAAAATATAAATATAAAACATGTGTACAGCTTATGTCAATGTATTTGCCATTGTTTATCATCTGGGGACCACGAATGCTCAAAGTTTCATGGCAATGCATCGAACAGTTGTTGAGTTATTTAGCCTGGACCAAAGTAGTGCATGGCATTGTCATTCCTACAGACATGCCGCTAACACTGCTAAAAATTATCCGCATAAAATAGATTAAAACAAATCAGATTAGATATCAACATGATAAAAGAAACTTCTCTTCACTGGCTCCCTGTTCGTTTCAGAATTGATTTAAAAATTTTACTGATCACTTTTAAAGCACGCCAGGGTCTGTCTCCATGTTACATGTTGACACTGTATGAGCCGACTGCAGCCTCAGGTGTTCTAAAGTCGAGGCTCAAAACTAAAGTTGACCGCGTGTCATGGCCCCTCGACTTTGGAACGCCCTGCCTGAGGATGTAAGGCTCGAAGAATCAGTGAATTCTTTTAAATCACTTCTAAAAACACATTAATTAACACATTAACAAAATAATTAACTGACAATATCAGAAGGCCAAGGGGCAAAGTCGAGAAAATGTAAAGTAAAGTGACCTCCATCATGTAAAACAGGCACTCAGCTGACGCTTCAAATAGGCGCTGGGGTTACTTTTCATTTCCACCCTGACGCAGCACTGAGGTGATCTCGGCACTGGACTCAGGTCAACGACAACAAACCGAGAGCCAGGAACAAAGATCATCTCCTGTTGTTTACTACCACATGTCCAGCTCTTTCCATCACAGCCTCATTGCAGATATAAGTCAGTACACTGACTTTGTGACTCCTCCCTACTTACTTACTTACAACTTGGCCTCACGTTGGCCAACGAAGACTTGTTGAAGACTGTTAAACATGTTTCCGTTGTTGGATTTGGACCTCTTTTGTCCTCCGAGTACATATTTAGAGGCTCTGTCAACGAATAAAAACATTAAAAGAAATTATATTATTTGCTATCTCAAACCCGTTGGTAATTGGTGATATCACCATCCAAGATTTGGAAACCCAAAAAATGAAAATATCATCACAAGTTATACAGTTTAGACAAAGAAAATTAAATAGAACAAGTCTACAGTTCTTATCTCAGGCTGTGCTAAACAGACTTTCCACGACCGCACCGGGTGTGCAAGAGCTTTTAATCTTTTTTATTCTCCTTTGACCTCATGCACTCTTGCCTCAGAAATAGACCCTTAAAGTATATACAGGAAACTCCATACACACCATTTCTCATGTAAGACACACTCCTCTCTTATGTGCACTCATATGTGATCCCTACGCTCTGTTACAGTCCTCATTACACAGAGCTGCTGCAGTTTGCACACTGCAGCTCATTGCGATCGTGAATAAGATTCCCCTGTTACTTTATGGTTGAAATGCAGCGATGAATGCCAGGGGCTGCTGTAAAACCGCAAACCCAGCCCTGGATCTCTGGAAGGACACTCGCAGCTGTCATTCACACTGTTACTGGCCCACAGAGACAGAGTTTGTAGGTGATCCTCAGCTGGATTTAGAAGAGTGTCGGCACTCAGGCTGCGCGTTGTTGTGTTGTGTGTTCAGAGATTAGCAGAGTCATGTGCATCTGTCAGTGGGTTTGGTTTGCCCTCTAGTTGTATGTATCTCCAGTTATCTCTATCTCTAGTTGAATGTATGTATGTCCTCCGCCACTTAGTCTGTAAAAACAGCACATCATCATCAGCATATAGATTGACTTTATAAATAAATTATATCAGAACATAAATAACATTTATGTTAATTATATCAAAACATTTTTTTTTATCAAATAAAGTCATGTAACATAAGTGGCTCAATTAGCTAAACTCTAGGAGGTTTTATGTCTACAAATTACAAAGTACATAAATACAAACATAAATTAACAGCAGCATGGAAGTCAGAAAAATCAACACAACACAATCTCTCAAAAAGCTTTGATTTCTGATATGCTGGGGATTTTTTTTTTACAAAAATGTATGTAATAAATTGGTAGATGGGTGTCATACATTAAGCTACATTGCTGTTACACCAAATACTCCAGTAGTGCTAGATCAATCAAAGGGTTTGAACAGATTGCATCTTGACTTTGTAAAATAGCAATACAATAATCTTTGTCTTTTTTTTATTTCAGGTGCTGTGTGTTGTGTTAAAGTGAAACCACCAACGAAATCCCAACTCTGTCCATAGCCAAAAACAAATCCTATTTTCTTGTTCATAAAGGAAGTCCATTAATTTCGTTGCTCAGCTGGATTTTTAGCAAGTGAACCGGTGTCCCTGTCTGTCAAGAAGTCAACTCAGAAAACCAAAGACCACCTCAACAGTCAAAAATGGCCCCCAAGAAGAAGGCCTCCCGTCAGAAGAAGCCTGCAGTGGATTCCATCGCTCAGGTCATGGAGACCACCCAAATCCCATTAAAGGTGGAAAGCCGTGGTGATGGTGTGGTGGTGGTGGAGTCTGGCGTGAAGAAGATCGAGCAGATGGCAGCGCTGGACATCGCTCAGCTGAACAGCCTCAACCTGCCACTGCCTCCGCCGGTCATCAAGCCCGGAGAGAGAGGCCTCGGCCTGGGCAGCGAGCTGACACGACCCCTTCACGGAAACGCCTTGCTGGAGGAGCTCAGCAAGATGCGGCAGGAGAAGTTAGTTCAGATACTTACCTAAACTTATTTACGTACAATTCGATACATTTATAATACAATAAGGCACATTAACCCAATACAATGTCAACTGTCACTGTCACTGTTCTCATCAGGTTCCTGACTGATTTGGAGTTGGCCTGTAAGACAAAAGCCTTTGACGTCCACAAGTTGGTGATCTCCTCAGTCAGTCAGTACTTCAGAGAGATCCTGGCCAAAGATCCTACCATGAAGCGTCTGGAGCTCCCCTCCCTCTCACCTCTAGGTACACCACCTGACATCTGCCAGTTCCAACACTGTATGATTAAGATTTAACTTGTTATCGGGAGCCGGTGTGTCCATCAGTATAGATACGTTATTGCAGTCAAACTGGTTTTCCATGTTAAAGACTCAAAACTCTTGTCTTGTCTGCAGGACTGGCCAATGTGATCACCTTCGCCTACCTGGGTCGTGTCCACATGTCCCTCTACACCATCGGCTGCACCGCCTCTGCCGCCGCCACCCTGCAGATCCCTCAGCTCCTCAAGATGTGCATGGACTTCCTGCTGGCCGAGCTCAACGTTCAGACCTGCGTCTACATCTGGAACATTGCCGCCGCCTACGGCCTGCTTCCTGTGTGCGAGGCCGCCCGCCGCTTCGTCCTGGAGAACTTCGTGCAGTTTGCCGACACACCGCTGTTCACCCAACTGACCCTGGAGCAGATCTCTGCCTTCCTGCAGGACGACTCCCTGCTGCTGCCTTCAGAGGTCACCGCCTTCCAGGTCAGAGGTCAAACTGACTTTAGAGGTTGATTTCGTGTGTGAGAACAAACGTACAAATGATAGTGACACCATTCACCTGTTTGCAACTCTAATGAGAACATCTGATATCCAAACTGAGGAGAAATGCCAGGTCTTCTAGGAGGTGACCGCTGCCACTTCCAACGTATTAACTTGTTGACCTTCTGGACCTCCCCACTATTTTCAACCAGACCTAAAAACAGACCCCTGACCAGCTGCTTAGAGCCGAACTGAGATCCATGAATCAAGGCCAGTCACATGCAGATCGACTGTGAACAGAAACCAACCAAGTATAACTCACTGTATGCAAGACGTTTATTAATATACAACTCCATTACAGACCTAAATAGATGAGCAGCTGAGGAGTGCTGATGTATTTATAATCTGCACCATATGCAAGTCTTAACAGACAGCCTTTAGCTGAAGCACTTTTTGTAACATTACGTGTTGCATTTTTGTCTTATTCCCTCTAAACGTCTCTCTCCAGCTGGCCATAAAGTGGCTCGACTTCGACTCCACTCGTCAAACTCACGCCGCCGAGCTCCTGTCTCACATCCGCTTTGAGACAATCCCAGCCAGCGAGCTGGTGAGTCAGATCCAGCCCGTCCCCCGCATGATGATGGACCCTCAGTGTCACCGCCTGCTGGTGGACGCCATGAACTACCACCTGCTGCCCTACCAGCAGAACACCCTGCAGTCCCGCCGCACGCAGGTCCGCGCCAGTCAGCAGACTCTGCTCACCATTGGTGGCCGTCCGTCGCTCACAGAGAGAGCTCTCAGTCGTGAGGTCGGTGCCTTGTTTGTGTTTCTTACTACCTTAAAATGAACGCGTAAAAAAACCCTTGCTGACCTTTGACCTCGGCGTCCAGGTGCTGTGGAGGGACCCTCGTGAAGGTGGAGCCAGTTGGCGTCACCTCACCCAGCTGCCGGCAAAGAGCTTCAACCAGTGTGTGGCTGTGATGGATGGCTTCCTGTACGTGGCTGGAGGAGAGGACCAGAACGACGCCCGTAACCAGGCCAAGCACGCCGTCAGCACCCTCAGCAGGTACGAGAACACCTTAACCTTCTTGCAGGACTCTGTTAACCCGTCGTCACTTGCAGTTGGTGCTGCACAAAGACCTCTAAACATAACTCCCCTCTGCCCTTGTCTCCTTCAGATACGACCCTCGCTTCAACACCTGGCTCCACCTGGCCAGCATGCGTCAACGCCGCACCCACTTCTCTCTGGCAGCCAGCGGCGGTCGCCTGTTTGCCATTGGCGGCCGTAACGTTGAGGGTCTTCTGGCCACCACTGAGAGCTACCTGCCGTCCTCCAACACCTGGCAGATGCGTGCACCCATGGAGGTGCCCCGCTGCTGCCACTCCAGCGCCACCCTGCCCTCCGGAGACATCCTGGTGACCGGCGGGTACATCAATTGCGCCTACTCCCGCTCGGTGGCATGCTACAAAGTGGACACCGACACCTGGATCGAGAAGGCCTCCATGGAGACGCCTCGCGGCTGGCACTGCTCCGCCACCCTTGGAGGGAAGGTGTATGTTGTGGGAGGAAGCCAGCTGGGACCCGGCGGTGAGCGGGTGGATGTTCTCTCTGTGGAGGTCTTCTCCCCGGAAAGCAGCACCTGGAGCCGTGCCGCCCCTCTTCCTCTTGGCGTGAGCACCGCTGGCCTGTCCCCGCTGGCCGAGAAGCTGTACCTGCTCGGAGGCTGGAACGAGGCAGAGAAGCGCTACAAGGCGGCCGTCCAGAAGTACGACCCAGCCACAGACAGCTGGTCTATGGCGGAAGATCTACCCGAACCCACTGTGGGAGTGTCCTGCTGCACCTTGACCCTGCCGCCACGCCACGCACCGCGTCGGCAGCAGCACCGAAACACCCCAGCCCACGAAGAGCAGCAGCAGAAGAACCGAAGCAGAGAGAGCAGCGTGGCTCCATCACAAACCATCACGGCATAAAGAGACGACGAAGAGAGACTAGAAGAGAGGAGGGATGCTTTAACCTCAGGAGAACATCTGGATCATGTCCGCTCTGTTTTATGTAAATATCTGAGGAACAGTTCATCTATTTAAAGTTTAATTTATTTCAGTCTGTACATAATTAGACAGTAGAAAACCAGGTAATGTTCAAAATATATAAACATATTTTATAACTTTGTAACTTTGTACTGATGACAATGAAAAATTTCAAGAAATTTTGTAAAATATTCCGAATATTCAGACAGGTGGAGGTGATTTTAGGGTTAAAAAACATATTTATTTGACGCCTGACCTCTTTTATTACAATTTTATATAATTAATTTAATATACAGCCAGATACAGGCCCATGAAAAGCTCACGTACGTGCTGGTATTGAAAGAAATTAAAGAGCTTGCATGATCCAAAGTGATCTCAGGAGGTTTTACATTGACGGAAACAGGAGGAAAAAGGTGGATGAGGGATGAGTAATACTGTGGATCAGGTGGAGGTAGATGGAGTGATGGAGGAGGGTGATGAAGGATGGAAAAGACGGGAACAGTGGCTGTGAATCCACCGGCAGTTTGTGTACAAAGATGTATCTATGCAGAGTGTGTGACGTCCAACTGTGAAAACAAGCGTGAATGTGTGTGTGTGTGTGTGCGACAGAGACGAGTGTTTGTGTGGCCGGCCGCAACAGGAAACGAGCCAACTCTGACAAAAATGGCAAAAATCAACATTTCTACAACAGCAAACATGAAATATTTCACGAGGGTCGAGAGAGGCGTTCATTAAACAACCCAGAGTTTATTTATTTACCGGATCTGTCAGAAGTAGAGTAGCTCGACTGTGACAATCTAAAACATAGACGTAGTGCTTGAAAATAAAGATTTTATAAGTGCAACAGAGAGGAAGTGTTAAGATGTGAACACCAGAGGAAGGAAGTGTGAACACCACAACAAAGGTGAGATTTTAACAGGAAATACACACACAAAAAAAAGAAGAAAGAAAGAAGAAAAAAATCTAAAAAATATTTACAAAATGCATAAAAATCTTAAAAAAAAAAAAAAAAAAAAAATTAATAAAAAATGTCTTGGTTTAAGCGCCACAATTCAACTTAACGAAGAAACCAGAAAGATTTAAAAAAATATTATATAATTTTTTTTTTAATCATAAAAAAATTGATAAAATTCAGAAAAAAGGACATAAAAATTGTACAAATATCTTGATTTTAATTAATTTTAATGATTTAATCCTCTGGACAAACCAGGACACTACAATTACAATTAAAAATGCATAAAAAAAATCTGAAAAAATACATAAAAGTGTGACTTTGATCTCACCCGCGTTTGTGTGTTTTTAACATTTTTTCTCCTCTGACGTCGAATTTTTACTGAAACTAAGACGAACTTCAAACTGAGGAACCGGTGAGCCTCCAGCAGCTGCAGAGCAGATTGAGATTAACAAGAAATATTGTTGATATATGATGATGATCTGAATAATCCGGCTCATTCGATTGGCTGAATCCCCTCTGGATTAGTCCCCCCTTCTTGACACTGGATGAGTGTGCTGGTGTTTTCTGCGGGGTTTCACTGAATAAAAGCCAATATCATCAAAACATCGACTCTGTCTGTCATTTCAAGTGATCAGTCTGAGTTAAAGTGTTTTAATATGTGAATGAGTGTTTCTATTAGTGACAGTGCAGTTCAAGTCCTGCACTGAATATTTAAAGTAAGACCAAAGTGGAAAGTTTAATTTACAGTTTACAATTTTGAACATTTTATAAATTTAAGTATCAAATGATAAATGCAGTATGTACCCATTAAATACAGTACAGTTTTAAAGACATAGTACTTCTCTGTATGTCTAGTATTAAGTGTTATAAACATTCATACTCCAATAAAATGACTAGATGTGAAGGTTACTTTGCCAGAGGTCAAGTCTGGAAACATCTTTGCAGTTTTGTCAGTTCTTGTTCCAGGTTTGAAGGTTGAAAGTTTCTCAGATAATTCAATAAACTTTTATTATGTAAGTAAAGTCTGTTAATGTCGGAGAGCTCGTCTGCATGTTTACGCTGCTGCCCACGTGTGGCTGAAACTCATCCTACAAGCAACAGTGAGGCTTCAAAACTCCGGACAACCCGACACGAGACTCCAAAATAAACTTGCACACTAAAGAAATTAAAAACAGCACAAGAGTTTTTTTTTTTTTTTGATTTTATTTGTTACAAACAAGATCAAAAGGTGGTCCTTTACTTGCCGGGGAGGATGATACCGTCGTACTGAAAAGAGACGAGACAAGAATTAGATTTTAAAATCAAAGAACATGACATGAAACAACCTGCAGGCTACTTCTAATTATGAAATCAACTTTTCAGCTGCGAGAAACAAACCCTCAATGAGCAAATATTACAAGACCACAGGAGAGAGGTAAACACGCCTGCTAATTAAAGGATTAAAGTCAACGGGACCCTGACGCGACCAGCGTTTGTGCCATTATGGAGCCAAATTAATGGTTTTAATTTGAGTAAAATGAGAACAAACAAGTTTAATGCAACTGAAGTTCTATATCAAATAAATAAATCAGGGTTTCTTCCAGGGAATCTGACAAAGAATCTCTCAGTTTACTGAGTTAGTAAATGCCCAATACACACACACGACTGCAGCTCAGACTCTTCTCAGTCAAACTACTTTCCATCTCTAAAATGTTCAATGTGAACTTTAAACAAAGCCTGGAAAGCTCGACAACACTTTCCAGGTTTTCCAGGATGTGCATCACTCACTTTCTGCTGGAACCAGCGCATGGCCTCCTCTTTGCGGATGCGGTGTCTGAAGCCGATGCGGCCCGTTTTCCGCTTCTTGTCGGCGATGCTGAAGCCGGGTCTGCCCAGAACCTGAACACACAGGAGAGACGGAGCGGGTCAGAAAAAACCTTCAACATGAACATGAAACATCCATGTTGGATAATTCAGGGATTTAAAAACCTGAACAGTCAAATAATGTTAAATTGACATATGAAATAGAACAAGCAGCATCTCTACATGTGAGCAGCTTTAAATATCAATTTTTAAATTAAATAAAAATGTGAATTTAACGCTGATGGAGCCAACAACTCTCATCTAACTGCAAAATTAAGGCATTAACACATCAGGTATCAAGTGTCCAATCGGACCAGGCTGCAGAAACACGTCACAACCAAAGACAAACATTCAGCCAACAACTAAAACAAACAGCTACTGAGGACGAAGTGTGAAGTTAACTCATCCATCAACTAAACTGTCGTATCTGTCAACTTAAATAACACTGACGACAAAAAGATTTAGACAAACTGTTCACGTCGTACAGCTTCAAGACAACGGCCGCTTTTTTTTTTTTTAACTTAAGGTGACGAAACCGAGCCCGAATTTTACAACTAAAAACTTCAAATATTTGTAGATTTTCCACCACTTACACACACTTACTCGTCTCCAGTGAAGCACGCCACATGCACCAACTCCATCACCTCCACCCTGCTACATTTAAAAAGTCTCTTAAGCCACTCACCACGTAGAAGTCCAGTCCGTAGATGCCGATGCTGGGGTCGTACTTGATGCCCAGATCGATGTGCTCCTGGATACCGAAGCCGAAGTTTCCGGTATCAGAGAAGTTGTTCTTTCTCAACTCGTACTCACGCACCTGGAAGCAGCACAGTGAAGACTCTTTAGCCACAGAGCAATCATATATTTACAATAAATTAAAGAGTTACACGCCGAACAAACAAGTCGAGAACAACTAACCCTAACGAGAAACGTGGAGGATCATCATGACTTTCTTACCTTGAGTCCTTTCTCCAGGATCTCCTCTGCTTTGGCTCCACGGACGGTGCAGTGGACAGCAATCTTTTCATTTCTGCGGATACCGAAGGATCGCACAGTGTAGCGGGCTGCGAGAAAAGACGACACGAAGTTAAACAATGCTGCGATATCGACATACCACTACTTTGACTTCTCTTCCCGCTGTTCGTCCCATCGCATTAAACACGTTCGTGCTTCCACGGTTTAAAGTCCAACTCACCCTTGGAGAAGACGGGAGTCTGCCCCGTGAGCTGCTCCAGCACCTTAGCAGCACGGGTCAGTCTGTCTCCGCTCTCACCGACGCAGATGTTCAGGCAGAGCTTCCTGATGCGGAGCTCTCTCATGGGGTTCTCCTTCTTCTCACCCTGGTCCTGGAGGACAGAGAGCATGAGACAGTCAGGGTACGGTCGGACAGTCAAAAAAAAGAAGTCCTTTCCTAAACACTTTTCCTCGACCTCGGTGAAAAACGTCATGAGGTCAAGGAAAGATGAGAAGGAGAAATAAAGGAAGCATTGAAGCTCCTTTCCTTTCCTAAAGGATGAACACTTCACAGGAAGCATCAAAGGTGAAGTCACTTCACTGCTAAGGAGCTTCTGACACCTTGTCACCTGCTGCCATGTTGAGTTTACCTCAAGTGTCACAATCTGAGCCAATAATCTGAGTGTTTAAGCTTTAAACTGACAGTTTATTAACCAGTTAAGTCCCGCAGTCCTCACTTCGCCCCTCGGTCCCCACAGTCAGGCTCAGACGGACACACGCCGGCCGGAGAACATGTCCGTACACATCCCCGCTGTTAGCATTAGCACAGAGCCTGACTGACGGATCCGAGAGTTAAATAAATAAACTTACACACACTTTAAATATAAAATATAAACACACACACCAGCCTGCTGTGTGACCGACGTGTCAGTGCGTGTCTGTAATCTACACTGACTGAATTTATCTACATGTACGCGGAGGGCAGCTAGCCTGTTAGCACCGCTCGGCTTATTCACTTTAAGTGTCTCCCGTCACATTTTTATATAAAATACGGCTCTACTTTAATCATCCGCGATGCAGTCTACGTCTCTGAACACCAAACGGCCGTTAAAACGAGCCCGCAGCTCGGATGATCGTGGATTTATTATCAGGCTGCGACACCGTACAGTGTGAGACAGTACTCACCGCCATGTTGGATCACTAGAAGAGGACGTGACGTTTCCGGCCAAAGACTTTTATAGACCAGTGTTCACCGTAAATCAGCCCGGGTAGAGTAACAAGGCGGGGTGGAGCAAAGGTTCCGCTTTAGCAACTAAATTCAACTATTATTATTATTATTATTATTATTATTATTATTATTATTATTATTATTATAGTAGTAGTAGTAGTAGTAGTAGTAGTAGTAGTATTTTATGGTCTGCAGGGATTACGTACGTTTGCATTTGGTTTATTCAATTTCATAATTTATTTGATTTTACATTTATTGCTACCATTAGCAGCTGTTTTATTCATCAAAAGAACAAATTATTTTTAATAATAATTTTATAATCGTCAGACAAAACTACCACTTTGAAATACCCCCTTGTGATGGGCACTGCAAATAATCGATGGATTAATTATGAACAAACAATTGCTAGTTGTAGTTCCATTTATTCGTTTTTCACAGTATATTTTGTTGCCACACACATACTGCTGCTGAGATTTTCTGGAAAACACCCACCAACACAAAATAAAGATCTTGAGTCCTTAAAGGTCCTTAAAGGTTTTGTCATTTTATTCTTGCATGAGGAACAGTTGTACAAATGCACAAGACGGTTTGCAGAATATGTTGTACACTTTTAGGAGTATTCGTCATTATAATGATTTACTTATCTAACTGTTACAGGTTGCTACAATGGAATGTGCTCATCGCTATCAAACCGCACTAACAAGCTCTGCTGGACCGTGTGAACCAAGGTCAAGTTCATACATCAAATAACTACTGCTACAAACCACCTGCATAAATGAGAGAAAGATTTTTAGGTGAAAGGTACTGAGTAAAGAGCTGATGAGCAGTTCGTACTGAATATATATATGTAGTGTAAAAGCACCCTGAGTGTCCAGAGGACTGTAAAGCCTCTATATAAATGCTGTCCATTTACTATTTACAAAACATGCATGTCACAGAGATTATATCAGAGAGGAGAACAAAAGAAACGAGAACTTGAACATGCCACAAAACATTGACTGGGCTCTACATGAATAAATGGCTCATATCTCCCCACACTTCCCTCTATATATGTCATGAAAGGAGGGAGTTGTTCATCTTTTCTCATCACTTACATACAAATATGACTAAAGCTGAAGCTATAGCTAACACTACTGCTAGTTTCTTCATCAATGCCACAGAGTAAACTGCATCTGGTATGGACGACTTATGAGCGAACATCTTGGTGAAGGTGTCTTCTGAAGGAGTGTTGATCAGTCTCAGAGGCGGGACAGGAGTCGCAGGCTTCAGCAGGGGCAAACCCTCCATCCTCTGCTCCTCCAGGGCCTTGACAAGGAAGTCCAGCGCTCTGCGGGGGAAGGCGGCTGGGGAGAAGAGGTTGCAGCTGGGGACGAAGAAATGAGGGAGGTCGCCTTGGCGCGCATGGTTCTCCAGAGCCCCAAGGAGGTGCATGAAGCAGGCAGGGAGCTGCTGACGATCCCACATGGAGTCGCTGAACCTGACAGGTGAGAAAGAAACAACAGATTTCCATGAGCAGAGAGCGTCAGACACCCAGACTTCTTCTTCTAGTGCTGCTGTTTCCAGTCTTACTCAGATAATACAGATGTTTTTACAGAGATCTTGAGCAGTACCTGATGGAAAGGGTGTGGAGGAAGGTGGTTTTCCCGTGGTATGAGCAGAGGTCGTGCAGCTCTTTGGGATAACGTTGTTTCAGGCCCTCGATCAGAGACTTGAGGAGCATCAAGCACTGCTTACTGCAGAGAGAAGATGAGATTGTTTGTTGTCAAAGACCACCAAGAAAAGTTATTTAGTCCACCACTGCGGGATTGGGGAGGATGTGAGAATAAAGATTTAAACAGTTCGGAGTCTCACCGGCAGCATTTGGTGGCGTTGCTCTCACAGCAGGTTTTCGTGTTGCCGTGGCTCGTGATGATTTTCTTCTCAACATGAGAGAAAGAAATCCTCCAACTCTCTGTTACAGACGGACAAAAAACAACTTTTTATGTTACAACATGGCGCTGATAAGTTTTCATTTTTCTGGCGTGGCAGCAATACCCTGCTGTAATATTCCACCGTCTGTCTTTGGTGTCTTACAAACTTCAGGTCATCTTTTGGCCTCTTTATGAAGTTTAATAACAGCAACAGACAGATATTTCTCTCACCTTTAGCGTCCTCGCTGAGGTTTCGTCCTTTGATCCTCTTTGGTACAAAGTAAACTGGTAAACTTTTGATTTCTTGGCGAACCTTCTTCCCCAGCCAGTTGTCAACATCTGGGCCGTTACGGGCAGCGAGCGGCCATCCCTGACAGGGGTGGACCTGCAACCAGGAATACAGAGAAAAGTCAGCATGTAAGTATAATACTACCTCTGTCATCACATCAAGCTCTGCGAGTAACACCATCATGTCAGATTTACCTCCAGAGCAGGAACCACGTCCACTGAGATCAGCTCGTCACTGTTGCCTTCAGTCCTGAGCAGAGATAAAGTCACAGCCGGTGTGTTGGGACGCTTCCTGTTCACCTCCCAGTAACAGCGTTTATCTGGCACTGGAAACAAGAAAAAGTGAGACATGGCGCCAATCGAGTTGTTTGATTTAAAATACAGTGAGTCTGATGATTGTGCACGTGACATCAACAATCTGAGAGATGAAAGGTGATGAGCACACCTTTGTAGGTCTTGAGGAACTTGCGGACCAGGCGGTACATCTCGTTCAGGATCTTGCTCGATGAAAGCGTGCGCTCGTTCTCCAAAAGAAAGGCCTGTATGGGGCTCCGACTCCGAGTGGGCCGGACAAAGTCGATCCGGTAGAAGAGGCCACCGTCGAGCTCCTTCATGTCGAGGCGCGAAGGAGCCTGAAGCTTCAGCATCATGTCGAACTCATCGGGGCTGTGGATCTGACACAGGAGTGCAGAGATTCAACACAACTGTTCAAACCATTTCATGAAACAACTGCGTAAATAATTTACAGCAACTCATTTGTGTCAAGAGGTTAGCTCTTATCTAGCTTCCTGTAGCTCATATACCATCTCATAAAATTGTGTCATTACAGCCTTAATGTGATGTATCATCTGATGAAGGCATCGACAGTAGTCAGCAGTCTTTGTTTGTGTGAGTACCTCGTAGTCTCTGGTTGCATCGTTGCCTTTACAAACAGTGATTTGTTCTCATCTTGAGCTCACCTTAACTTTCTCAAAGTAGCTGCCGGTGGTGAGGAACTCAGCCGACTGGAAAGGATCGCTGTTGCTCCGCAGAAATTTCAGCAGGTTATCCCGAAATCGTTGACCACCTCGCGCTCCAGCTGGCGAATTGTCTGGACGATCTTGAGGTCTTTGGAGTTGAGTCGGATCCAGTTGACAGCTCTGGGAGATGGAGAGCTGCCCTCCTCAGCTCTGGATACCCACTGCAGAGTGGACATCAACAAGTTAAATCCATCAAGAGCATTTAAAATTCAACACATAAGCAAGAGGTTAGACCATGTGCTTGGCCAGGTGGTGAGCACCAACATTGTTGGTATCATTAAGCTGGTTACCACCGCCTCTGCCAACACTGAGGTTTGTTAACCACGATGCTCAAATAGTCAAAGCTCTTCAAACTCTTTTGTTTATTATTGTTAAACCAATCATACCTGCAGCTTTACCTGCTTGTTACAAGGAACTCTCTGTTTGTCGCGGCTGGTGTGAGGCTAGGGGTACTCGGCTTTCCTTGTTGTCGTTTTACTAAGCGCGCCCGCTCAGGATAGCCCGTCCTCTGGGGTTTACACTTCTGTCCTCTTTCTCCATTACTCAGTCGCTCCTGTGGTTGCAATTACACCGCATGTACGGCAGTATTGTTAGAAGGGGAGTACACATTTGAGGTACTTGTACTTTGCACTCAAGGGAAGGAACTATACTTAAACTCCAATCTATCTATCTGACAGATTTTCAGAGCTTCAAAAATAATCCGGTCAGTATACACAGGTACAACTGAAACAATTAGAAGATTAATTAATTAGTCAACTAACAGAAAATTAGCAGCTTGACTAATGTTTCAAATCATTTTTCATGTACATGAAATTATTTCATGGTTAATAAATGTGAACATTAACAGAGTTTATCTTTAACTCACCTGTGTTCGTGGTGCCCTGTTGCTGTTGTAATGGAGACTGTGGTGGTTTGTCAGTACTTTCAGTTTCAATTTCCACATGATCTCCTCCCCACATCTCTTCCTCCCACATCTCCTCCCTCCTCCTCCTTCTCTGTTGCCACTACCTTTAATTATTCAAACCTGCGTTACCTGGACTGCTAGCTTCTTAACTTGTTAGGTTTCCATTTAAGAAACATTCTGTAGTGACTAAAGTCACAAACATGTAAATTATGTTTTCATGAATATCGCAATCATCTTTAAAAATGTAAGAAATGTTGCTGTCTAATTAAATACTAATGTTATATACATATACATGAAAGAGGCCATGTCTGCAGCAGCACTCTATACTTAAACTAACATTCCAGCTGAATGAATGATACGCTGTAAGAAAGGAAGCATTGAGTTCTTCTTTGATTTGTTTTGTAAACAAGAAGACAGCATCGCCAAAGTCAAAACAAACCACAAAGGAAAACCATAAGAAACCATTATTAGTCTATTAGAGCAATCCAAACTATTAGATCTCACCTGGCTTAAGTGGACTATGACAGAGGTGACAAATGCTGTTGCTTACATTTATTTAATCATTACAGACTGCAGCACAGTTAATGTAGCTTATTTCTCTCTATATACAAAAACTCAAAGATGTTCATACAAGTGAGACAGTCTTAAGACTATTCAATGGTATAACTTTATATGAATCATAAATTGCATCATTTTAAGAAAGAAAATTAAAGGGATAACAGGGTCAAAGTGTTATATGTATATTGGATTGCAATCCTTTATTTGAAGTGGTGCATAGCCAATATCAAAACCAATCTCACATATGATGACAATATGTAAGAGTTTATTGCACATTACAAACGTATAATTAATGCTTGAAATAAGTTTTACAAACAATATTTTTTATATTTTTTGACAGTTATTTTTGTATAGGTTTAAATAACTTAATTAATCAATGTAATGTGACTTTATGTCTCTTTAAATTAGTGAAGATGTTTGTTTGGTGAATGAAGGATTTAAAGGCATTTAAATGATGTCATGAACTTCAATGTCGTAATCTATTGAGACGGTAGACTGTTTAGTCTGCCTAGTATACGCAAATAGTGTTAAGTTCTGTGTGCTGCCCTTTTTATGGACCCATAACTTTGTATGTTTTAGTGAATTGTTTTAACATATATACATAGCCAGGGATCACAATTCATACTAAAAATGTTCACTTCATATTGTTCAAAAGAAGACATCAAAACAGTCTGTGTGATTTGGGTCATAACAACCAGTGCCAATGAGTGACTTCATCTGCATATTCATCTCTTAAGTCAGAACAGGGAAACACTTCCCTTCATGACTACTAGTCAGAAAACAGTTTAGAGGAAGGCAGCTCGGTCTTTTTCACGACATCGTCTAATCGTTCAAGATGAAAAAATTACTTTGTTGCTTTCTCTGTCAAGTTTCATCATCAGGTAAGATCACATTTTAAATCTTTTACTTTTAAATATTTGTATTTTTCTTGTGCATGGCTCAACAACAAAACTCTAGTTACGTTTCACTTTCACTTAAGTTTGATATTCTAACTGAATCTCACTGTATTTATACTGAATACATAAACCTTGTTTGTCCTGCAGTGAAACACTCCCTGAAATATTTCATAACTGCATCTCCTGGACTCACAACTCCTACAGACTTTGTGGCAACTGCAGTCTTTGTAATGGCATTCTGACATGTCACTGTGACAGCAACAAAAAAGGAGATAGAACTAAAACAGGACTGGATCAGAAAATTAGTAGCAGATGATCCTCAGTACTTTGAGTGGTACACCAGTGTTTCAGAGAGAGCCAAACCTCTTTCAAATCCATAATAAATAATTTGAAGCAGCGCTCAACCACACTCGGAGTGTAAAGTATTTCTTCATGCTGTGTTTGACTTTTCTGCTAAAATGTTTCACATCCTTTTGTTGCTGTTTGTCAATGTGTCATCTAGCTTCTATTCTGAAATTACGTGCTTGTGATATTTAGAGGCAGAGATTGCAGGTGTCACACAGGTGTGACATAGATTCAGAGGACTGATGAATAGAATGCAAGAAGAGATTCTCACTTTGAATACTGACATTAGGAAGTCATCTGTCAGTTCATAGAACATTGGCTACTGTCTTCACTGGAAAGTTCATCCTATTATCAAACTTATTTATCGGTGTATTTCTGTCTCTGTCTCAGATGTCCACACTTTACAGCTGGGATGAGTGGTTGTGAGTGGGATGATGAGACTGAGAAATTATATTTCAAACAGTTTGACAGATGGATAAGACTTTCATTTGACCTGAAGACATCGACATGGATCGCTTCCTAAAACCACAGGCTGTTATCAACAAACAGAGATGGGATGATGACAAAGCTAGAATAAAAGACATAGAGATTTTCCTCACCCATATTTGTCCTGAGTTCCTGAAGAAGTATTTGGTCTATGGCAGTGTTTCCTGCAGAGAAGAGGTAGATCACATGACCTAAGTGTCATTGTATCACTAATTCGGTCAGTCTGATATGAACTGTTTTTTGGCTGCTTGTTTTATAGTGGTCAGATTTGAGTTAGTCCTAAACAATCAGTACAGACTGACATTTCTGGATGCTGAATATTGACTCCTGTGATCTTTCTCTGTCTTTGCAGAATCAGTGTCTTCTCCTCCAGAAGACTCCTCTCCAGTCACCTGCCATGCTGCAGGTTTCCACCGACAGAGCCATGATGTTCTGAGGAAAGATGGAGAGGAGCTCATGAGGATCGTGACCACGAGAGATCCTCCCAGCCATGATGGAAACCTTTCCAGATGAGCATTGACCTGAATCTTTCTCATCAGTCAAAATCTGAAGACTGGAGGAGGTACGACTGTGTTTCATCTTCTGGTGTAGAGATCTACATCGTCACCAGACTGGACAAAAGCAGAGATCAGGACCAACTGGGGTAAGACTGGGGATTAGAGGGTGCTGGATGGGACTGCATGTTGTTTGTCTGAATTCAGCTGTGAAAAAAGTCATAGAAATATTACGTATGAATAAATCCTTAGATGGATGTACTTCTGTTCTAACCTGCTTTATCTGGACCACTTTAATTTTTTTATTTAACAGAGGAGCCGAGTCATGACCGTCCCCAATGCTGCTGCAGTGGTTGTTCTTGCTGTCGCCCTCATCGCTGGCACAGGATTCATCATTTCCAAAAAGAAGAAAAGGTGAGTAACTGCTAAGGCTAAAACTTTGAAGGTGGGCTGTACAGAGGGGTGAAGAGAAATTGACGACTAGCTTAACTTCTTACCGTGGGCTACTTGAGTATTGGGCTCAGAAACAAAAGACACGTGAGAGTCCAACTTGTCTTGTTTATATGTGTGCGACTGAGAGACACAGAAAACCTCTAAATGAACCTCAAACTAGTGGCCACCAGTCGCCAAACGGGAAGTCGTATCAAAAAGCCCAATGACCGTGAGTATCCTCATCTTGTCGACCATGGAATGCTGAATTTCAGTGTCTAAAGTTTAAAAATGTGACCCGGGAGAGAGAAAGAACAGGTGCCCCGCGCTTCCTTGGGAAATTTCTCTCTCCGATTTACATGGGAGTAGATGGGCTGTCGGTGGGCGATCCTGGCGCATCAGTGCATCTCCAATAAAACTATAAGTCTGACAGCTTCAGCAGTGACATCGCTGCGTAGCTCACAGATTTTCCTACATTTATGTATGAATTATTTCTGTAGAGTGACATTTTGTGGCCTCAAGAGCTGTTTGCAAATTTATTTATGGACAAATGTTTCTCTCCCTCTCCACTCTTAACGATGATGTCACCCACTCTAGCTCTTGAATATTCTACCAATACACACCCATTGTAAATTTTGCATGTTTTGGCGTGTGTAAACCGTTTAACGCTTAGAAAAAGTCACAGCACATACAATTCCCGGTCGAGCCGGTCGCTTTGATACCTTTCTGTGTATGTGACCAAAACTGGGCGTGGAGGAGTAGCACGCCAAAATTCCTGGAATATGTAGGAATATTAAAATGTAATGTAATGTAATAATAACAAGTATGGGGATTAGTGAACTGTGACCTTGCAGGCAATAATTCTCAGTCATTGCCTGACTTCCCTGAACTGAACAATGTAAGGCAATGTGTAAGGCCCAGAGCCCGTCAGCATGGGATAATATGACACCATGATGATGTGGGGAGAAGTGATGAGAAAAGGAAGCAGTAAGACGAGAGGATCATATTGACTGACAACTGGAACTGAAATTATTTCTTTTCATTTCAGCCTCACATCCTCCATCTTGTAAGTAAGTAACACTTTTATTTTAGATTCAGATTAGATTAAAAGTGTTTCTACATTATTGTGCAGATGGACGCTTCATAAAAGTTAATAATATCGTTTATAAAAGTTCAGTGCAGGATGAGTGAACTTACACAGTTTAACAGTTTGTTTCGATCTTACAGCACCTGACAGCCTGAGCTTCTGAGGAACTGAATCCAGACACTTGAATGACTCGGGGAGTTTCCTCATGTAACATGTGACATTTACATAAACCAAATCAGGCATTGCAGTGACCTGTGTTTTGCCATTACAAAATAAAAAGCATGCACAGAAAATCAAGAAAGATAACTGAGATTTTGTTTGCTTTTTGACATTGATGCAGTATTTCCTCTTAAAGTTTCTAACCATGTTAAAACAGAACATTTTGAATATTTTGTGATTTTAAAACAACTTAAAATCGCCTCTTGTGACAGACAGTGATGGTGGTTGGATTACTGAGTGGGTTATGACATTCACATTAAGTCACTTAAGTGAGTGTGGTCAGTCAGTGTAGTTTATCCTGAGCAGATATGATGTAAATATAAAGCTGGCTCATACTGCAGATTATCTGTTTCCTGCTTGGTGAGTGATGGATTTTAAACTAGCTTAAATATTGAACATGATACCGTGGGCATAAGGAAGTTTTGTCACATTTTACTGTGTATTAATGAACATAAATGAATTCAAATCACATGTATTGTTCTTTCTTTATGTGCTGATGTTTCATTCAACAATAAAATCCACAACTCTCAAACATTTGGCTCTTTTTCTAAGTGCACACGCTCATCTGTGACTATAGATCCAGTTATATGAATATTAACTGAGCAGTCAGTAACTGGATGAAAGGTTTGATATTAATGTCAGCTCTGAGGTTAGCTTAATATGTTTTATGATAAGCACTTCACTTCATTGTTCAAAAAGGTGACGTGTGAGATCAGTTTAGTCTGCTCAGTTCACGTTAAGTTAGTGTAGCCTGAGTTAAGTTCTGTGTAGTTGCCCCTTTTTTATGGACCCATAACTTTTGTATGATCAGTTGCCACAAAAAAAAAATCAGTTTTGGGGTAAATGATTTTCAGTTTATGAAATCAAAGTTTTTAAATCATGGTTAATGAAATGATTTGTAAAAGAAAAAATATATATTATTTAATATTTTTTAGTTACCACTTTTTTAGTTATATTTATATAACTTTAACAGGATACATGAAAAGTTTGACATGTAGGATTCCTTGCTTAGGCAACATAAATATTTACACCAAAAAAAAAAAAAAAAAATTAAATAACATCACTTGGTTTGTTTTAAATTTTTATTATTTTGAGCTGGTTAATGATTTCCCCCAAAAGACACAAGCTCTCCTTTCCGCCTGAAACTTTCTCCGATGGGTTTAAATCATCATAAGCCAGAAAATGATGTCAGGATGAAGAGAGGATGGTTGCTGAGACATGATTTTCTTTGGGACATCCTGCATGAGAATTCATGCCTTCTTTCCAGCCTTCTGTGCAGATTTGGTGACCTTTCCACTGCCGGTCTCCTTCTTCATGACACACTTTGATGACCTAACGTGCCACGGTTTGCTTCCATGTCACGACAGCAAAACGCCCTGGGAAAGAAAAGACATAAAACAGAGGAGTTGTTAAAATGTGTGAAAACAGCTGAAAAGTTGAAGCACATTATATAGGAATTACAGCATGTGTACTGAAGTGTCAGTTAGCATGTTAACATGAATGTACTTAAAATGTCAAAGTGGATGTTTGAAAAGAAGCATTTTACTCACCAGTGGAGGATACTCAGAGAAGCTCTCAACACACATGTGGTTTTGAGGGTTCCATCTCGACGATGCAGCGCCTCCAGATTTGGACAATCTTGGGGTTGTCTTCGCTTCTTACCGAACGACGGCCGATCTTCTCAACGAGCCCTCTTGAACTTGCAGGCAATGTGAGCTGTGTGGCAGTCCAGCACGGGGAGTATCCAGATCTGGCCAGATGACCAGGATGATGACCTGCAGAGGGAGAGACGTGGAGGGAGCTGGGGTGCTGAGGAACATCTAAGATATACCCTGTAGGGGTTGTCAAAGCTTTACAGGGGTTGTGGAGTCTTGAGTCTAAAGGGTGTAAGACAACTTAAAAAAACAAACTATCCATATCCATAATTATATCACTTTAGTGGATGGAGGTCAGTTTACCTAGTGATAAGGGTTAAGAGTATTTACACCACCTCCTGGCTCTGGATTATCCTCATCGCTTTTCCTATCACTGCTATGCAGATGACACCTGCTCTATCTGTTATTTCCTCCTGACCCTTGGTCTCTGCATATACATATGGATGAAGGCACACCATGTCCAGCTGAACATCTTCATCATCAATGTCATCAACATCAAAATCACTCTATGTCTCGCTCTACTGGGTAACGAGAGTTTAGGGCCGCAAGTGATTGATGACCAACTAACCTTCTAATGATGCTGCCTCAGTCGCTGCAGATGACTTTTGAGCAAATTATTTCCTGTAATACGTATTAAACTGGACATTGTCAGGACCTATTTATACAATTGTCCTTCTGTATCATGTGTTTCTTCATTTTTAACAATCATATATACACCATAAATCACTTACGTGTATAGTTTGAAACAGTTTTTCTGCTTCTCCTAAAATCAAGAAGGCCTCACGACTGTCCATGAAGCTCCTTGAAGATCCTGTGGGAGCACCAAACCTGACACATACAACAGCCACCTCAACCAGCCCTGTATTAGCAAAACACCTTGGCAAAGGTCTGCACTTCCAAGTACTCTTCTAGTTATATTTTCATGTTTGTTTCCACTCACCTGGGCGTGTGAAAACCTGCAAGACGCTGGGAGGATTGTTCTTGCTATCACCAGCCACGTTTCATGGATTTTGATGGACACGTTTGACGCTGAAGCCACATTGTCACCGGGGCAGCTTCAGACAGAGACCGCGGTGCATCTCCACAGACTTCACTTCAGTGGTCAGTTGGCGGGAGCGAAGGCATGACCATACCAGGCTTCAGGACACCAGTCTCAACACGCCGACAGGCAGTCTGACACTTGGAAAGATGATTGGTTCAAGTACTAAAGAAATATGGTATTGTGAATGATATCAGATGGTATCGAGATGCAAGTCATTCCACTGTCTTCAAGCAACATATCTCTGCTCTTACCGCCACTTTGTAGATCGCTGCAGGGGCAGACGGAGGGGCTTGTCAGACGGTAGGTGGGAGGATGGTACCAAGAGCCTCCAGCAGGGTAGTTCCATCATGCTAATTCCTCCTTGCGCTCAATCTTCCATCCCTTGAACCAACCCATCTACAAGAGAGATTCAAAGTGACACATCGGTCCATGTTCTCAATCATATTTTTGATTGCTACTAATTGAAAATGTCCTCACTTGTCGCTGGCCTCCAACATGTTGTCTCCTGGGCGTACATCCAGAGATGGGCACAAAGGCAACAGTGGCAGGGTTGTAGCCCCATCTTCTTGAGATGTAGGTGCTCACTCTCTTGGTGATTTAATAGTTTGGGTCCGCTGTATGGGGGGCGGTGGAGTCCATCTTGTTGACTGCAACAATGAGCTGCTTCACACCAAGGGTGAAGGCTCAGCAGGGCGTGCTCACGGGTCCGACTGCTTTTTAGAGATACCAGCCTCAACTCATCACCAGCAGTGAACTATCGCACTGCCAAACGTCAAAACAGCAAGAGTTAATGCTTTGCTTCCAGCATAGCTAGTTTAGTTTGGCAAACAAACATGACATCCAAAAACAGCATCGCATTCCGATAAACCCGCAATCCAGGCACTGATGATGTCACTAGCACTCATTGGTCCAAATTCACACTTTACGTTCATAGCAGATACCATCGTCGCTTCGCTTCATTCATCCAGCACCACAGTTATCAGAATATTTTCAAACATCCAAACAAGCAAGATCACACAAACAGAGAAAGAATAAAAAGATAAATAAAGATCGAATCAAATAATGATCATTTGTTCCACTGAAAATGTTCTTTACTTTACTATAATAACCAATGTTACTGTTACTGAACATCTTCATATTCTTCATCAACAAACTCAATATTTTCTCGAGTAGTCTTCATTAATAGTTTTATATTAGTTATTAACTTCAGTAATATTATTTACGGTGATATTTTGAGCTTTTTTTTGCCCGTGTCAATGTTCAAATGTAATTTCTATGTATAAAAAAAGTAACTTAAACTATGAACAGAGTATTTGTTGTATGATTGCCTTGATGAAGATATTTGACGTTTCAACAGTAGGTGGCAGCTATAACTAACCTAAAATTAGGGAGTGGTTACTTGGGCACTAATTCCTCACATGTTTTTCCACACATGTACTGTCACACCTTGTGTGTGCCTTAAAGGCCTCATTGTTTTATATATATGATGTAATATTTGTTAAAAATCTAAAAAAAAGTCAAATGTAGTCCGCTGTTCCATAACAAAACCTCAGCTGCTTCCTTCCTAACTTCTCGATGGTTCTCTTGTCGATTCCTCCACATTTGTAGATCAGGTGGCCGGTGGTGGCGGATCTTCCGAGTCCACGCCGTGGCCACGACCCCACGATGTTGATGTGATCTTTTCCCTTTCCATTTCGTGTACTAGGTTACGTTAGCTGTACTGGCTAATTAAATCAAACCAAATCAAAAGATAAAGTAGCAATGTCACATTACGGAAAATACTTCATAAAAAGTTAGTAGAGTTTCTTTACCCAAAAAGTCGAGTAGAAGGTTAAATTAGCATAAATTGAAATACTAAGTAAAGACAATACACTTGTATAATACACCTACACTCATGGTGATGCTACTTTAATGTTACAAAAGCATTTTGAATATCATCAATCAACAAAAGAAAAGTTCTGCTTTAAGATGGAAAACCTACGCCACAAGTTTTATTTAGATAACTCGACTTAACCTGTTCGGAATGCCTGACTCTCTTTCTCTCTCTCCTCACCCACCACCTGCCACTGCCCAATGAAGCCCCATAAATATCAATTTTAAGTATTTTAACTCACCTGGTTGAAAACCTGAACGAGATGGGCGAGCGCGCGGTCCGCTTGCTCTGCACTTTGGAAAAGGAAGAAGTAATGCGATGACAATGTTTTATTCTCCTCCCTCCACCTGATCACCTGGATTCTGCTGACCTTCAAGTTTTAATAGGCGTTTGCTACAATCGCTACACCATTCATAATTACAGCCATTTGAGTTGCTTACTGCATACACAATACTGGATGGACTAGTTGGTATCATTCGATCTTGTTCATTGAACACACCTTAAAACTTGTCTGTGTCATGTTTGGTAGCACAAATATCTCTTGTGAAGCTACATGCATTCATACCTCTGTATCATCTTCAAATCCACAGAAACTATGAGAGAGGAAAAATGTGTTTTGACCTCAACAGCATGCTTCTGAAGGAGTGAGATCACAATGAAACACCAGAGAAACATCTTCATTTGGCAATGTTTAAGATTTTTACTGTTTTGGTTTCAACTTAATTATGATCATAGCTTCCCCTTAAAGACACAAGCCTTCCTCTCCTGTGGAGACTTTTCCAGTGGGTCATTCAAAGATAGATAGTTATAAAGCTAACCCATTCTTTCACTGAGTGAAAGGTTAGCTGTGATGTAGGTGCTCACTTCCTTGGTGATTTCCTCAAAATGGGCCTGGCTGTATGGGGGCTCAGTGGAGTCCATCTTGTTGATGGAGCTCAGTATCCATGATTACCAAAATGCTGGTGAGTGATAATGCTGCCTGTTTTATAAGCTGTGGTTTGCTGATTTCACATCTAAGAATGGAATAAAACATGTGAATTCAACCCCTTTACATCCTTCATCACATGGTTTGCCCAAAAGAGCAGTTCAGACCTTTAAGGAGGGGATGAAAAGGACGCAATGAGGAAAGACGAGCTTGGAAACCTAAAGGTCCAGGATTCCTATTTAGTTCACAGAATAACTCCACACTCTGCCACAGACTTGTCCCCGCAGAGATGCTCATGTCCTGGACGCCAGGTCTATGTAGTAATGGTTACCTGGACTTGAAACCAAAATGGAAAAGAGACATGGAACCAAAGGTCTTCATGATAAGACTACCAAACTCAGATGTTTTAATCCAGGTATTCTAATTTTTTACAATGAACTATGGATGCGGGTCCCAAATGGAACTCCGGAACCTTTGAGACGCATGGGTCCTTAAAGATGAAGGATTTAATGTTTAATGAAGACTTAAAGTTCACCACATGACTGATGGTGTCGCTGCAGAAATCAGTTGCAGCAGTGACTCAGCTGGAAATCACGCCGACTGCTGGTGTTGCTGTGATCTGTTGTCAGGTGCCTGGTTTTAGAATATTGTTCCTGTTTTTATCTTATAAGCTCAAGTGTGTTCATAGTAAGCCACAATGTTGTATTTGAGTGATGTCAACAAAGCCCCTTGTATTGGAATGAGATGTTTTCATTTAGGTAAAGGTGGCCTGGAGCATAGAAGCTGTTTTTTAGTCTGTTTGTGGGTTTCATTGTCCTGTATCGCCTGCCTGGGAGGGTTCAGATAGGATGAGGCTGGGGGTGGGATGGGTCCCCATGTTCTGGGCCTCTTTGAGGCAGCAGGAACTGTGACTTTCCAGAGAGGGGAGGAGGCAGCCGATGATATTGCTTCCAATGCCACCCATTCATCCTCTGAACCACCCCCATTGAGAAACACTGAAGCTCTGGGGAATCAAGGTGTGTGTTAACTGGCAGGAAGTAACCTGTGAGGAAAGTATAGTTTATGCTCCCTGGTGGCGTGTTTGTGCGGTGTCTGTGCTGCCTGAAATGTTTGTCGTCACACAGAACTCTACTACTGCAGTCCTGTGTCATATCTCAACAAATGCTGATTCACAATGTTATAAAAAGTATGTAAGTATTATCTGATAATTAGTATTTTAATATCAAATATGATGTATTTGTATTACTGCTGCATTAATGTGTATGTTTCATTTTACTGCTGTAGATGTTTAAGGTTGAGCTCATTTTAACTACTTTATAAGCTGGTGAGTAGTTTAATCTACAGAAATGCATCATATTCTATGAGATATCTCCAAAAGAAGAGGCCGTAGAGAGCTTCAGCATCGTGTCGAACTCATCGGAGGCTGCGGATCTGATGCAGGAGTGCAGAGATTCAACACAACTGTTCAAACCATTTCCTGAAGCAACTGCATAAATAATTTACAGCAACTCGATTCATTTGTGTCTTCTTGTATCTCATAAATCATCTCATAACGCGGTGTCATTACCACCTTAATGTGACGGATTATCTGTTGAAATGAGACAATGAGGCATCAACAGTAAGTGTAATAACAGTATCTATGCCAAAAATGCCCTCAGTCGCTATTTTCTTCGTGAGAATTATAAAAGAAACTAAAAATTCAGTCATCTGCCAGGTGTTACCATTGACCTCTGTCCTCATTTAGGCAACACAATGACTGTACACTCAAAAAACAACATCACTTGGTTTGTTTAAATTTTTGTATTGTTTTGAGCTGGTTAATGATTTCAATTAAAGACAAGCCCTCCTTTCCGCCTGAAACTTTTCCGATGGGTTTTAACTATCATAAGCCAGAAAATGATGTCAGATGAAGAGAGGATGGTTGCTGAGATGTGATTTTCTTTGGGACATCCTGCATGAGAATTCATGCCTTCTTTCCAGCCTTCTGTGCAGATTTGGTGACCTTTCCACTGCTGGTATCCTTCTTCACGACGGACTTGATGACCCCAACGCCACGTTTGTTTCCATGTCACGCATACAAAACGCCCTGGGAAAGAAAAAGACATAAATATGGAGTTAAAATGAAAACAGCTGAAAAGTTGAAGCACCAAAGCAAAGTTACATTATATAGGAATTATAGCATGTGTACTGAAGTGTCAGTTAGCATGTTAATAGGAAAAGTACTCGAAATGTCAAAGTGATGTTTGAAAAGAAGCGTTTTACTCACCCAGTGGAGGATACTCAGAGAAGCTCTCAACACACATGGGTTTTGAGGGTTCCATCTCGACGATGCAGGCGTTTCCAGATTTGACAATCTTGGGGTTGTCTTCTTCAAGCTTCTTACCGAACGACGGCCGATCTTCCTCAACGAGCCCTTTTGAACTTGCAGGCAATGTGAGCTGTGTGGCAGCCAGCACGGGGGGAGTCCTGCAGAGATCTGGCCAGGATGGTTCAGGATGATGACCTGGCGAGGGAAAGACGTGGAGGGAGTTTAAAAGAGGAACATTTAAGATACTGGTTCCCCAGTTGTCAAAGCTTTATGGGGGGTTGTGGAGTCTTCAGCTCCAAAGGGTGTAAGACAACTTCAAAACAAACTATCCATATCCATAAATATATCACTTAATGGATGGAGGTCAGTTAACTCAGTAATAAGGGTTGATATGCACCACCTCCCTGGCTCTGGATTATCCCCTTGCACGGCTTTTCCTGTCACTGCTACACAGATGACACTCAGCTCTATCTGTGGGGAGCACCATCAAAACCTGACACATACAACAGCCACCTCAACCAGCCCTGTATTAACAAAACACCTTGGCAAAGGTCTGCACTTTGCTCTGACTCACCTGGGCGTGAAACTCCGCAGACGCTGGGGGAGGATTGTTCTGTTGTCACCAGCCACGCTTCCTCTGCGGGATTTCCTTGACAGACACGCTTCTGACGTTGAACTGACGTTGTCACCGGGACAGCTTCAGACAGAGACTGCAGCATCTCCACAGACTTCACTTCAGGGTCAGGTTAAGGGAGTATGTGATGACCATACCAGGCTTCAGGACACCAGTCTCAACACGCCGACAGTACAGTTCCAATACCTGGGGAAAGATGATTGATTTAAGTACTAAAGAAATATGGTATCGTGATTGGGGATGCAAGTCATTCCATTGTCTTCAAGCAACATATCTCAGTTCTTACCGCCAATTTTGTAGACGTCCTGCAGGGGCAGCATTTGAGGGGCTTGCTCGGTGGATCGGTAGGTGGCAGGATGGCATCAAGAGCCTCCAGCAGGGTAGTTCCACTGGCGTTACCCTCCTTGCGCTCAATCTTCCATCCCTTGAACCAGTTCATCTACAAGAGAGATTCAAAGGACACATCGTCCATGTTCTCAATAACATTTTAATACACTAATTGAAAATGTCCTTACCTTGTCGCTGGCCTCCAACATGTTGTCTCCGTGCCATCCAGAGATGGGCACAAAGGCAACGCTGGCGGGGTTGTAGCCGATCTTCTTGATGTAGGTGGTCACTTCCTTGGAGATTTCATTGAAGGTTCGGCTGCAGGAATTGTGGAGTCCATCTTGTTGACTCCAATGATGAGCTGTTTCACACCGAGGGTGAAGTACAGCAGGGCGTGCTCACGGGTCTTCACTTTAGAGATACCAGCCTAACTCACTCAACACCAGCAGCAACGATCAGCACGCATACAGTCAGCCTAAAATGAAAGTTCCAAAGAGTTAATGTTTAAAAGCCTAAAGCAAGACAGCTGAAGTTGGAGCTTGCAGTGTATCAAACATGATTTACCTGAGAGGTACCAGGTGATCATACTTGATGAAGTCCCTGTGTCCAGGGCATCAATGATGGTCACGTGAGTACTTAACGCGGTCTCAAACTTCCACAGAGCGATGTCAATGGTATACCACGCTCACGCCGCCTTCAGTTTGTCCAGCACCCAGGCCGCATTTCAGCTGAGCCCTTGCCCATCTGTTGTGGTTAAGATCGCACAGATAGAGAAAGAAGAAAACAGGGAGAATAAAAGACGAATCAGTGATTGATCATTTTGGTCTCATTTTAGCTCTTTTACTTTTACTTCTTAATATTCCAACAAGTATTTGTTACTTTGAGTTCTGGCTATCTTGAAGTTATTCCACTACCAATTAAATATGAACTTCAGTAATATTACTTACAGTGATATTTTTGAGCTTTTTTTGTTCGCGTCAATGTTCAAATTCACTTCTATTTTTAAAAAAAGTAACTTAAACTACTTTGAACAGAGTATTTGTTGTATGATTGCCTTGATGAAGATATTTGACGTTTCAACAGTAGGTGGCAGCCATAACTAACCTAAAATTAGGGAGAGAAATTAGGGAGTGGTTACTTCCGCACATGTTTTCCACACGTGTACTATCACCCTTTGTGTGCCCTAAAGGCCTCATTTTACATATGCTGTGCATATTTGTTAAAAATCTAAAAAAAAAGTCAAATGTAGTCCGTCGGTGTCTCCATAACAAACCTCATGCTTCCTTCGAACTTCTCGATGGTTCTCTTGTCAATGCCCCCACACTTGTAGATGAGGTGGCCCGTAGTGGTGGACTTGCCGGAGTCCACGTGGCCAATGACCACGATGTTGATGTGGATCTTTTCCTTTCCCATTTCGGTGTACTAGTTATAAACAACGTTTAGATTAGTTATGTTGACTTTGAATTTAAATCAGGTGAGCTCTGTGGGACAACCACTGTCAGGCTCCCAACAGTTGGCTCGCTAGGTTAATGCGTAGCTAAAATCGCCAATTAAATCAAACCAAAGCAAAAGAGCAAAAGTAGCAATGTCAATGCTACAGTAAAAATACTTCATAAAAGTAAAGTAAACTATATAATTGGCAAGAAAATGGAGTATCAAACATAAATGGGCCGTGTTGGTATATTGTTACTGATGTATTAGAAATGTTCAAGGTGGACTACATCTTTGTGTTCAATCTATAACAAAGCACCGTGTTTTATTTTATTTGTAATGCCTATATCAAATACTAATCTGAAAACTCATAATTAACTAGGTAGTGAAGTAAAATGAGTATTTATCTCAAAAGTCGTAGTAGAAGGTTAAGTTACATAACATTGAAATTTCCACTATTCCACTAAGTGTATAACACACCCACAGTCATGGTGATGCTACTTTAATGTTACAAAAGCATTTTATAATATCATCAATCAAGATAGAAAACCCTACGTCACAAGTTTTATTTAGATGAAACAAGAAAAAAACATTTAAAAATCTATACTGTAGAAACCATCAGTTTATTAGAAAATATAAGATCATGGTGGTATTATAGGTTTTCAGATAATCAAATAGGTGAGTATCGCTTTACATACATAGATTATAGTCAACAGTAGAGTGTGAGTTCATGTATAAATACCCTTGCCTCAGCAGTTCAGGGCTTCAATCCAACTTCTGACCAACCTGTTTGTAATGCCTGACTCTCTCTCTTTGTCTCATCACCCTTTACCAACAAATTCACAATAAAGATTCAAAAAGCCTAAATAAGCATAAATATCCATTTTTAAGTATTTTAACTCACCTGGCTGAAAACCTGAACGGAGGTGGGCGATGCGTGTCCGCTCTTGCTCACTGCACTTCGTAAAAGGAAGAAGAAACGTGACGACAATGCTTTATTCTCCTCCTCCACCTGGATCACCTGGTCCTGGTTGACGTTTCAAGTTCTAATAGGTGTTCTCAACCATATGGTTTGCATACAGCTTGCACGTACTTGTTGGACTAGTTATATCAGTCTGGTCTTGTCTGTTCAACATACCTTATCTGTGTCATGTTTGGTAGCACAAACATCTCTTGTGAAGCTACATGCATTCATACCTCTGTATCATCTTCTTCTCAAATCTATAGAAACTATGAGAGGAGAAATGTGTTTTGGACTCTAACAGCATGCTCCTGAGGAGTGGAGAAGTCATAATGAAACACCAGAGAAACATCTTCATTTGGTAATGTTTAAGATTTTTATTGTTTTGCTTCAACTTAATTATGATCATAGCTTCCCCTAGAAGACACAAACTCTTCCTTCCTGCGAAACTTTTCTCCATGGGTTTTAATCAGCATAAGCCAAGTCCTGAGTAGAGAAATGCCTGCCTCAGAGAAGATGGCGCTGGGTGGCAGGGAAGAAGAGGGGATGGGTGGCCCGCCTGTTGCTGAGACGTTGACTTTTTGTTGACGTCCTGCATGAGAATTCATTTCTTCTTCTCTGCCTTCTGTGCAGTTCTGGTGACCTTTCCACCGGAGGCGGCCTTCTTCTCGACAGACTTGATGACACCGACAGCCACGGTCTGCCTCATGTCACGCACAGCGAAGCGACCTAGGAGGAGCAAGAGGAGGAGACGAGTGAGAGGGAAGGAGGGAAACAAAGGAGCTGCGAGAGGATTCAAGATGTCTTTTTTTTTTTTTTTTTAAAGATTATTTTTGGGGCTTTTTTCCAAGCTTTTATTGATGAGACAATGAGAGGAAATGTGGGGAGAGAGATGGGAAATGACATAGGCCAGGACTCGGACCCAACCTGGGCCAGCCACAGCGAGCCTTCGCATATGGGCCGCTGCTCTACCAACTGAGCTAAGCGCCGCCCCTGATTCAAGATGTCTTTGACATGAGTCTAATGGGTTAAGGTGCAGCTTGTGGGTGGTGAATGTACAGTGCACATTACACTGACGATAAGTGCTTTTTATCTTTTAACTGAGCACGTAAATACCTGCAGGTGCTTAAAGAGTTAACAGAATAGCATTCAAGTTAATTTTACGTATATCTGTGTACTTGAAAAGTGTAGCACTCTTTATTTTACTTTATTTTTCAATTAGATTCTGATTCATGACTAGTCATAATTTTTAGGACTATAAATCCAATCTTGAGCTTGTGTACTTAGAGATGCTTTTTGACCAAATTAATGATAAATAACTGATTCATCATTAAAAGCTTATAAAATATCAAATTAATGGTTTTCCTGTCAATTAAATTTGTGATATTTTCACAGCACATTGTTTTATATTCACACCAAAAGTTATTTGAACCCAACATCCTTTATGAGTTGTAACATATTAACGAATAAGTGTCTCAGTATACATTCATATAACGCCATTAAAGGCGCATTTGGGAACTTGGAGAATGGTCGGTTAGTACGAACTCCTGATTTGTTTGTTTTGTTATTTTGGGCCTGTATATGTAAAAACTTGGAGGAGAAAAAATTGTTTCTCCATTGAGGAATCAATACAGAGAATCTCTTTTAGCTCCATATTGGTCTCCACCACAGGAAAGCAGGAAAACAATGAGCTAAAAGGAGCTAAAATGCACATTAAGAACATTCCTGATATGAAAATATTGATTAGTGCATTTTCATAGCAGATGGGTGATAATATTAGTGATGGCTCTAACCAGCATGCACTATAGCAGGACGGCGAAAACCACCAAAATGGCATGCAGCCATCATAAGTGTTACTAATTATACCGTGCTTGTCCTGGCATGTACAACGTCAATCAAGCCTTGCATCAAATGTTCAGACAGTGCTGTACTCACCCAGTGGAGGATACTGGGAGAAGCTCTCAACACACATGGGTTTTCCAGGCACCATGGTGAGTGAGCAGCCTCCGACTTCAGAGCCTTGGGGTTGTCCTCAAGCTTCTTGCCGGAACGACGGTCAATCTTCTCCTTGAGCTCGCTGAACTTGCAGGCAATGTGAGCGGTGTGGCAGTCCAGCACGGGAGCATAACCCTGGGAGATTCGTGGTTCAGGATGATGACCTGCGAGGGGGGAGGCGTGTGGATAAAAGAGCAATACCTGACATTATACATGGAAGCGGACTAGAGCTTTATCCAGAGATGTAAACCAACGTCACCATCATTTCCAGCAGATTTTGAGTTTGTTTGGCAGAGATTTTGCTTGGAGTTAATATTTTTATAAGCCATGCTGTTTTGAAGGTCAAGAATCAACTTTATAGTCAACTGAAAACTTGTAGATTTCTGAAGTAAAGAGAGATGAGCAGGTATGTTTAACTGAAAGAGGGGAGGGGGGGTTAAATACTGTAACAGTGGCTGTTCACTGTTGAAACACTGGCTTCAGGCTAGCACCGCAAGAATGCAGGAGAATGTAAAAACAGGTCTGAACAACGTGAACGACCGTTGTTAATTTGCGTCTTGAATTTGAATTCGCTCCTCTCTGATTGGCTCAGACTCACCTGGGCGGTGAAGTTCTCAGCAGCCATGGGTGGGTCGTTCTTACTATCGCCGGTCACGTTGCCACGACGGATTTCGTTGACGGACACGTTCTTGATGTTGAAGCCACGCCAGCCGCCAAGAGCCTCAGCCAGGGACTCGCGGTGCATCTCCACAGACTTCACCCAGTGGTCAGGTTGGGGGAGCAAAGGTGACCTACCATACCAGGCTTCAGGATACCGGGTCTCAACATCGTCGACGGACAGTTCCAATACCTGAGAGACAACGCGGAGACAGCATGTCTCTTTAGTTGACTTCAGAATAAAAGAACTTGTAAATTAGATGTGTGAACTTTAGTTTTTCTTGTTTTCTTAGGGTTATTTTTTGTTTTTTCTTTCTTTCTTCACTGTGTTACAGACAGTCAGAGAAAGAAGCTACGCAGCAATGTGTTTGTATTAGTGTTAGGTGTAGATTAAATCGTTGACTGGGTCTGCCTGGATTATTCTGTTGAGCTGTTGTTGTTCAGCAGGTATCAGACGCCAACCACCTTACATTTTTCGGCCGATCAAGAGTCTCAAATTTCACTACATGCTTCGCTGCGGCAGGTGCAGCTGCCAGGATTTCAGATGAGCGACTCGCCTCTGCACATCTTCGTTTGGTTATGATAATTTGCATCCGTGTTTTGCTCCCAGTTCTTTTTTATTCAGCCTTTTCAAAGTGCATAGACCTGTCTTTTCTGTTTTCCATTCGTTTGTTTGTCAGTCATCAGACAGGTATGTTTATGTTCCCTCGTACAGACACACAGTTAAAGAGCCTCGAGGCAACTCTGGTTCGAGAGTGGGTGAGCAAGAGCAGCAGTTCGACAGGAAAATGGCAGCGGTGTGGAACGTTAACGCTGATGAAGGAGAGGAGTGGTTTCGCGCCGTGGACAGGCTGGCACTCAGCGACGCTTTAAAAACGATTTTTTTTCTGCCCTGAAGCCTTGATTCATGAACATCGGGAGCACGAGGAGGCTCATCAGTTCAGCATCTTAATGTAAGACTATGAACAAGTTTCTTTCATTACATAGGAGAATTTGTGCAATACCTATGTGCTCACATGCTCTTCAGAATGGTTGTGATATTCATAAAGCAGAGCGGCAGTGCTGGCTGCTTTATTACGCACTCCTTCTGCTTTTTTTTCTGGCATGAGAAAAAAGCCTATTTGCATGGACTGATGTCGCACTTAAAACTAAAAATTCGGCTCATTTTCAGTGTTTCTGGTTCACTAAATTGGAGATATTTTCACTGCTAAACATAAGTCCAACTCTACTTACTTATGAAACTGTGATCACATTAACTGTATACAACAGTAGATCTGTCAGGTGAGATTATTTTGTTATGTTTGTTAATAAAATATCAGTTTGTAGGCCTAACATTACGTTCTTCTTTTCTCGAGGTGCCACCATGAGCTGATATGAGCTGACACTCCTTACCGCCAATCTTGTAGACGTCCTGCAGGGGCAGGCGCAGAGGCTTGTCGGTGGGGCGTGTGGGAGGCAGGATGGAGTCGAGAGCCTCCAGCAGGGTGACACCTGTGGCGCGCCTCCTTACGCCGGGACCTTCCAACCCTGAACCAGCTCATCTAAAATGGAGGACACAGAGCCAGAGAGAGGAAGACGGACGTAAGAGAACACAGCAACAAGGTAAGAGAAAGAAAACACATTAATTGCATGGTCCACCTTCAAATAGGCGCATGTGGGTTGTTTAGCATGAAGTCCTCACCTTGTCGCTGGTCGTTGTCTCCGTGTCATCCAGAGATGGGCACAAAGGCAACAGTGGCGGGGTTGTAGCCAATCTTCTTGATGTAGGCACTCACTTCTTTGGTGATCTCCTCAAACGCTTGACTGTAAGGCTCAGTGGAGTCCATTTTGTTAACTCCAACAATGAGCTGCTTTACACCCAGAGGAAAGCCAGCAGAGCATGCTCATGTCTGGACTGCTTAGAGATACCAGCCTCGAACTCACCAACACCAGCAGCAACGATCAGCACGGCGCAGTCAGCCTAAAATGAAAATCACACAAAACACAAATTTCAGATTTAGGAGCACCAAATGTGGTTCAAACTTTCGAGCTTGCAGTGTGTCAAACATGATTTACCTGAGAGGTACCAGTGATCATGTTCTTGATGAAGTCCCTGTGTCCAGGGGCATCAATGATGGTCACGTAGTACTTGCTGGTCTCGAACTTCCACAGAGCAATGTCGATGGTGATACCACGCTCACGCTCGGCCTTCAGTTTGTCCAGCACCCAGGCGTACTTGAAGGAGCCCTTGCCCATCTGTTGCGGTTAAGACGACACAAATGGTGCAGGAAAAAAGTAGGAATGAGTCAGGGAATTTAGCTGTAGAAAATAATGCTTTGTCATCGTGGAAAAACAGCAAACGTCCTCTAAAAACGACTGAAGACTAAAGTTCCCGTTAATTAATGAGATATATTACGGGACTAATTTAATGAAAGCGAGTTGACATATTAACTCGTTAACTCCAGTTGTACCAAGTGTGACTCATCACTCCTCTCCTCCTCTACACACTAAATTTCGGTTAATTCTTGAGGGTGAGTTGCAGTGTTGATACCATATTAGTATTTTTTTGTTTTAGAGAGCTTAATTTGGGGAGCATTAACATATAACTTGTTTGAGTTAAGTGTATTTAAATGTGTTTGTCTAGTTATTTACATTGTTTTCTACTTATTAAGAATCTATCTAGTTATAGTAATGTGGGAGTGAGTATGTATATGTATTCATGCTGATTCTCCAGTAATGCAGTAGCTATATTAACCCTTTTAATTCATGTATTGATGTTTATGTATGTTAAAATATATGTACTCTAGATTTTAACATTAATATGTGCTGTAGAAGTGGCGGTGAACAGCACAGTACACATCTCGTAACAGTAGGTGGCGGTTTTAACACAGTAATACCAGTGTTACATCCACCACACCCGTTTCCCCCCCTCACACACACACATGTGGGGGTGACACACTGTATCCTGGCTCCATGCTGTCATGTGTGCTGCAGTGGGCCGGTTTCGGTGTCTCCATAACAAACCTCGGCGGCTTCCTTCTCGAACTTCTCGATGGTTCTCTTGTCGATTCCTCCGCATTTGTAGATCAGGTGGCCGGTGGTGGTGGACTTGCCGGAGTCGACATGGCCAATGACCACGATGTTGATGTGGATCTTTTCCTTTCCCATTTCGGTGTACTAGTTCATAAACAACATGATGGAGTGGTTATTGCGACTTAATAAATGAATAAAGCTCAGTGGGACCGCCACCTTTGAGGTTATGACTCAGCTATAACTGAAATCAGTTGGTAACCGTTAAATAAAATAAACTATAAACACCACAGAGAGTGGTTATGAGGAGGTAATATTGAATATATCAGTTTTAAATGGGCTCAGTATGGATGAGCAGTCATAAAAGTTAATCGATAACAGGCTGACACAGAGACGTGACATGTTTATCACGCAGTACATCTTGTGATTTCCCAACCTTGTCGCAACTGCGGCATTAGCAGCCGGCTAACGGTCGCTAACTGTCAAGTAGCCGTTAAGTAACCGTTAAGAATTCGAATACGTCCGCCACAAAGTCTGAGCGGAGTCTGAGTCTGAGCGTTAATACACATTTTAAATGTCGCTCCACCGACTCAAGAGCGACATCGGTGATTAAAAAATGTTAGTATTACGTCGTTTCTTCTTAAGTCATTATCAGTGCTCGTGCACGACACCGGAAAAGGCGACACTGATGAGTCACGCGCCATGTGCTCGACAGACCGGCTGCCGGCCTCCATGTTGGGCCGCGGTGCGCAGAGCCGCCGCCGCCATGTTACCAACTGATGCAAGCGCGCTCCACCGCATAGCCAGTACTGGTGCGCGTTCACGATGGTAGAAAGGGAAAAAGGACTACCATGACTGGCAGAAAGACATTAGACTGCATGTTTATAGCTCAAGTTCATGGTGAACGCTCCTAATTCACGTTTTTGGGGATTATATTAATCTTTTTAGATAAAGATGAATATGACACCACATTTACAAGTCTGGATAAGAAAATGCAAGAGGTGAGCCAGCATGTCTACCTTATTGCATGTAACAGACTGTATTATTAGACAGCTATGCAGTAACACCTTATTTTTAGTCTTACATCCAGGCAGTGATTTTCTAGCTCAAGCCAATATTGCAGTTTAAAATCCCCCTGCAGTGAAAACAACCTCAGCTTGCTGCATGAACATGCATTTTTAAAAATAAAGCATCAAGAGTTTAACGCTGAGATTAAAGAGATTTTTACCAACCTGTGCCCAGCAATGAACGAAGACGTCCCTGATTTAGAGCAGAGGGAAAAAAGGACAGAATGTGATCTGTCCAGAGTTTTTATACTGAACCAGAGGAGAGGGAGGGCTGCGCTTGCTCTTGTTGCTGTCAGACAAAAAAAATAAGGGGTGCTATTGGCTGGGGCTGCATAACTCCTATCGAGGCGATTGGATGACAAGTGCATCACCGGACTCAGATAGCATGGTCAAAAACAGCTGCAGCGCAGAAGAGACTTGCCTGTGACAGCTTAAAAAGCCTGCGCCCATCTGCAACAGTTCAAGGATAAAGACAAAAAAGCCAATTTCAATTTTTTCAGAGACATTTATTTTATTAGTTACCAGCAGCTTTCTTTCCAATTAATTTGTGGCATTTTTAACATCAAGATACAGTTCTAAACCATTTCCAACTTAAAACTTAACTGAGAAGAAGCACTGTCATGTGATTCAGGTAGGTGACAATGCCACATAGTTCTTTTTTCCTGCGAAAACTTTTGCGATGGGTTTTAATCAGCATAAGCCAGTCCTTGAGGAGAGAACTCTGCCTCAGAGAAGATGATCCAGGATGGGGGTAAGGGGTGGCCCGCTGCTGCCGGCACACATCTTGTTGCTGGATATCCTGCACGACCATTCATTTCTTCTTCTGGGCCTTCTCTGCAGCCTTGGTTGTCTTTCCAGAAACTTCCTTGGTCTCAACAGCCTTGATGACACCGACAGCCACAGTCTGCCTCATGTCACGGACGGCGAAACGACCTGGGAATGGAAGATGGGTGAGCTAGTTAGTAACTGCATGTGTGCACTTGATTGTGGGGATGACTCAACATTTGTAGTGCGTTGTGGGCTTTCAGGTACACAACATACCGAGGGGAGGGTAGTTGGAGAAGGGCTCCACAACCATGGGCTTCTGTGGAATGAGTTTGACGATGGCAGCATCACCAGACTTGACGTATTTGGGTGCATCCTCAAGCTTCTTGCCAGAACGACGGTCGATCTTCTCGATGAGCTCGCTGAACTTGCAGGCAATGTGAGCTGTGTGGCAATCCAGCACAGGGGCGTATCCTGCACTGATCTGGCCAGGGTGGTTCAGGATGATGACCTGTGGAGACATTTTAAAGTTAGTATTGCTTAAATGAAAGCAACTTGGTGCTAATTAAGCAATTTCATTCATGCTTTTAAGCAATTTGTGTTTGCAGTACAAACCTGAGCGTTGAAGTTGTCAGCTCCCTTGGGTGGGTCGTTCTTGCTGTCACCAGCCACGAATCCACGACGGATTTCCTTGACGGACACGTTCTTGACGTTGAAGCCAACGTTGTCACCAGGGACAGCCTCTGGCAGAGACTCGTGGTGCATTTCAACAGACTTCACCTCAGTGGTCAGGTTGACAGGGGCAAAGTTGACAACCATGCCAGGCTTCAGGAGACCAGTCTCAACACGGCCGACAGGTACAGTTCCAATACCTGGGGAAAGATGATTGATTTAAGTACTAAAGAAATATGGTATCGTGATTGGGGATGCAAGTCATTTCACTGTCTTCAAGCACCATGTCTCAGTTCTTACCGCCGATTTTGTAGACGTCCTGCAGGGGCAGACGGAGGGGCTTGTCGGTGGGACGGGCAGGTGGGAGGATGGCATCAAGAGCCTCCAGCAGGGTAGTTCCACTGGCGTTACCCTCCTTGCGCTCAATCTTCCATCCCTTGAACCAGTTCATCTACAAGAGAGATTCAAAGTGACACATCAGTCCATGTCCAGGTGACCAGGTTAACATGTCAAGCACCACATTATCAGTTTCCTTACCTTGTCACTGCCCTCAAGCATGTTGTCTCCGTGCCATCCAGAGATGGGGACAAAGGCAACACTGGCGGGGTTGTAGCCGATCTTCTTGATGTAGGTGCTCACTTCCTTGGTGATTTCCTCGAAACGGGCCTGGCTGTATGGGGGCTCGGTGGAGTCCATCTTGTTGACTCCAACGATGAGCTGCTTCACACCAAGGGTGAAGGCCAGCAGGGCGTGCTCACGGGTCTGGCCGTTCTTGGAGATACCAGCCTCGAACTCACCAACACCAGCAGCAACGATCAGCACGGCGCAGTCAGCCTAAAATGAAAGTCAGTAGCGTTTAGATTCAAAAGCACTACAGCAAGACAGCTGAAGTTTGAGCTTGCAGTGTATCAAACATGATTTACCTGAGAGGTACCAGTGATCATGTTCTTGATGAAGTCCCTGTGTCCAGGGGCATCAATGATGGTCACGTAGTACTTGCTGGTCTCGAACTTCCACAGAGCAATGTCGATGGTGATACCACGCTCACGCTCGGCCTTCAGTTTGTCCAGCACCCAGGCGTACTTGAAGGAGCCCTTGCCCATCTGTGGAGGGATAAATTAGGATATGGTGAAGATTTGTTTGACCGACACCAACAATACATTTGAAATGGACAAAAAGGATGTAGAAGTGGCCATGTTAACATCCAACAAGCCTTCTTTAAAGCCATTTTATTTTTTTTAAAAAGTTAGCTCATACAAATATACCAGTTGTAGCATCATAAATTTAAGAAATATTAGCAGTATAAGTGGTATTTTGTGGATTTAAACAGCCTGGGGCCCTTCATTCAAATTTAATGCACAGTCACTATAAGCGCTGCTCCCGCTTAAGCCCCACCCCGCGTGCGCGCACACACGCGCTACACTCTCGTGCCGCCGGGCGGCAGAGCTCAGGAGTAGGCACGCTGACGCCGCCATCTTGGCTCTTGAAAATGTAACCGTTATAAGAAAAAAAAATATATGTATAAGCCAAGCCGAAAAAAGTCTCACCTCAGCGGCTTCCTTCTCGAACTTCTCGATGGTTCTCTTGTCGATTCCTCCGCATTTGTAGATCAGATGGCCGGTAGAGGTGGACTTGCCAGAGTCGACATGGCCAATGACCACGATGTTGATGTGGATCTTTTCCTTTCCCATTGTTGTAGTTTCTGTCACGAAATTAACACAAAAACGCAACAACCGTTAGTCATCTTTTTTTTTTATTAAATAGCCGCCATTGTGTGTCAGCCCAACTATGCTAAGTACAAGCAACGCGAGGCTAACGTGAGCCTAGCAACTCGTGCCGGCTCAATTTGAACACCATTCAGGCTCACTTAAAAGTGGCAGTTATGATATTTAATAACTCCTAACTTAATTAAAAATGTGCCATCATCACTCGGTGGTTAACGGTAACGTGTGATTTGAGCGACTAAACAGGCGGTGGCTGCTTGCTAGGCCTCACTCGGCCACAGGCCAGGCCAGGCCAGGCGAGGCGAGACACGTGTTACGCCATGGGCCACGTCGTATTAAGTTACAAAGATATATGCCAAATATCCAGAAGCTGTTTATTCCAGGCTGCCAACACCTGTCGCTAGATAATATGTACAGTTGTTTCATGGTGGGGTGGTGAGGAGGGGGGAAGAAATGCCTTTACAGCATCCTCGGTTATCGGCTTTGGCAGCCCCCTTCTTTGTTCCAGTCCCCCCTTCACAGCCTCTCCACCCTCGGCATCCTTTTGTTGAAAAACGCCAAATATAACCTTGATAAAAACTCTAAAATATAAATCAATCAAGCTGGTGACTAACAGGTGAAAGCAGCGCTTTACAATGCATGAATCCCACCCAACAAAGAAAATCCACAGGTTTGTGTTAAGTTACATAACAGTAAAAAAAACTTTCGGATTAAAATAACTCAAATAGTCGATCAGAAAACTTCAGTCTTATTACGACACATCCACACAAAGTTAAAGGCCCGCACGCCGGCCCAGGTCATATCAATCAAAGCTTAACTTACCGGTGTTTGTGGGTTTTCACGGCCAAAGCTGCTGCCCCTAGCCAGGTAACAGAAAGAGGAAGAGTAGGGGTGGACTTGGAGGTTTTATACTGAATGGGAGGCGGCCTGACTTCCCCTCGCCCTCCCCGGTGCGGACCCGCAAATCACACACATTCCTGCAAAAAACGTCAGCACGCCACCGGATGAACCGCCTGAAACATGTATGATGTCTCACCGGGGGTTGTTGAAAATTTTTTCTTTTCAGTGCAGTGACACTAAACGACGACAAGAGACAGACACTGTAAATGAAGACAATAGGGAATGACCCAGAATCACTATTGATCGAGTTGTTGGAACAGAAGAAGTTCTCAAAACTTCCTTGATGGTTTGGTACAAAAACGCACTTGTGTTTGCCTGGAAGTTGTTTCTTACTTCCTAGAATGACATTTTTCAACTATAAATACATGATGTAAGGCAGAAGAGATTATTTATACTTGAAATTTACACCTTTAAGTGGGATTGAGTCAGTTTAAAATATAAGATACGTCCACCATAACCAAACACATCTTCACCCAGTGTTTACAGTACAAATGTAGTGTTTTTAAAGCTGACAACATGCAAATATACACAATACACAGGGTGTGTTTATTCATGATTCACTGGATTTATGATTGACATGTGTAAACATGCACACAGTGATAAATAAATCAAATAATTTAACTATCTTAAACTAATCTACCAGACCAGCATCAAACTAACCTCCCATCCCCCTCGGACCACCACCCCACCCTGGTAATACTGGGCCGGCTTATCACCTTGACAAGATTATTCCGATCCCCTCGAGATTTTGCATTAAAACAGAGGCTGGAGCCTGAAAAGATGAACTCCCGCTGTTTTGAAGACACCTTATCTGTCGGGGCGTTTGCATTTACAACAGACTTGTTTGACTGAATTAAAGTTCTCAGGGTCAAGTGAGACAGCTGGTTTACTACTTTTAATTACCTGTTTCAGTGAGAATATTTGATTTTTCTGCACATTTCTGCTTCAAATTCACACACTTACAGCCATATTCACATCCTGAAGCTGTCTTCATGTCCTAAAGTTGTTAATTAGATTAAATAACACAGCTCATATTGTGGATTAACTTGTTTTGTCACTGGGATGCTCCTGCAAGGGTCAGGAGGTCAGATTCAGCCTCTTCCTCCATCCCGGTGGCTTCTTGCCCAGGATAGACGCAGTTGGCATCCCCAGATACTCTCACACAGACACACACACACATATACACACTGGAGCTACTCGCTCGGCTTTCCCGACAGTTCAGGTAACAGCCACTTCGACTTGGCAGCTGCTGCTTTCAGTCAGCAGAGAGCAGGGCAACTACGAGGGGGGTAGGAGAGTGAAGAGCCGGGATATGTGGAGGGAGGGAGGGAGGGAGGGAGGACGTGAGGCAGGCTGGGGGAGATATGGTGAGTGACTGAGGGCCAGACAGAGAGCAGCAAGTTGCTGTTAGAGTCATAAAAAATGAGGGCAAGAGTACTAGAAAGTGTGGTTTACTCTGCTGGAGTTATAGAGGGAACACTGAGGCACAGGCTGGGCAAACATCTCGGAAAATCTATTTATTTATAGTAAAATTATCATAAAGAAATCAATGGTCAATGTCAGATACATGTGCTGCTTTTGCAGGCATGAAAACAAATTGTTTCCACAGGTATATGTGACAAACCACACCTGCAATCCTCAGCGTACAGCACAAAACATGATGAACTGTCACAGACTGCACTTCCATTCATACCCAAAGGCTTAAAATGTGGTCTGAGCTTGTTTATATTAGCACCGAGTGACACGGCAGCAGCTTTTTTAAACAGCTCAGTGTCTAAACTGTCATTCTCCGACCCACCAGACCTGAAGTGATCCTGAGAGTTCATAGTTTATGTGTGGTCTACCAGCAAATCATGTGACATAAATCATTATAAATGAATACTTCAAGTTCAAGTTCAAAACTGATGTTGTAGTGTGGAGTGTCTGACAGATTCAGTTTGTGAAGGTTAACACTGCCTGGGTCTTAATGAAATGTGCTGTTCAGCTCAGCTTTAAAAACACTAGTTGCAGCAGCAGCACTTGACATAAAAGATAAAAATATTACTGTATGAATAGGTTATACTACACCATTTAAAATATATAAAAGAGAGATATACTACTGGTACAGCAGCATTAGATAGCACCAAAAACAATTTATGCAATAATAGTATTGTGTCAATTTAAGCCAGACTTGAGTAGTTTTTCTAATAAAATAAAACAGGAATTTCAACCGTCATTAAACCCAAATAGTTTGAATTATACACTAAAGTAAAATAAAATAAAGAAACACATAAACAGCCTGCTGGTATACAGCTCTGCCAAGATGGCTTTTTGTGTCAAAGGAAAGAAATAAAATGAGGTAAATGCAATGAAATTAAAATTACAGATTCAAGTTTTTAATTGTGACTGAGACACACAGCTTTCCTGTATTTTGACTTTTGAATACAATATAAACAAATTCCTAACATATAAACAATCCTCAGCAGGCGTCTGTTTGTGTGTAATGAGCCATATTTTACAATGACAGCCCTGCCTCTGGGCCACACTTCTCCAAAACATACCTGTAGGGCAGGTTAACTGGGACCTACCTGTTTTCACGGCTAGTTAAAGTGAGAGTGAACAGTAAAACCACTGAAAGGAGAACTACCGCAGTGAGGGAGTAAAGTCTGTCTGACAACTAGTTTTCCACTTCTTCAAAGGTGGAGCAATAAAACTTGGCAGACATCCAAAGGTGAACTCAGAGTTAAACACAGACGCTGAAGTACCTGTTTAACCAGTGTGTAGTGGAAAGCTTATGCTCAGGGGACTCAGCAATCTCTGTACCACATCCAGCTAATAGTTGTTGAGATATTTCATTGTTTCACTCATGCTACCATCGCATGACAATTATTTAGCACAAGTTATTAAAATATTCTGAGATATTCAACCATCTTTGTTTGTCTTCAAGATATTTGAATTTGGATTTAATGTCCAACAGCCCAACCATGCCGGGAGCCACATGGCTAACACACATTACATACATTAAAAGTCTGTGCATGCAGACGCACGGTGGACCAAACACAGGCCAGCTCGAACAGAGCAAACTCAAACAGCTGTGCTCTTATTTCAGGCACTAATGAACTGAGCGAGGGGGAAGTATGAGTGTGTGTGTGTGTGTGTGTGTGTGTGTGAAAGGGAGAATGTGATTCAGACAGACTGGCAGTCATTCCCTGGCAGAACGTCAGTGATGAGTCATCCGGTATGAGTGGTGGTTATAGCAACAGGGGAGATCTGAACATTTAGACTACGGACTGAGAGAAATCTGTTGTTTGTTAGAGAGAGAGAGCTGCAGAGACGTACTCATACGTGATATGATGAAGTTTTTAATGTGAGGGGAAGCTTTCTGCACATTATACAGCCATATGTTGTGTTCTGTCTAATTTCTCTAAGGCTCTAATTTACCTTTACATATTAAACACATGAGATCTTTTTGATAGCTTTTTATAATCTCACCTGGCATGTGAACACATGGACACATAGATATAGACATAGCTAAAACAATGCAAGGTAGTAGTTTAAAGTTTTATATATAAAGAAAGAACACTTTGTCAACTCTGTTTTTAAAGCTGCTATATAAATAAAATTATAGATAATAATACGTATAATATGTATGTCTACATGTCTACATAGACAAAAGGATACTAAAGTAAATATAGTTGATATAGCAGGTTGCTTCATGTACTTTTCTATAACGCTGTAATGATTTTCTATCTTTCAGGCACAAGAGCGCTGAGGTCAGCCGCTGATGTTTGGTGATACGGCCTGGCTGGCTTGCATGGTGTTGCAGTTCATCCCAAAGGTTTTGGCTCTTGGGTCGAGATCTTCCAGAAAACATACATTTCTTTATGGACCTGGCTGTGTGTGCGAAGGCACTGCAATGCACATTATTGTCTGACGCACCTTTGAGTCATAGCGTTAGAGGGGAGTGAGAGACGATCTACAGGATGGGAAAACCTCTAAAATATATCCAAATAAACAAGGTACTGTGTGAATAATCTATAACTGGATACTTTTCAGCATCTGAAAATGATTCAATTGAGGAGAGTATGGTGGAGATGGATAGATAAACAGACATATACTATGTATATATTGACTTAAACGCATCATTGATTGATTTAAACTGTAGTTTGTAGGCAGCAGCATTGACTCCTCCTGTCCTGATACTTCAGAGTCATCCTTATCTGCCAGTTTTAAGAAACATGACTTGGTGTGTGTGTGTGTGTGTGTGTGTGTGTGTGTGTGTGTGTGTGTGTGTGTGTGTGTGTGTGTGTGTGCAGATAGAAAGACTGTTTCTTATCAAAGCCAGAAAATCCCACGGCGCTGGCATTCATGTGCATACAGGCAGAGTTTAAAGTAAATCAATCTAAACAGCAGGGTCAGCACACTGTATGCAATTATAATCTGATCTCTGGGGAAACAGTCAATGCAAATGAAGCACATTTACAACACATAGCCAGTCCCACATCTCCTGCAGCCTCCTGCAGCCTCCGGCCCCCGACACTCCCCCACACTCCACAGTCAGGTTCACACTTGCAAACTAAGTATTCCCTTTTGGTGTCCAAGCTGCATTTGTTTCACACCCCGGAGTGTTAAGGAGAAATGTTTATCACATGGATATCACAGCCTCCAGGCGAAGTAACTGCCTGTTTTGAATGTCTGGCCTCTACTTTTTAGGGGGCCTGCAGGACGTTTAATTAAGCCACCTTTGACTTTGAATGCACCCTGAAGGTAGCCTAGGAGGGGAGATCTCTGTTTGAATAGCCTCTTTTAAGGCGTTACCCGTGTGCTTTGGCTGGATTTGTAACTGCTGCTGATCTGTAAAATATGTTGAAGTATTGAATGTGATTTAAATAAACGTAACAGTGTTTTTGACAGAGATTAAGTGTATTTTTTCTGTATTTTTGTAAACCTTTAAACCTTGGAACCCCATCACACAGCTGAAACATCATTAAAAAAATCTACTAATTTCTTTTAAAACCACCATAACAAAGTAAAAAAAAGAGTGACTGCTATAACATACGTAAATAACAATCTATAACTGGTTACTTTTCAATGTTCAGCATCTCAAAATGATTAAATTGAAGAGAGGGAATGATACTTTGTCGAAAAGACTCGTGAACATTTAACATGAGACCGATCAAGTTAAGTTTACCTCATTTTTTGGATGATTAAGTGTATGTTTTCTGCTTCAGATGCTTGGTCAGTTGTATTATGAGCAGACTTAAAACCCCAATTTCACAGCTGAAATGTCATTAAAAAAATCCATGAATCTATTTTCAAATTTTCAAATCATCTTTATTTTTAAACAAATGTGCACCCTGCTTCAAACAAAGCTGTGGGCTTTCTGGTTCAGTAGTTTGTACTTTATTAATGTTATAATTTAAAGTCTAACTGGTCGACTCTTATCAATTCTTTTTCACTTATTTCTAAGTATGCTGTAAACTTTACAATAATATAGAGCCAATCACAGTAAAATAAAGGTTAAAGGAGTAAGTAAAGGGGTGCCAAGTTGTAATAAAACATAAGAGGAAATCAAATGTGTCAGATTAAAAATCAAATTGTGTTTTAGGGTTTGTGGGGCTATTTCTGATCTTAATGTCTCCTTTGTAGCCATGATGTGAGGCTTGGGGCTTTGGGGCTGATAAGTGCTTCATTGTAGGACTGTGTCATCCAGCTTCTGTTGAACCAAATAAAGAGGTTTTAAAAAAAGAACAAACTATTCCTGTTGAATAAATTATGAAATACAGTAAAGGGTATTAATAATTTAATCTTCAGATAAGGTGGTGTGTAGTTGTTGTAGGACAGTCAAACATCTGCACTGTCATCAAAAATGCATCATGACACACAAAGCTAACGTGACCTGGCCGTTAATATCACTTTGAAACGTTTTGTTGGCGTTTAATGGAAACCACTCTGTGTTTTTTATAACGGTGAAAGGATCAATATTCATCCCAAGCTGTTAGATTAAAGTTAAAGAGTAAAACAATGACGTTATATCGACCATTTTTTGTGGATGCTAACCAAAATGCTAATGCTATCTATTGTAAAGTCCTTTGGTTTGACCGTAAGTACTCTAATAAAGGCGCGGTTGAAAAGTTAACTGCGCACGCTAAAAAAAAAAAGGAGGAGCCGTTAACCGGTGGAGAACGTTACTTTCTGAGACTTAACAAACAATATGAGTAAAAGTAACATGCTGAGTGTGTGTGTGTGTGTGTGTTATCAAAGCGAGGGGGGCGACGTATCCCGGTACACTACGCCGGTTACTTCCTCTCGTTTAAAGGTTACAACTTTAGCGGTAACCGGATTTGTCCCCCCTTCTCTTTTTCCAGGATATTCACACGCCCGCTGTGACGTCACAAGAACGTCCGGGTCATTCATGAAAAATCTGATGCAAGCCTGAACAGCATCCTGGTAACAACAACACAGAGAGAACAAACTTTGAGCTGTCACAGGGTTAAAATAGATCATTACACACTGATGGAGATGTCATGGAAACACACAGGAGTTCATATTATTGTAGAAAACACACATTTCTCTGTGTTTTTGTGATTAAAAAAAGAGAAAAGTGACAAATATCTACGCTAAATATGCTAAATAGTGAACAAAGGTGATCTTTTCTGTATCTTTTTTGGTTTTTCCATGTTGTTGCCCACACATCAGCGCTGACATTGCGCTCCTTGCACCATCTAGTGGCTGCAGAGAAGAGGGGACTGTTAATGAGCTGCTGTCATGAGTTGTTTTTGGATGCTGTGTGTTGGGCATGACCAAAGTATGGCCCGGGCCCAATCATGGCGCAATCAGATTTCATGTGGCCCGAAGCTTCATTTTTATAATATACAATAATAAGTTAGTGAACAGTTTAACGATGAAATCAAATGTGTTTGTTGTGTTTTAGGGTATGTGGAGCTGTTTCTAATCCCTTAACGTCTCCTTTGTACATTCATAGCCATGATGTGACGCTTGAATGTGCAACACTGGGATAAAAACATGACACAAAAGACATCAGCATGTTTGGTTCGGTAACAGAGGAACATTTCGTACCCTGGAAACATTTAATTGGAAGTAGAGTAATTGGAAGTAGTCTGTAGAAACAGACGAAGAGATGTAACAAACGAGTCCACTCAGATGTCGCAGATTGTAGTTTTCAGTAAAACAAACTTGATTCTTTTCACAGTAAAATAAAAAGGAAAACAAACATTTTAACAAACCACATCAAACATTTCCAAAGCACAGAGAAAGTAAATAAATTATTTAAAAACAACTTTACAATCACAGCGCACTTTGATACTTTTTCATATAAACGTCCTATTTTCTATAAAAAGAATCACGATTGTAGTCGAAGAACAACAACGCGGTGTCGTGTTGTCTGTAAAACAATTAAAAACACTGCAGATCCACACTGAAAGTCACAGTTTGTGGCACTTTGACTAAAATTATTCAGATCCTGGCAGAGGAAGGTGCTTTGGTCTACTGAACAAACCATCTGCCAGGATCATTATTTTGCATAATATTGGCACAGTTTATGAAGTTTGATGCTTCTTTTGGTCCCAGAAGTGGTCAGAGGTAAACAAAGCAACACTTAAAAATCCTGTTAAGTTTGTTTTGTTCATGAAACTTTCGGTCCTGCTCATCGACAGTCCGAGAAAAAAACTTTAAAACACTAAAAAAAAGATTGATTTGGTCTAACCTGAGCTGCTGTAGAGTTCATGTGCAAACACATGAATATCACTAGAGTTAAATCAACAACAGTAAACACAATATCCTGATCGGTAAAGGCAGTGAACATCCAACAGATGTTGCAAAAACATCAGTGCAAAATGAGATTTTGATGTATAAAACTATAAACTATCATCTCAGTTCATATTACTGCTAATAAAACACTTTTAAATGATCCTTAATCGAACTGTCCTGGTCCAACGACGTCCAAACTGCTCGATAATCTTTGATCTCTTTACTGGAATTATTGTACAAATGAGTTAAAATGCTCAGCAGCGTCTAAACCTTCAAAGAACAGAAGCAGAAGTTCATATCATCAATAGAAAACACATTAAAATGACTCCTGGTCCAAAGATATAAAAGAGATTTTAGCTATGCTGGTTTAAGTCTGAATACTGCATATATTCTGATATTTCAGAGGTCTTTTAAAGCTACTTTTTGTTTTTGTCGGCTGTCCCAGCCGAGCCTTTGTACTTCATGTGGAGATGGACCTGCTCCTCCTCTTCTCAGCCTCTGCTCGCTCTTCCTCCGTGAGGGCCCACGGCTGAATCTTACCGCTGCCGAATATCGTGTAGAAGAGAGCGCCGCCGACGTTGATCCCGGCCGCCACCCAGAACACCTTCCTCCATCCTGCCAGGGTGTGCTGAAACCACAGAAGAAGAAGCATTACAGCGTCCACAATCAAACATCAATCTTCACCTTCAGGATTAGAGGAGTTTACATATCTAAAATTAAACATTATATACAGTATATAGTGTAAATAAAGTGGCTTACATCCTCAGTAAAGTATCCTGTAATGATCGGTGCTACGACTCCCGGAATGGTCCCGAACGTGTTGGTGATTCCCAGAAGAAATCCAGCGTACCTGCATGAACGAGGAGAAATGTTCTTTAGTGTTTCAAAGACAGTGACAGGAGGGAAAGATCGAGTACGTTATCAGCCAAAATATTCCAGCTTCCATTAAATAATGAGTTATATTGTATCGTGAGAAGAGTTTATGGTGACGCTCACCGTGGAGCGATGTCTATCTGGTTGATGAAGACTCCGGGGGAGCTCGTCGCTCCGATGGTCGAGGAGAGTGTGAGGAAGGTGACGGTGAGGATGTGGCTGCAGCCGGCGTAACCGACAGCAACGAGACAAGCTGCACCCGGCAACAGACCTGCGCAGCGTTAAGAAAGAAACACAGAGACACTTTTTTTTCCACTTTTCTCCTCGTGTGTTTTAGATGTAACACTGAGTAAAACATGAAACAGTTGAGTCACACGTCTGGACATCATTTCACCAGATGAGGGCGGCATTACTTCATTTAAAACATGAGCCACGTGAGGTATGCTTAAATATTTACATTTGTTTGTCACAAGTTGTCACTGTAAACTTTAAAGGATCCTGTCGGCTCACGTCAAACGGTGGAGGACAAGTTAAACTATCATTCCCTCAAAGTGTCACGTGATTCAGTGATGGATGTCAGTAAACACGGAGTACATTTAAATGTTGAGTTACTTCAACGTATCTTCACGTGTGGAGTACATTTATACATGTTGAGCTCGGACGGTGAAGAGTGGAGCTGTGTTAGACAGTACAGCATGTCAGGGAGGAGAACACAGACACCAAAATGATCTATAATAACTCGTTAAAGGATAAATACAGTCTGACACAAGAAACAACAAGTCAAAACATCTTTTAAAACAACATCTCGTGACACATAATTGATCTTTGCAGACGTCGTCAATAACAAATGATTCCACTTCCTCCCTCCACCTCTGGCAGGATAACACGAGTATGTTAGACTGAAAAACAACAGTCTGTAGCTGTGACACGTTTTTAACTATTTCACCTTTTATTCTAAATCATAACCATGAGGTTAAATCTTTCAGTTTTCACATCCATTTTACGTGATCAGTGTGGGAGTCCTGACTATAAAAAGAGCCACAGTTTATACCCAGTTCATCAAACGCTGACGTACCGAAACGAAACGACGCTGCCAAAAGTGGGAAAGTTTTATTTCCTTTTGCTCATTTGAGACCACAAAACAGCGGCGTATTAAATCAGGTTTTATAAATAAACTCGCCCTCCTACAACAAACATGACGCACCAAACATGATTGCAAGGTGACACTTCCTCATACAGTCACACCACTGTTTAATTCTCAGTGACTTCCTCATAAAATTAGATTTACTGATTCATTTAAGAGCAAGTTCAAGGTACTTTATACTTCCACTCCACGACTCCTCAGAGGCAAATCTATCACTTATACTGCACTACATTTGTCTGACTGCTTAAGTTTTTATATCCTGTCCTGTAACAATGAAATATTAAGTGTCCCTCTTGAAAGAAACTCTTGGATTAGCTGGAAAATGAATTGTCTTCTTTCGTTACCTGTGAGTGTGAAGATCTTCCGTACGGCGGTGACGCTGAACACCTTCCTCTCGATGAGGAGGTCAGCGACGACACCAGACAGCGTCGAAAACAACAAGGCGCCAAGGTACGGCAAGGCGGAGAGGAAACCATTCTGGACAGAGACAGAGAGAGAGACGAGGTGATACATCCAGCAAAGGATGATTACAGCTTGTCCAACTTTAAGAGATCTGTCAGTAAACACATTACAGTCATTCATTTACACAGTCAGCAGTTCAGTAAGCTGGACGACGACATCAGGAAAGATAGAGCTGCGTTGGAAAGATACAGCATGCCTGACATGTCGCAAATTTTTGTCGTATCATTGTTTTTATAACTACAGAGGTCAGAGCTCACCGATTTGAGGTCAAAGTGCATGATCTTGTCCATGTAGGTGGGCAGCGAGGTGAGCAGGGTGTAGTACGCCCAGTTCGAACACATCTGGGTGATGATGATGGCCCACAGAGGGACCGACAGCAGCATGGACAGGAGGGGCATGGACCAGCCGTGACCGGTACCCTGCAGGTCGGATCAACGACAAAAGAAAACATTAGAAAACACCAAATATATGTGATTTTTTAAAAAAGACACAGAAAAATCCAAATTTCTAGGAAAGAAAAGACAATTCTGCTGCATGTTTTTGAATTTAAAGGAACGTTGATCTGTTGGCTCAAACAGCTGAACAACAAAAGAACAGCTGATGGAAAGAGAAAGTAAGAAAACGAGAGAACAGTGAGGGAAATAAAAAAAAAAGGAAGTTGGAGTGGAAAGAATAATACAACACTGCAGAATTCACCGCTGTGAAGACGGTCTGTGTGGAGTTCAGGCGTGAGGGACATCAAAACCGTCTTAAAAGGTCCAGTGTGCGGATTTATCAGCATCTAGTAGTAGGGATGCCAACTGTAACCAACTGAATACCCTTTTCCTCACCCTCCCTCCCTTGTGGGAGAACCTATGGTGGCTATGAAACTAGAGAATAACCAACGTAACAAGCAAGGTAGGGAAGAGGACGCAGAAAGATAAGATAATATTCTGCCCCTACATTTTACACACTGGACCTTTAATGTGGACTAAAGTGTTGTTATTAAATACTTTCAAACCACAGAAACTGTATAATTTTATAATTTAGGATTTCTGCTTCAATAATTCCTTCAGCGACATTGTTGAGAAACATTTTAGTCGTCACGGTTTCATAACACACCTGAGGTCCGATCGAGTTTATGATGTAATCTCTCTCCTCTTCGCTGATTCGACGATGAGTGCGAGGGTCATCTGATACAAAAAGAAACCAAAAGAGCGCCCAGAGGCAACCAGCACCTCCTGACAGAGAGACAGACGGAGAGGGTGGTGAATAATTAAAGGAACGACGATCGTACTGAAGAGGAGCAGTGACACTAATGACAAGATAAAAACAGGTAACAAGGGCCGTAAAGTTTGTTAAATACTACACTCTACACTCTACTACACTATTGTGCACCATCTACCCTCCATCTTTCATGCTCCCTCACCACAGATGTAGAAGACAGCGGGCCAGCCTAACGTCTGGCAGATGAAGCCGGTGAGCGGCAGGGCCAAAAAGGCCCCGAAGCTAGCCCCGGATCCGGACAGAGTCATCAGGCGGGAGCGCTCCAGAGGAGGAGCCCACCGAGCCCACATCGCCATCATGGCCGGGAACGTCACGCCCTAAGAGGCAAAACATGGAGAACATTTTGATACACCAAAATAATCGATCAGTCAGCAATGAAAGTAATTGTTTAGTTTAAACACAACTAAAGCATCACAGGATACTAGAGGTGCTCACCTCGCCAAAACCCTCCAGCGCTCGCAGTGCAAACAGCCAGCCTGACCCCAGCTGGGCAGCCAGAGGGGTGAGCAGCGTGAGGCCCGCCGTGCAGAGGACACCCAGACCGAGGAAGATGCTCCCCCCGTAGTGACCGGACAGGTAGCCGCCCGGGATCTGTGTGCACAGGTAGCCGAAGAAGAAAGCGCCCAGCAGCCAGCCCTGAGTCTCAGAGTCCCACGGATACTGTGGGATCTGACAAGAGGACAGCGAGACGGTGTGTTTCAGGTAAAATACATCAAAACATGGAGGTGACTGCTCATAAAAGCTTAACAAGCTGTTACCCCCTCAGGTTGTTTGAAAGAGTCACTCGTGTTGTCTGACCCTGGCGGCAGCGGACACGTGTTGTATATGGAGCTGTTCAGGGCTGGCTGGGGGTCAGTGTCATTCACCATGGCTACCATGGCAACACTGAGGTTGACCCGCAGACCGTAGACCACCGAGAAGCCGAAGAACATCAGGATGGCGAGGTTGAGGCGAGTCGAGCAGCACTGAGGAGGGACTGTTGACAGGAAACACAAAGATAGAAAGAAACTCAGTTCTCTGTGATTGCTTTAAGGATAATTAATTATCTTTTATCACCCTTTAATATTAAACTTTTTTTGTGTCTTGTGTCTTGCCACAAGCTGAGACGTTTTGGTCTCACAGTAAACGTTTTGACTCTTCAGACTTTATTTCTTCTTCAAGCACCTTGGAAGTCGGTGACATTGTGTCAGAAATCTCTGCTCCGCTTCTACTAAACACTAACTTTAAACACAGAAAATATGAACAACATAAAGGAAGTTGTTGCCTTTTATCCACGTCCACATGAAAATTCAGCCATACAATGATAAATTGTTAAAATCAATAAGATTAAGAAAAGAAAAAAATCAGTGCAAAAAAATAAATCTTTAAACGTAAAATAAATCCAGAGCAAACATTTTATTGTGTTTTAATCGGTAATCCATGCAGCCTGACGTCCAACTCTGCTGCTCTTATTTGTCTTTATTTCAGCAGCATGTGATTCAGCACGCCATCAGTTTAACTGCAGCCGTGTCATGGTCAGCCACCTCATTAAGATGTTACATAACACATAACGTTGAATCTGTGAAGCGTCCAGAGAAGCAGACCTGCGGCAGCGTGTGGTCGTGCAAGTCATGACTGCGAACGTTACCTCCTTCATCATGCAAACAGACGGCGAGATAGCTTCAGTAAACATTACACAATTTGTTTTTTGTTGAATTGCATCCAACTAAACTCAACAAGCATCAACAAAGCTGTCGAGTCACAAGCAGAGAAATAAACTCTGGATTCATTTGCTGCACTTTCAGCTTCTTAGATACATTTTTAAAGATGAATTAATGTTTTATGTCATGTAAGACATGAGGAAGTCTGTTTGGACCAGAGTTTATGTTAAATAACGATTTAAAGGAGACAATTAATTGATAACTGATTAATCGAAACAAGTTCATAAATGTGAAAATCAGACTCCCAGTGAAGGACATGTTTAGCACCTTTCATGATTTTATGTAAAACAAACAATAAATTGAGAAAACAATCAGCATGCAGCATCTTAACTGAAACTAAACATAAACTCACCTGCATCGCTCTCGATGAGCGGCTCGTCGTCCTCGCTCCTGCCCGTGTGCGTGGAGTTGATGGAGTAGCCATTTCCCAGCGGCATGGCACTGGCTAACCAACCCAGGAAATACTAAGGAAAAAATTTACTGAGTCATCGTGTCCGGGAAACCTGCCAGGCAGACGAAGGAGTTCACACACACATGAACACATGACAGACATGTAGAGGGAAGATAAGTCATGTGACACATCAGCACATTTTCAGACACAAGCACTGACTTCACTCACCGATGCAGAACCAGCGAGTGAGACGATGAAGACGATGAAGCTCAGAGTGCGTCTGTCTCTTCTTCATGTGCTTCCCTGACCTGCAACACGAGGTCATGACATTAAAACACAAACTCAACAGACCGGTTTCTACGTTCAGAAACTTTTCAGGAACTGAGAAAACAACCCATGGTCTGATGGTTTAATGCTCTCGACAACAAGTTTCATGCAGCCACCAGAAGTTTGGGTAAACAGAACGTGAATACACAACGAGTGACAGCCTCCATACGACTTCTTAAATATCAGGATTTGATGCTTTTCTTTGTCATTTGTGAGAGTTGACAGAATATATTTGTGTTTTTGACTGTTTAGGATAAATCTGGAAAATATAGGACAGAATCAGAGTGGATTAAATGTCTGCAGCACGGGGAAAACATTTCTAAAAATTGCTCTTCAGGAACCGAGAAAATAAACTTGTTTGTGACTTTCACGGTTTGACACTATCCGATACGTTCTGAGGGGGTTGTGCTTGAGTTTCATGACGCTAAGAGGTCGGGAATTTCTCATGACAACAGGCTTATCGTCACAGTATGTAACAAGACACGAGTGACAGAAAGAAAGAGATCATCATATCAATAAATGGTTACAATGCCAGTGAATGACCCTTAAATTATCACTGCTGTCTGACAGATTTGGCTGAAGCATTCGTCGCTCATCTTTCTCACATTTCAAGTCACATCTCAAAAAATGACAAAGCATATACTATTTGCCGTGACCACGTGAACCGTGTCCACAAGTGAGTATCTGTGTGTGTGAGAGGCTGTCATGAGATCCTCAGAAGAACGGCTCATTTCACCTCTCGTTTCTGAAACACTCATGGTATTATTTATAATGAAATCATCTGAATCTTCCTCCTGTAGCTTGAGGTGAACTGGGGGACAAAATCTTGGTTACTGTGATGAATGATCATTTTTTAAATAAGTAACAGGAATAAGGGCTGAAACCTCCGTCCTATAGCAAATATACTATTACATATATATTATTATACATCACGGTCAGTTAACTGGTAAGTGTCTTTTAGTAAAAGGTCGTAGTAACAGCATGAAAAGTACAAATAATACAACATAAAACATATACGACTAAAGTTGTCTTTGCTTTCAATTGTTTGAATGTATGTGCTTGGGTTGTATGTAAGTGTGTGTGTGTGTTTTCGACTTATTTTTTGGTTTATTACTATCTTAATCATTTTATTGTTGTCTTATTTATTTTATTGTTTCTTTTATTGCTTTATATTGTCTTGTCTTTTAAATCTCTCTCTTCTCTCCTCTATTCTGTTTTTGCACTTTGTAAACTGTTTGTAAAGCTGCTATATAAATAGTTATTATTATTATTATTATTATTATATAAGTAAACATATAAATGCACTATACAGCCTTTAACAAAGAGTAAAGTAGCACATGCACGGCATTAAATTATTCATTTAATTTTCTGTTGATTCATCGACTAATCTGAAAACAAACAAGAGCACTGTCAAATATGGCCAAATAATGTCAACAACATAAAACAAGAAGTCTGTTATTACAGATGAGGTGAAACAGACTTAAAATACAAAAAACATCAGTTATATCTGGATGTTTTAGTCTCTGTTAGATGTCACATATCAGATAAATATTATACATACAGCTATAACAAGAATAAAAACCATTAAACTAGCCTCTTGCACAAGTTCGTGAGTGTCAGCAGACAGGACTTTAAGTTAACTAGGTTTTAGTCATAGCTCGGCTAGTTAACCAGCTCTAACTGCTGTGTTACTGTTTAACGACCACTCGCATCGTGAGTTAAAACGTAGCTTACCTCGTGAAGTGTTTTAAATCGGAGACACTTTAAAGTGAAGCCAGCTCGGTTCGTTACTCTGGACTTAAACGTCTCATCTCACAGCCGGCGAGACAACAAGCCGTGTTTGTGTTTTCCAGAGAAGTCAGTCACATGAGGACGGAGCTGTGACAGGAGCGGATCTACACAACAGGTGGATGAGCTACGCTAGCGTGTTACGCTGGGTTGACGTCAGCGCGCATGTTCTATAGATCGTACGAACGGAAGTGACGTAAAGCACCTGCCCGACAACCGTTGGGCTCCGTCCTCCTCCTCTCGTAGCTAACTAGCTACGAGCTAACCGTGTCGAGTTTCTACAGTTTATCTCGTAGAAATAACTCAAATTAAAATATTATAAATCTTCTTTTCTTCTCGTTCTCCTTCCTCTAAACTCTACATTTGTTTATTAAACAGGTTAAAGGCTAAAAAGCTAGTAGGAAAGAAAACGTAGTTCCGCACAGTTACGGCCGTTTTCATGCGTTGCTATTGGCAACGGGTGCACATCCTGTGCGTGTGTGTGTGTGTGTGTGTGTGCTGCCAACACTTCGAGTTAGCCGAGCTATCTGTCACATTTTAACTCACCTGTAAATTATACAGATATACACGTAATCATGGCGCATTACAGAGTAAGTAATCTGCGTTTAAAATACACACTTTAAGTATGTTTGTTTGTTATTTTACGCGGTGTTAAGTTTGTGAAGCTAACGAGTTAGCAGAGGCAGTGAACGCACCTCGTGTAGTTTTCTAATTTGTCGTGTTTATAAAGAGAATTTAAAAAAAAAAAAACTGTGTGCGAGACAAACATTTTGTTTTCATCCTTCAGGCCTCTGAGTCCAAGCGAGAACAGTTTAGGAGATATCTTGAAAAATCTGGAGTCCTTGACAATTTAACAAGCGGTATGTAAACATTAAATAAACACGTTATTAAACATGTTCATCTGTGCCCAGTGCATGCTGTGAAACTGACACCCCCTGCTGTGTTTTTGCAGTTTTAGTGGCACTTTATGAAGAGACTGACAAGCCTAACAACGCACTGGAGTATCCTTTAATTATGCATGAAGCTGTGGTGATAAACAGCTTTAAATGATGATTCAGGACCTCCCAGCATCAAAACAACAGTGGACGCAGGGTGCTTATGAGATAAAGATGCAGAAAAACATCCATTATCTGTAACAGCTTATCCTCGTCAGGGTTATGGTGAGGTTGGAGCCCATCCCAGCTGACTTAGGGCGTGAGGTGTGTTACACCCTGGACAAGTCGGCAGCTCATCGCAGGGCACATACAGACAAGCAACCATTCACACTCACATTCACACCTATGATCAGTTTAGAGTCACCAATTCACCTGTTAAGTGTGTGTTTTTGGGCTGTGGGAGGAAGCCGGAGAACCCCGAGAGAAGACACGAGGAGAACTCCACACAGAAAGGAGGCAGAAAAACATAATAAACAACTCTTTTAAATAAACATTGCAGCCCTGAGTTGGGAAACCAGAATGTCAGCGAGGAAACTCTGGCCCTGTTGTACTCGTACCTGGCAATACATAATGGAAAGACTCAAACTTTGCCATTAAAAAGCCTCCCTCACACACACTTTAACCTGTAAGTGTTACATTTAGTCATTTAAGCTGAGACTTTAATCCAAAGCGATTTACAAAAAGGGAAATAATCAGGGTACAGCGCGACAAGGGCATGTTAGTGCAGCAGCAAATACTGTGATTTATTATATCCAGTTGTTGGTAGTGTTGAAGTTTTTTTAAGGTAGAGAGGGACTCCCGTGATCTGGTAGGAACTGGTAGGACTGGTTCCACCGACGGGGAACAACAGACGAGAAAAGTTTGATTGTCCTGTGCGTCATTCATAGCCTGTAAAAGGGCATTTGGGTAAGTTGGTGCAGACTCACTGCAGATAATCATGGTGCCAGTGAATATAAAAGCACAGTATTTCCCTTTTGAAAGTATTTCTGGTCACGGTGGTGCAGTGGTTAGCACCGTCACTTCAGGTTTTTGGTCCATGCTGGGGCCTTTCTGTGCGGAGTCTGCATGTTCTCTCCAGGTACTCCGGCTTCCTCCCACAGTCCAAAGACACTTAACAGGTTAACCAGTGCTTCTAAATTGCTCTTAGGTGTGGATGTGAATGGTTGTCTGTCTCTCTGTACCCTGAACAATGAACTGGCGGCTTCTCACTAAAGTCAGATGGGACCCTGATGAGGATAAGTGGTTACAGAAAATGGATGGGTAGAAGGATTTCTGGTGGGGCAGCATGTGAACTTTTTTTCTCCTGTGGTGTCCTTGTCTACCGAGAACAAATAAGTCATGTGGAAACAGATTAAATATTGATTTTGAAGTGTGAATGTTGAACCCCCCCGCAGCTAGATAATTTAATCCAATAAACCGGGTGTTTGGTGTACTGCTGTATTTCATGACACCTTAAATATCCCAGTAAACAGAGCCGTTTTCTATCAGAGTAACAAACTAATTCATTTTTCTCTACATGAATACCAAGCTTGGCCTTAACAACCTGCTCAGTTTCATAAAGCTTCACCTCGGCGCGGCTGGTTCAGAGGCAGCAGATGTCGAGGCTCTTCGCACGGAGCTGGCTGAACTACAACAGAAATGTAACCTGCTTATGGAGGAGAACAAAGAGCTGAGAAACAAGGTGAGACGCTAAATGTCTGGATTTAAAAATAACCAGAGCTGGCTCAGTTTTATTGCGTCTAACCCTCTGCTTGCTTTGATGTCGTTTTCCAGCTGATGCAGTATGAACCGTCGCCTGAGAACGGAGCAGCAGAGTGACAGGAGGACGTTCTGAAAGAAAAATGATAAACAAGCTTGTTTTTGAGTATGTAAATGTTTATTACATAATAGTGAAATTACAATGACGCAGAATCCCTGTTATTTTTGTTTTTGTTAAATATGAACAAGCAACATTTTGCTTTGCCAAAAATAAAAATGTTTTTTCAGCATTTGGCATCAGTCTGCTCCATTTACAACCCCTGACAGTATAAAGGATGGACAGCGTATCCGTGATGGTTTCACCTCACAGCTTGGTCCACAGTGCAGCAGCCTTCCTGGCTTGAAGAAGTCCAGATGTTTAGTTTGTTTCGATGTCTCTTTAAAGTCCTTCTGATATTCTCCAAGCTGACAGTTTAATATTAAACATGTCTGTCCAGATGTTTTGGAACTTTAGACAGTAAAACATCTGGAACATCAGCAGACTTATGATGGATCCTTTGAAGGTCCAGTGTGTTAAATTTAGTGGCATCTAGTGGTCCTGCTTACATACTAAACAACTCATTTGAAACGTTAAAACAAGAATTACTACACATGTTTTTAGAATAGTCTTTAATTTGATATCAAACTTCATAAAAAAAACAATAACTCAGTGGTTGTTGCTCATGTGCCTAATGGGCAATTAAAGTCTGACGACCACACGTTAAGAAGTTTTTATTCTTGTCACCAACACAAAGATATTTAGCACTGTACTGTATTTTTATGTTGAAGAACTCTCAGACATGTTGGATTAACTCAGACATCAGGTTGCATGACAGAACAATGTGACCTAAAACATCGTTATAGATCTGTGGTTAATTTTTCCATTCCCCTCTAATCATTCAGGCAGAGCCACCACACACGGCCAAATCATTACACATTCGTCTGAATCTCTGTGACTTGGAGTTCATCTTAAATATGATCAGAAAAAGGCTTCTCTTTGGTGCATAAGAGCATGATCTTCATAGCAACACAGTTTGCGCTTGTTTTAACGTCTTAAATAAATGTCTGGCACCCGAACGTGGCGTATTCAGAGTCTGTTTATATCTGCAGATCAGTCGGAGCTCGTCTGCAGCTGCCGCTGCTTGCTGCCGACACTCGGCGGTTCGGAGACGAGGCGGTGGGGCTGTTACTCTCACGGCTGTGTCGGGATACAGAGCTCAGCTCTCCAGGAGAGTCCGGACTCTGGGACCTGCTCGGCCTCTTAATGTCAGATTTAGAGAGCATCCTCGCTCGGGGCCCGACGCAGCTGCTGCGCAGTTTCATGCTGTTGTTCCTGTGGTATGAGTCTCCGCTGTCCGAGCCGTTCCCCTCCACCAGAGTGGAGCAGTTCCACGGTGGACTGACCCTCCGTGCCTTCCTCGCAATGCCTGACAGGGTTGTGCAGGAGGTGGCGTCTGCTACAGGGAGGGTGGGATACTCTGAGCCTGCGCACTCCATGTCCTCATGATGGGGTGATGGATGCTCCTCTGGTTCAGGTGGAGATCGCGTCTCGCTGCTTGTGTTGTTGGAGTTGCTGTTTTGCTCCGTGGGGCTCGGCACTCCTTCCTTGCCGTCCTTGTGGATGTCCGGCTTTGCGCCGGGGTCCCCTTGTATCGGGACGAAAGCAGAGGAGGCGTTGAGGAGAGGGTAGCTTGGCCCGTTGCCCTGCTTCTCCAACAGTAATGTGTACCCACATGGTGCTGTGGGGATGGTAGTCTTGCGGCCTACAGATGTGCCCTTGCAAACCTGATGCACAACTGAGTTCTTTTGTGACTTGTTGACGTAGTAGTCGTCAAGGTCGTCCTTCAGGTGTGGGTAGTAGTCCAGGATGCCCATCTTAAGCTTCTTGAATCCCAGGTGGATGATCTCAAGAAGGCTGAGGAAGAGCGAGATGCAGGCGATCGCTTGCATGAACATCATGAAAACAGTTTTCTCGGTAGGCCTGGAGACGAAGCAGTCCACCACGTTTGGACACGGCTCCCTTTCACACTTGTAAAGAGGACTCAGGCGGTGTCCGTAGAGGATGAACTGACCCATCATGAAGCTCACCTCCACCACCGAGCGAGTCACAATGTGCGCCACGTAGGTACACAGCAGAGAGCCCCTCAGCGGCGCTTTGTTGAGCTTCCCCTGCTCCAGCTGCCTCATCTCCTTCTCGATCCTCCTCCGCACCTCCACCAGCTCCACGTCCACCGCCTCCATCTCCCGACGGAGAGCCACCTTCTTGCAGTGGCGCTCCTTCTCCAGAGCTCGCAGCTGGTAGATGGCATGACCCATGTACACCAGCGAGGGCGAGGACACAAAGATCACCTGGAGCACCCAGTATCGGATGAGGGAGATGGGGAAGGCCTGGTCGTAGCAGACGTTGCGGCAGCCGGGCTGCTCCGTGTTGCAGATGAAGTCCGACTGCTCGTCGTTCCAGACGTCCTCCGCCGCGACGCCGAGGACCAACATCCGGAATATGAACAGGATGGTCAGCCAGATCTTCCCAACCATGGTGGAGTGGATATGCACCTCCTCCAAGATCCCTCCGAGGAAGTTCCAGTCTCCCATTTTTCACATTAACAGAGCTGAAATAAACAAGGAAAAACTTTTGGTGGTGGTGTGTCGGCATCCTTCAGGTAACTGTTATCTGTTTCTACCTCAAGCTTACCGCTAAGGCATTTCTGTCCTGCAAAATTGATACATAGCTCAAGATAAACTACCCGCCTGCATATAAAGTAGCTCAAACTGGCTTCATGTCAACTACAACATTAAAATGCTCTTACATGCAAAGACATCAGTACACTGTTTACTGCATGACGAGTACTTCTACATTGTAGTATTACTACTTTTATTTGAGTCAAACATCTTCCACCGCTTATACAACCAGTTTACCCAGTTACAGCTTAAACTGTTGAATCGGGTGTTTTAATCACGCAGCACCTTCAGATGCTTTGGTATGATTGGTGATCGGAGCCTCACTCTCTCAAACATGTTATATATTTATTTAAAAATCGACTTACCGTGCATCCTGGATATGAACTCTAACAATAAAGGCCTTTTTGCAATAACACTGCTGATGCTGTTGAACTCAGTCCTACAGGCACATCTTTTATCCTCTTTATCCTCGTGTAAAAATGTAAAACCGGGAGAGATTTCTGCCTCTGCTGTCGGTGAGAACTGTACAAAAACTAATCACCCCTGCCGGCCCCGGTTGTTCACAACTTATACCCTGTGAAAGACAAAAACAATCAATACTGTTACAACGCTCTGCTGACATTTACCTCGCAGCAGTGAGGCCAGTCCCCGCTAAAAAAAATATTCAATCATTTGACGTCTGTTTTTGGTTTGAACCCAACGGGCCCTGAACTTGTTTGATCCTGGACAGAGGTGGTTCACTGGATTGACACTTGAAGGTGGATTATAATCTGAACCATAAACAGCTTCTGAAGCGGATCGATGTGATGATTTTTATGTGATGTACTAGCTAGTGGCATCTGTGTTATATAAGAAATATTTCAGCCACAACAAACTAATGAGCACACTTCACTGGTCTGTTGTTACCACTGCTGAACGGCGATTAATCGATCAATCAATCAACAGAAAATAAGATACCTGTGAAAATGTGATGCTTTACTTTGTCTTATGTGATAGAAACTAGACTTGTTGCAGCTTATTTACATGGCTGATGAATTATATTTGTGGTTACAGCACCAGACAAGTTTTGATGTCAAACCCTTCAGGTCAAAATATCGCTGCTTCGTTTTATAGTCCTCTATTCTTTCTTACCTCCCCATTGGAGATCAATAAAGCTTTGTGCTATCTTATTAAACTCACACAGACGAGGGGTGAAAACAAGAAGTCACACCAATGTAATTTCCTTCCTTTCTATAGAAAATATCTTTACCAACAGTGGAAACGCCCTTCATCTCAAAGGGAACTTCAATATCACTGAGTGTTGAACCGAGAACTGTGTCATGTTAAACATGGAGGAGTGCCTGGACCTGTTCATCGATAAAACCAAACAGCCACTCAACAAACTCAACAAGCCACAAAGGAGGGTCACTCTTTTAGTGACAGAGATGTCACAGACTAAGTCCTTGGATCTGTCCACCGGTCAGTCTGAACTGAAGAAGTCCAGTTGAACTCTTCCTCAAAGAAAGATGACCTGGACGACTGAGAACCTTCACAGACAGTCCTGCAAAACTGAACTCTAAGACTATTTAGAATAATGTACAGACACTTCAGGCTGCGGCTAACAATCCCCACGATTCCCAACAGCCAAAGTTGGCGTCTTCAAACTGCTCGATTGATTAAATAACTTCTCGTTCGGCAGCTTATCCTGCTGTAAATTTCCTCGGAGATAAGATAGCAGAGGGGGGATCAATACATGTTGAAAGAAAGAGGAGCTTTATCAGCTGTTACTGATTGTTCCTTTGTGTTTGTGCATCTTTATCTCTCTCTCTGCCAGGGCAGCATCGAGTATTCACGTGGACCCAACCAGCCTCCACCTGTAGGCCATCTACACCATCTCACATGTAGATCTTAGCTCCGTCGTAGCTGTAGTGTGAGGCGTTTTCTTGGTTCTGGATTTGTAACCAGCCCTGCCTCCAATCCAGCCACTGTACCATACTGCGATCAATGTTTTTGTGCCAATACGGTGATCAATGGGGCACGTCCGATTTCATACATGGCTGCTTCTCGACTGTGAATCTAATTTAAGCTGTTCCTTCCAGCTGCTGATCCATTAAAAGGAAATCAATGAGCACGACTGGACCGACAGACTCTGCTGGTGTTTTCCACGCAGACGACTGCAGACTGTGACGACACTTCCCAGAGTACCGAAACACCTTTTGGATGTCTCCGTTTTGTCTCCTTAGATTCACTGAATGAAGTTTACAAACTGAAGTCAGACACCGTTTCCTTATTCTGAATGTTATCCATTTATTACTCAAAATAACAGTTTCTTCCTACTAAAGATAGAAGTTTAGGAGAATAAAACATGCAGTGACAAGATTCAGTCTGAAAAACCATCAACAGTTTTTTTTTTGGAAACACAGATGAGAAACGTTCGTTCCTCCTCTCTGAACCGAAATCTGGAGAAATAGTTCCAAAAATAAAAACACCTCTGAAAGGTTTAATCGTACAGAAAACACCACAAAATGAGAAAAAAACAAGGTTAATGTACATTTTAAACAGGTTGTGGTTAAAGTCACTGGTCGACTAACTTTTAACACTTTTAAGGACCATGGCAGCGTTTCTGTGTTTATCGAGGATACTCGGATACTTTGTACGACTGCTGATCGTCTTCAAACAGACCTTCGATGTTTCTCTTCCACTTTCTGACCGTCGTAAAACTTAAAACTTGAATGTCAAGCTGCTGCGGAGTACTTTTTTTAAATTCAGTCAAAAGCTCAGTTCGTGTTCAGCCGTGACGTAGAAAGTACCCGATGTGATAAAACACAGAAACGTTGCTTTAGTTCACCAACAGACTCGTTTCATTTTAAAATACTGAATGTTTTTTTGTTGTTTTATTTTTTTTTTTTTTGCAAAACTGGGTGCATAGGGTTTAGAGAACAAAATGATCAGTAACCGTTTATAAAAAAGACAATTATTCCAGGCCGACTACCACTGAACACACAAACTGGTGACTGTCTCGTGTCCCTTTCAGGACATCTTAACCAAAAAACAATCTTATAAAACCAAGCAGAGGATCGACGTTCTTAAAATGGAGCGACAAAAAAAAAACAAGCTTTCTACAAACGCTTCAGAGGACGTTACATTCATGTCAAAACAAACAAATCTTTTCTCTGGTCCATCTGATGTAACGACGGATAAGAGGAGGAGGGAGGGGAGCAGAGATTGTTCTAGCGTCCTCCTGACTTGCGTCCGGCCCAGGATCGGGACCGAGAACGCGAGCGGGAACGTGATCTGGATGCGGACCGGGACCTCGAGCGGGACGGGGAGTGTGCGTGACGCACTTCTTCCTCGGCGTAATGGGAAGTCGACGCTGGGTTGAGGTTTTCTCGCGGGGACGCCGATTTAGATCGTGATCGAGATCTGCCCCTGGACTCCCTGCGAGGCCTCTGCCTGCATCTGACGAGAAGACAAACAGCTGTAAAACCTGCCTCAAAACAACTGCCCCATGTGTCAAATATTAATACAATTTAACTTTTAAACTCCTAAAATAAAAGTATATTTGTACAGAAATACAATTTGATCCAGATTAGATGATATGACCGGACTGACACTGTCAAAAAGAAGTCCTACCTGTCATCCTCGCGGCTCCTGCTTCTTCCTCGACCATACATCCGACCACGAGACCTAGAAAGAAAGAAAAAATGATTAAGGAACATTTTACGTACGACAATCGTGTTTCCGTCCATCTGTCCTTTGTCTTTTCAAACAAACACAAAGTGCCGTGATGCATTGTCAGCGCTGCATGAACTCACTCTCGAGGACTCTCCGACCGCCTGCGGTGGCGTTCGTTAGAAGGGCTGCGTGATCTGTATCTGTCGTAGCTGCGGCTGCGTGAACGCCTGCGGCGGCTTTCTCGGTCGTAGTCGTCATATCGAGAGGATCTGCCCGGAGAACGCCTTTCCTTCGTCTTCATCTGGTTCGGTGCTGATGTGACAAACAGTGACGAGAATTAGGATGAGGATTATGTCAGACCAGGAAACGTCAGAAATTCTCTGAAAGGTTTCTTGTATTTTCGTGTTCGTTTGTTTTTTGGGTCGTCAGAAGGACGACTGTCAGAGTCACCTCTACACCAGACAACACAGTGATGCATCAGGACGTGTCTGCTGTCGATGTTTGCATGAGATGATAAATCAGAACGTGAATTTACAGAGCATGAGCCGTGATGGTGAGTCAGCTAAATGGAATGGAGTCATCAGCTGGTGTACGTCCTAATCAGCAGATCGAATTTCAGCTCTGACAGGAAACACCTGCCAGGTTAGTTTTTATGTTTTACAGTGAAACCACTTCAGTTAAAGTCCGTCCACTGTCTGCAGCTTCAGAGCTGTTTACAATGTGACAGCACTAAAAGATGATTAAAGATGCCTTCATGCTCGCTCATGCCAACATTCCCAGTTTCATCTTGACTGCCAAATCCCACCGTGCACAGCGTTTAAAACTCTGGCCTCTCCGCAGCATATTTACATATATGCAATAACCAAATCTGAGCAAGTTAAAGTCCGGAGTGAAGACACTCCTGGTGGATTTGCAGCTGCGTGCTCGGACCAAAACAACGATGCTGCAGCGGCGTACCCGGTGGGATTCTGCCTTTATGATTAAAGTGACGCTGTCGGTTCAGTTTCAGTCTCACGGTATGTGGCTGCATAAATAAATGGACAGAAGTTGGACACTTACTCTTTCGGTCGCCCTGCGCGAACTGGATTTCGATCTGGCGTCCACAAACCCATTTCCTGTCCAGGCTGTGAAGAGCGTCCTCCGCGTCGCGCACATCCTCAAATATGCTGAGTGGTTAAGGTTTTTGTTTGCTCTCGTTTGTGTTTGTGAGATCACACAAATCAAAACGAATGTTTTACTTTGGAGTTCACCCAGAGGGGAGAAAATATTAAAAACATCAACGCAGCTGTACTTTAAACAGCTTCAGTCATTTACGCCCTCTTCGCAGAGATGCAGGGCATTAATCAAACATTTATTTTAAGTTGTGTGACCTCATGCATAAAAAGATAAAACAGTTTTAAACGACACATAATAAATAATTAAATGTAGCAAAGTGAAAAAAGCAACAAACAAAAACAAACAAACAGACGCTCAGTAGATTTTTGAAGCGAGCTTTTCAAACACATCACATCACTGTCTGAGGGATCAGGACTACAAATATGAAAACACAAATCAAAGACATAAAGAGCTGATCAATTAAACTGCTGTGATTAAAATTAAAATGTCATCGATGTATATAAATATAAATACGTATCACAGGGAAAACTGCTGATTTTGTTGTCAGATTTGTGGATTTGGGAGGATACAAAATAATTCAGACTTGTTACCTTTGCCCATGCTTGACTTTGAACTTCATCTTGATCTTTACACTCTTTAATCGACTCCCACAGAGACTTGGGGGTTTCCTGCTTGCCTTTTTCCTCTTAAACCTCTTTTTCCTTTTCCCAATTCTTTGCCGCCATATCCAAGCTTTGTCTCCGTTCCCTTTTCCTCTTCATGCTTTACTTTCTCTTTTCAACCTTTTCCCTCCCTCTGATCCTGAAGGTCTGTGTGACTTGTCTTTACAGCTACTCTACATGGGGTCTTTGTTACTCTTTGTGTGGCCGGTTTCCACAACTGGATGCTTTTACATTTTCTGAAGCAATAACAAGAGAAATACGTGTGTTAGAATATTCGATCAAATCAAAAAGAAAAAGAAAAAAAAACAGCACATCTCCTCCGCTGAAAGGGAACTTTGTCAGCGAGAGCACAGACACAGTGAGACTCGTTGGGAAAGGATATTGAATGTATGCAAATCCTCTTGGTTGACGTGTATAGAAGTCAAGTGGGATGTAGACATCTACTATCGGCCCATAGCGGCCAAACTCACGCCGCAAATCCTCAGGCCTGAACACCGTAAATACAAGTATGACTCAACTGACCATCAACCAGTAACAACAGCTGGGAGAGGAGCTGATGAGTGTTATAAAATAAAGGGACGGTTCACCAACAAAACAGCAGAAAACTCATGTTAACTCTTACCTGGTGACGCCGGCTCACCTGTCCAACAGAGTCTGTCTGGTTTTATTCCAGTTTCTACTGGTTGTGTTTTGCAGAGTTTCTGTTGTGTTTTGAGGTGAACTGACCCTTTAATATATGTACACTGTTTTCTCTCAACATGCAATTCAGTATTTAAAAGCAGATGCAGCACTGTTCAGGTTAGATTCATATCAAATGTTCAACCTTTGAGCAAATAAATGTAATTATAATAATCATGTAAATCACAAATAATGAATAAGAGACATAATTCATCACAGTTTAACGCTGTAGGTGTTAAAAACAGGTGACGTTAGTTTAAATTAACGACGGTTAACTGAAATAACGCTATTTAACGTTAGATTAACGTTAAGTCAACGTTAGTTTAACGTTATCTCATGTATACACACGAACAGCGTGCAACCGGGACAGAACCCAAACAAAGAAACGTCACCAAGACTGATTAAGTCCAAACAAACACCTCGTTTTATCGTATTTCTTTGTTTTGTTTTAATTTAATTAGTAAAAATCGTGATAAATATTGTATAAAAACGTCTCCGCGCGCTGCTTTAACGTAGCTCGAGGCTCCGCCGAGGAGGCTAACGTTAGCCGCTAGGCTAAAGCAGCTAGCTCCCCGTTAATGTGAGTCAGTTAAGCGTTAAATGTTGAACGTGGACTCACCTGGACTCGTCGGAGATGTTTCGGACGAACAGAGACGTGTTTGGAGGCCTCATGTATCTGGACATACACTTACACTCACTCAGAGAAAGGAATTATTTAAGTTTTTAGCGGGGAAAGGAAGAAATGCAGCGAAAATATGTGCAGCGCATGCGCACTCACAAGTAGTGGTGTGTCGTTGGTGAACGAATCGTTCAATTTGAACCAATCGGGAGTAATGAGTAGTCTCAGTGAGCGATTCGTTCATTTTCCCTCGCCACATGGCTGCAGCTGCATAAGCTCAGTCGGGACAGGAAACTTATTAGTTCACGACTCAACGACTCGTTCATTTGTCACGTTTACATCAAGAGGGCTACAGCGCTGCACCAGTGAATGAACAAAATAACTCTAAAAAGATTCGTTCAATTTACCACCCGAGAGTAAGTGATCCGATTCAGTAAAAAGACTCTAACTTCCCAACACTAATGCGCACTCACGATGCGCCTCTTGATTCTTCCTCACAGACAGGATCAGGGAATAAACTCCACCACAGCGCCCCCTGCCGTTTAAGAGGCCAACTACTGCACCTGCAGCTGAGGCAGCCACACTTGACTGAATAAAAACAAACATGTTGGTTCATTAAATAATTTATTCATAAATGTGTTAAACATTTGTGTAATTTTGTTCAGATGCTCCTCTGCTTGAAGTTAAGAAGGTTTAAGGTGGATCTATCAGCTGCCAGGTGATGATCAGACTCGTTTACTTTTGCTGATGAAAGTTACAGAGCCAGCAGTGATGGTCTGGAAAAGAGGTAGAGACAGACAGGAAACATGGCTGAAAAAAAAGCCCCAAGCAGCCACACATTCATACATTTAATTTCCTGTTTTCTCATGATAGCGAGTTAACTTCATTTGTTTTCTCGAGATCTCAGGCGTCATCATATCGAAATGACAAATGTTGCCATCCTGAGATAACAGGATCATTTTCATTTTCAGTTTAGAAATGTCAAGGAGCAGGAGAAAGTTGGAACTGCTTTATCACTATCTCAGGAAAATTATTATTATTATTTTAAACATTTAAAACTATGGTGAACATTTTTCTGTTTTTACATTTTGTTGGTTTGATTTTAAACTTTTTTTTAATTGTACAAACAAGTTTGTTTTAAACATTTTTTAAAAATACATTTTTAAGTCATATTTTCTCATTTTGAAGATATTTCCCACCTGGAAAAAAATCTATGAAGTATAAAAAGACTTTTGTGTCAAACTCCTACAGGAAGTGATCACCACGAACATGTCATGGACATGATGAAGCCCTCCATTTTGTAAGTCTGTCGTCCAATCAGAACACACAGTGGGACCTCGTTAACATGTTCGTTAACCTGCAGACTTAGTTCAGTTGGAGATATATTAAGGAGGACGGGGAGTTAAGTCATCAGAGGAGATAACAAATTAAAGCCACCAACCTCGATCAGTTCGTCTCCTTGGATCTCTTGGACTGAGGTGTACTTCTCATTCTCAGTGATCATCTTCCCATTCTCCTCTCTCATGGTGCACTGGTCAAAACCAAAACATTCTGCATTAACACGGTGCAAACCTGAATCTCTACAAACCGTCACGCCTTCACCGCCGTGCTCTTAATACGAATGAAAGTTTTTGAGGCTTGATTACCTTGAACTTCCTGCCATCCAGAGTGGAAATCTCCGTCTCCTTTCCCAGGATGAACGAGTGGACTTTGGTGCTGAGGGGAGTCTTAATCGTGCAGGTGAATTCTTTGCCGTTCTGCTCAATCACCTTCACCGGCTTGACGTCCTTTCGCATTTTCGCAATCAACTGAGGTGCACCTTGAAGGCATGTTTATAGAAAACATATTAAGTGTTTACATGCATCCTAAATCCACAAACACATCCTTTAAATATGAAACTTTTCTTACCTATAGCCTTCAAGAAATCCTCGAGGTTTTCCTCAGAATAAACCTTCCATGTACCGTTGAAGTCCATGCCTGCTGGTCGTGTTGCTTGCCTGAGGATGTTTGTTGTCCTTGTTGTCATTATCCCATCACATACGCTGCTGGTTGGCATGTTGGGGACTGTTATAATTCCCTGTTATTTGGACCAGAATTTCCAACGAGAGCCACGATAGGCTGAACTACGTTAGTCCTCATTCACTGCGGCTGTGGTGTAACATCATTAGAGGCTGCGACAACAGATGTTTGGTAATGCATACATGAGGATGCTCGCACAGAGATGAAATCCAGCGTATTAACACTCAAGTTTGGCAATGATGTGCTTTTATTTCAGACAAGACTTAAAGCTTTCCTTCTTTTGACAAATATTCACGATTTTTTTCTTTCAAAATATAAAAATACTTCAACAGAAAGCAAATACATTTTAAGGCAAATGTGCAGGCAGCAAAAGCTCAGGCAGTTCAGTGCTGTGAAGTGCAGATATGAAATCTCAGTTACCAGGAACACAGACATGTAGACATGTAGAGCTTCGTCACAAAAACAAAACGCTGATCACTGCTGGAATGTTACCGAAGCTCTTAGCAGTTGAAACACTTCATAAATACAGTCACGTTGTAGTTAAAGCACATGTGGAGTTTGGACACTAACACTTGTTTTTCTGTCTGCAGAGGGCGTCCGTTAATACTGTGCCGTGTCGCAGTCCCTGAGAAAACACCGATCAGTCATGCAGCGATGTTAAATACAGTGCTAAGCTTGTTCACAGGCATCGGTCGAACAAAATTTGCAGTTTGTTCTTGACTTTTTTTTAGTTGTTTTAAACCTTCTTGGATCACCAGATTTGTGCTTTCACCAATGTGCAAATCACTTAAAGTTTTACCCTCCTGTAGTTTTATTATACTTAATACTACAGCCCGACTCCTCCATCTACAGTGCTTTGAGGGGGTTAACTCCACCCATCTGGTGCTTCAAGCTTGTTAAAACGAGCGCTCTGTCGTTTTTTTTCTTTTGTACTATTTGAGGCTGCATGTTAAGACACAAAATGCTGACACTTGGCTCA